>JAPKLW010000067.1:314366-419455 GCA_026898455.1 Plectranthus barbatus | reverse complement strand
AGCTGTCTATTTATAGACCTAGGGTTGTAAACCCTAATGGGCCTTTTGGGCTCAATTCAGCATATTTAATTTGGGTCAGTCCTGGGACCTAATGCAAATAATAAAGTGGGCCTATAAATTAATTAATTCCCATGTCCACAACCCAGGACATAATTAATTAATTAATATTAATTCTTTTTCAACACAGAATTAATACTAACATACCCCTTTATTACCACGTTATGAGAACGGGCTGCATTAATTGAGAATCCCCATATTTAAGGTTAGCGGACATCCATTAATTAATCGGAGCCTCTGACAAGCTTTAACTACAATTAATTAATATCTTATAATTCCTAAGTAGTACCACTCAAACCTTATCACTCGTGCCTGAAATTAATTAGCCTGCAGGACTTTGGCACGATGAATGTTATTGAACTCCTCAGGGAATGTCCCCATCCTATTACTCGGATATGGTTACCTAAACCCAGTCTCAGGCGGTACTACACGAACTGCTGTTACCCAAGATGCGGATATACGAGCACGTTACTTAGGCTCTCCACCATGGCAAGTCAAAGCAACAGTCAACCCGTGCAAACCCCTGAACCTTCGTTAGGGTTTGGACTCAATCAATATAACGAGATCTTGTATTCGCTGATGTCAAACAGACGGATACATCTCACTTCGGTCCATCAATATGCCACCTCTGCGTACCAGCATGTCAAGTAACCAAGACAGACTACATATTCCGACAATGCCGCAGCCATCCGGACAGACGTATCCTCATACGTTGTCTCGACTGTGATTAGGTTTATGTCTCACTAGGTCAAGTGATCATACTGTCTTCTGCGATCTACAACACGCCGTATGATCGTCCCTATCGGTGAGACAAGAGGATACCATTAATCATACATGTAAGATTGTTAACAGATAGGAGAAATAAACTGTTGTATACTCATTATAATAAATGCTTTCAGTATACAAAACCCATCAGAAGTCGTAAGGGAATTCGAAGATGTTTTTCCAGATGAGTTACCTGGATTGCCGCTAAACGGAAAACTGGAATTTGTTATTGATCTTGAACCAGGTGCAGCTCCAATCTCAAAAGCTCCATAGTACCCGTAGAGGCTGACTACATCAACAGTCACATCACAAGTTGCAGCTGTTGCAGAGCCAAGCATGGCCATAGTACCCGTACAGGCTGACTACGTCAACAGGGGTGCAAGCAGTTCGTCTGGAACTTTTGGTACGGAGGTGAACTACATTGGCGGTGGTTATCACAATAACTACCGAGGCAATCAAGGGTATCAGTACAACCACGGGCGATCTCACCCTGGTTTTTCCTATGCTAACCCTTCTGCTGCAGAACACCCTCCGCCTGGTTTTGATGCAGGTACTGGAGGAGAGATCGTGGAAAGGAAGAAATCCGTGCAAGAGGAGACGCTCGAGAAATTCATCAAGAGCTCGGATAACCGGTTTGGGAAAGTAGAAACCGAGGTGAAGGGAATGGCCAACCACATGTAGCTGATGACGAAACATCTTCAGATGATGGACACACAATTGAGCCAGATCGCCACCACACTCGGCAACCAACATAAGCCTGGACAGCTTCCGAGCACAACGGAGGTGAACCCCAAGGCCCAAAAAGACTACAAAGCCGTTACTCTGAGGTCTGGGATGAGCTACAAGGGTCCCGAGATGGCTGTAGACGATTTTGGAGGCGAAAAGGAGCAAAAATGCACAGGAGATGAATCCACGTCGATTGACGGACCTGCCACGTCGATCGACGCAGAAGACATAGGCCCGTCGATCGACGCCACACTACGTCGGTCGACGCCGAAGTCTGTCCCAGGCACGAAGTTGAAGCAGTCTGAAGATTAGCTCCCTCCTTTGCCTTTCCCACAAAGGTTCGCGAAGTAGAAAGAGGACGAGAAATTCTCCAGATTTGTGGAGAACCTGAAGAAGGTCAGCATCAACATCCCGCTGATCGAAGCACTGAAGGAGATCCTGGGATACATGAAGTACCTCCGGAAGCTGATGAGTGGAAAGAAGCAGTTCGTGGAGAACGAGACGGTGAAGATCCACGAGCAGTGCAGCCTGCTACTTCAAAAGCAGGTGCCCATCAAGAGAAGCGATCATGGATACTTCTCTATTCCAGTTGAGATTGGGGGACACACATTCGAAAGAGTACTATGTGATACTGGGGCCAGTATTAACCTGATGCCGTACTCCATCTACAAGCGTCTTAACATCGGAGAGATGAGGCCCACGACGATCACCCTGCAGATGGCGGACCGGTCTGTGTCTCGCCCGAAAGGTATACTAGAGGATGTGCTCATTCGCGTGGGCCATCTCATTTTTCCTGCAGATTTCGTGGTGCACGAGATGAATGAAAACGAGAATATGCCCATGATCTTGGGGCGTGAGTTTCTCGACACTAGCGCTGCTCTCATTGACTGTCGAGGCAGCGAGATCACACTCCGAGCGAATGACGAGAAGATCACCTTTGTGATCGACAAGAACAAGAAGAAGGCGGAGTGCAATCGAATCTCCACTACCAAAGAAGAGGATGAGTCTGAAGAAGATGAAGCAGATGCCATTGAGTGGGAGCGAGAATACGATAGGGTAGCAGTGTCAACTGCGCCACCTTTTTCTGAGCTCACCACCATTATCAAAGACCGGAAAGTCTACATGGTGGATGCCAAAGGTCGGCGAGTCTGGACCCGACCTCATTGGCAGTGATTTGAGGTATCCTCGAGCTGCGACGTTAAATCAAGCACTTGTTGGGAGGTAACCCAACATTTTCCGTATTTTCTTTTCAATTTTCATTTTTTTTTATTTCGAATTTTTGCTTTTATTTCTTTGCTAACAGTTATTTTGCAGTATTGAAAAAAAAAATTTGGAGATCAGCTCGACGTCGATCGACGCAGCCTGGCGTCGATCGATGCCGAGCAGCCCAGCGTGATACACTTCGATTCTCAGCGGGATCGACAAGAAGGCTTCAAGTCAATCGACGCGAAGTGCCAACAGCCACTATTTCACGCCGCGCAATGTTCGAAGACTCCGGGGGGGTAAAAAGTGGATGTCTGAGATCCACTACTAGGTATCGTTCCCTCTTTTGTCTGAAAAAGAAGCTCAAAGAAATAATTAGGATTCTCATAAGCTCTCTGAAAAGAAAAGAATACAAAATTATGTAAAGAGCATAAGAGATTCAAAATGAGCTAGAGAAAAAAAAAGAAAAAAAAAGAGGTTGTGTATTTGTTGATATATTTGAGGAGAAGGGTGAATGAACTTAGATGGTGGTTTGGATTGATTGAGGAAGTAAAAACTTGATTGATTTTAGTCACTTGGCCATATTTTCCTACCCCTCACAAAAGCCTACATTACAACCTTATGAAAGTCCTTTTTGATTCTAGACTTGTGTACACATTCTAGCAGTGGAGATATTAGAAAATTTGCAAGCCTATGGTAGAAATTTCTTCATACATGTTGTTGAGTGCTTTCATCTATTCCTTAAACACTTGAGAGTTGAGCGATACACTTCCCGTGAGTTCTTCCAATGTTGATAAATTTTCTGTCTCTTTCAAATTGCTTGTGTGGAGTAGATTTTTGATTCTTGACTGTGATGAATCTTGTGAGGCATTGCACTTTAATCGCATGATCTTTCGATTTCTTTCTTGCCTATTGATTGAGGACAATCAAACGTTCAAGTTTGGGGGGTTTGATAAGCTCATTATTTTACTCGTTTATCTATATTATTTTCTACTATTTTATGTAGTTTTATTGAGTTTATATATATATTCTATGCTGAGTCTATATTAGGTGGTATTATGCGCATTTTAGTATTTTTGCAGGGTTTTAGGCCTAAGTTCACGAGAAATCCGTTCCGAAAGCAGTGACGTGTAAGAGTAGCAGTGAAGAGTTCTTCCACAAGAGGAATTCGAGCTATTGGCACATGGCAATTGATGCTGCTTTGAGTTAGCTCTCCAACGCAACTGGAATCGGGTCAATCGGAGTTTGGAGGAGGAAGTTATGGCCAAAACCGTGAGACCGTGCAGAAGGGGCGAGAAGCTGCGTCGACAGACGCCAATTAGCATCGATCGACGCCGACCAAGAAGCCACGTTGATCGATGTGGATCAGCCACGATCGACGCGAGGCTGTCTGTTTGAGCGGAAATTCGAGGAAAACTGATTTATTCATATCTTTAGCCCTAGATTTGATAGGATACACATCCACCCCTATAAATATCTTATTAAATTCTATTTTTCAGTAGGCATTATCATAGTATTCAGTTTTTAGAGTTTGAAGACTTGGGAAACACGAAACCCTTTATTTTTTGTAAGTTCTTTACTTTTATGCAATTGAATATGTTTTATTTTGGATTTCTATCTACGATGAGTGGCTAGAAACCCTAGCGGGTTCTAGGGGTTGATATTATTATGGATGCATGTTAGGATTAATTAATTAGGTTCATGATTCCTGTGTTTATTTCATAATTCTAGATTAATTCAAGGATCGAGATGTGACGATTAATTTAGATGTCTAGCTATTGATAGAAGGACTGAGAGGTGAATATTAATAGTGGGAATAGGAATACATGATACGTTCTACACTATCCAAACAGATGTACTAGATGTAGGAATTGAACTGATTTGCTTATCAAATTGACTAATTTGGTGTACTTTGAGACCGAGCGGAGATAGTCACTAGTTAGTAATCTAGGTTATATTTGCCAAACAAGGAAATATAGCATTGTTGCAGTATTCCACCTGTTAAATTAATTGATTCCTACATGTCATACATAATAAGAGTTCTTCCCTAGAATCTGTGTTCCTTTAAATTTGCTTTCAAAACTACTTTAATATTCTGCATTGTTTTCTTTACTTTTATAAAACCCTGATTTTGAATTCCTCAAACAATGAATCTTAGGATTATAGCTAGTACATAGGATAGTTTCCCCACACAATTCCCCTGGATCGATAACCTTAGGGTTTACAAATTTATTTGCCACTGTTTCTATAATTAATCTGTTAGAATTAACAGTGATCAACCACCTTTCGAACAAGATATGACCACTATGATTTTGTAGTGATGCCTTTTGATTGACAAACATGCCAGCAGTTTTCATGGATCTTATGAATCACGTGTTTCATCCATATCTTAATAATTTTGTCATAGTCTTCAAAGATGATATTCTTATCTACTCGAAGAGCGAAGAATTTCCAAATTTTAAATTTCTTTAAATTTAAAGTTCTTGCATTGTTATCTTTAAATTTCCAAACCAAATTCAGTTTTTAAGTTCCTCAAACTTCTATGTTCTAAGAACTATAACTAGTACCCTAGATATCTCGTTGCACAACCTCTGTGGGATCTACCAGCTTAGGGTGTAAAAAATATTATTTGCTCGCTGTTTCTGCAGTTTATCAGGGTGCCAACACAAGTGCTGAAGAAACCCGAGCGACCACCCCTGAAAAACTGGTGAGCTCCATAACTGGAAAAACTGAAACCACCTCCCCAGATGCAAAACTGGAAAGGGAGGAAAAGGAGGAAAAATGAAAGGGAGGAAAAGGTAAATCTCACAAACTTGGTGATTATCCTCTTACATCTTTAGATGTTTCATCTTCCACAGAATCAGAATTGGACGACCTTGTTCTAGACGAAGTGTTCAACTTCACAAAAGATAAACAAGGGAGATGGAGACATCACACATGGGATAAGAGGGAGAAAGAGATAATCAATTAGCCAAATGAATTTGCCAAATACAGAATCCCTCTGAGCGGACTACCTCATCCGGAATTCACTGCAGAGAGGCTCAAAAATTGGAGTCCACCAATTTCAGAGAAAGATGTTGGAGACTCCAAACTCATTCCATGGGCTGCTGAAATCTCTGAGAAGGTCGAGGAGAAAGTGACTGAAGAGACCATGGTTCTATATCCCAACATACTTGAAGAGGACTCCATGCTTGCAATTGATTTAAAATTTGAATTCAGGAGATGGAGGAGATTTGATTTGGTGAAGCCTGAGTTGGATGAGGAGGATAGGCCGATTATGCAAACCAGGTTAGGGCTCACTTTCTGGAGGTCGGAGGAAGTTTGGGCCAAGGAGTGGAGTGGACAAACTGAAGGAAGACAAATGAGTGTGGAGGAAACGAGGCAGAGACTTCTTAGTATCCGAACTTATAAGCTTCAATCTCTACCTTCAAGGGATACAAACAGATTGCCTCCGACTGACTTTGTATATGTTCCTGAAACTCCAATTTCTCATGAAGAAGAAATTGCAAGACAAATTCAACAAAGCCTCTTCGTGAATAAATTTAAGCTCCATTTCGAAGAAGTAGAAGCTAAGACAAAAGTTGAAGAAGAAGCCGAAAAAATAAGGCAAGAATTGGCAGACAAGGAGGAAGAAGCAAAAAGGATTATCACTAGCATAACTCCAGTTACCCTGACCATCAACATTTCTCTTGAAAATTCATTAGTAGAATTGTCGGAGGATGAGCCCACAAATCAAGCCATTGCCAGTTCTTCCCAATCCTCTATCATTTCTGAAGTGAAAATTTTTGTTCAATCCCAACTGAGTGTTCTAAGGCAAGAAACTCAAGAGGTGAAAGCCAAACTTGAAGAAAAAGAGAAAAATGACGCCGAGATGATGAAAGTTGTCTCCTTCCTCAAGAAGACCATGGCTACCCTCTTTGATGTTGTAAAAAAGGGGGAAGAAGAGAGGAAAGAGGAAAAGAATAGGTGAGAAGCCGAAGAAGCAGAAGAAAAAATGAGAGAATTTGTAATACAGAAACTAGAAACTGGAAGCTCAGAAGATCAAGAAGAAAGAAGTCTAGTTTCGAAACTTGAAACTATAAAAGAGAGCTCGAGAAGTCTGAAGTCAAGTTTCAGAACTTAAAGTTGAAGAAACTAGAAACTAGAATTCAGAAATCTAGTTTCGGAACTTGAAACTTAAAAAGACTAGAAACAATTTTTGGAAACTGAGTTTTTACCATTGGAAACTAGAAACTAGAAAACTAAGAAGGATTCATCAGTTTTCAGTTTCAAGATGAAAAGCGAGAAGGCAAAAGGAATCCAAGTGGAACTCAAAGTTTTATCCAAGATTCCTTAAAGTATGTTGAACTCAATCATGTACGAAGAATCTTCAGTTTTTAAGTTCCTCGGACTAAAACTCGATCTAATAGGGAGCAGGTGAAAAGTACGTTGCGAAAGTCAAAAGCAGATCAAAGTAGAGCAGAGCAGACTGCTACAACAAAAAAGAATGGTAATGATTGGATGACATGCTCTTTGTCTCTAATGGGTAAAATTCAAACAGTTGACTAAATCTGCCTATAAAAAGTAGACCAAATCCTCAAAGGAGTTTTAACAACACTTACGCAAACAAGCCAAAACTCTTTTAAACTCAAAGCTCTCGAGCATACTCTGAATATTTTGCGTGTCTGTCTAGAATACGAGGCTTAGCTTTCTAGCTCAAGCTTCTCATATTGGTGTTATTACTTTTCAAGTAATATAGAAAGCAGTCAGTTTTCCTTTCTGGAATTCTGATTATCACGGGCAACTGCCAACAACAAAATTTTTGGGAAGAACAGTAAACATCCACAATTCCAGTTTGAAGGTTACGAGGTGCGTCCTCACTTCAAAAAGATTGAAGAAGGAAGCAAACCAAGTTTCTGGGCAAGTGCGCTAGCAGGCCGATGAACATTGGCATTGAAAGAGATAGCTATAGATCGTGAGATCGTTTTAATATGTTACTTAGTGAATTCCTGGATTAAGTTCCAAAAATCGGATGTAGGACTTGAGGATCCAAACCACTATAAATATCCTGTGTAGTTTATTGCTTCATTTAAGTTTCTGCATTCTAAGTTTTCAAGCTTATTTGAAACCTTCAATACTTTCTAAGTATTGAAATGTATAACTGAAAACTAAAACTTAAATATATTTGAGACTAGGTTTAGCTAAATCAAATTTTTCGAAAATTGAAACTGATCACAAGCTTTTGAATATTTGCTTGAAGAATTTCATTCACAAGCAAAGGAGCTTGTTTGAGTTTGTTGGCTAAAATGCATTTACCACCAAAGTGCATTTCCTTTGGAGAAAGATGGCTGACACGTCATCACCAGGTAGTGATCGACCAGCAAGGAGCTTATCAGCAAATGTCACCAACAAGGCAATACTCAACTAGCAAGAAGAGACACGAGCAAGCCAAGACAAGTGAGGACTTTACAACTCTAGACTTTAAGATAAGAGATCTTAAAGTCTGCAACACTCAAAGCTTGCTTGTCCAAGGAATCCACTAGCAGACATTCCTTGGACTGGCTAAGAACAGTTCTTACCAAGGCTGCAAAGTTTATATGCTCTTACAGAAAAAAGACACTGCAAGCCAAGAAAAGTGAGACTTCGATGGGACATGTCCCTTTTGTCTCACAACGGCTCCAATTTCAAACCTTCCAAGGAACACCTATAAATAGAGGCCGCAATCAATATGAAAAAGGTTACTTGACTCATTACTAATTCAATTAATCCTACCAATCATTCATGAAAGCACACAAATCTACACACAAGCAATCAAAAGCTTTCAAGCTATTTTATCAACTTTCCGTGTGCCATTCTTGGACACGAGACTCTGTGCGTCTAGCAAGAGCTATTACTTAAATTTTCTTACTCTCTAAGTAACAAAATATCTTGGAGTTGTCACTACTCTAGTGGTAACTATCACAAGTGTATACCGCAAGCTAACATTCTCAGGAAGAACACAAACTCCCATGACCAGCTGGACGTTGAGTGGTGCACCCACACTTCAGATATGAAGAAGTAACAGAGTACAAAGGACTCGGCGAGTGCGCTAGTGGACTAGTGGACATGGGCAATCAACAACTAGCAATAGATTATGCGACACCTTGAAATCTTGAGCTTAGTAATTTCCAAATTGCGAGTCTGAAGAGAAGACGTAAGACGGTTTGGTCCAAACCTCTATAAATCATTTGTGTCATTTACTGATTTCTTTAAATTTATTCACTGGAATTAAAACCCAACATCTCAAATGTTGGAGTATATTACTAAACATTGACTAAGTAATATATCGCTCGCTAAGCAACCAGTTTTCTGATCCCGAGATGGTTCCATAATCACCAACTTGGAGAGTATAAACGTACAAAACTTCTGATATCTAACTCATATTTTGGACCAACAATTGTTTCTCCTGATTTGTGGAGTGGCAATTTCCTTTTTTCACGAATCGCACAAACATGTTGAACCCTTAGGACAGTAGTACAAGATTTGATTGATCTTCATCCTGTAGATCATCATCTAATACTTCTTCAATTTCTGTTAACTTTGGGATGTTGGATGAATTTGTATTTCTTACCTCTATTGCATGTAAAGAAATGCTCTTGCTTTTATCTTTCGTTTTTTTGGTTCTACCAGATTCATTTCAAATGTATATAGAATACTGAATAGCTCTGTAATTTCCAAAGTATCAACATCTCTCGTCATTTTTATTTTAAAGATCTTGATGTTAAACTTTTCTACTAGTGACTAACATCTTGTTGACCAACCTTTCATTGATGATTGGTTCACCTAGAGTCTGAACATTGTTCGCCACAGACGCTATTTTTTCATAATACGATAAGATGGTCTACCCTTCTAACATCCTCATATCTTCAAACTGGTCAGTGAGGATTCACATCTTTATTCTTCTAACGCAAGCAGTTCCTTCTAACTTGTCTTGAAGTATTTACCATGCTTTTGAACATCAAGAATGAGCCTAAAACATGCAACATCAACAGAAACAAATATAATGTTAAGTACTCTAGTGTTATATCACTTTGCGTCCATTGTCGTTCCAGTTTGAGTGGGACCAACATCTCATTTGAATTCTTTAGATGTGGAATTGACACTTTTGGAGGTATCCATCCATCAATTACAACAACTCATGCTCTTTCATTCAATGACTTGATGTGCATCTTCATTTTTAAGTTCCATAGAAAGTAGTTGTTGCCATTGCTATCAAGAATGAGTGGTCTACTTAGAGAATTCAATGAATTCGTTGTTCTAAATTTGCAATGCAGAAACTTGCTACTTAGCCCATCAAGTAGTTGTTTTGATACCAATTGATATAATATAGTGCTAAATTTAGTATTTTAACATGCAACTGTTAAAGATTCACAAGACTATAATACCATAGAAAAAAGATTTTGACACGACAAAATTTTAAACTTTTCACGGGACTATTTCTAACCCCTTAAGTGCCTTATAGCTAAACTAGTTTCACTATGGAAAAGAAGTTTACATAGTTTAACAAAATAAACAAAATAATATTGAATTTCTTATCAATTCAAATTTGACAAAAATCTCACCAAGCAAAACAACGCAATACAATATTACATTTCTTCTATCGTAGGATTCACTATTTGGAGAGAGATTTCATTGCAATCTTGCAGTCTTTGTGCCGCTTGATGCTCAAGGGTGATGATTGATTGCTTTGAAGAACTTTCGTAGAATGTAGAATAATCCCTCAATGATTCTCATGCTCGATCTTTCTTTTTTTCTACCAACTTTGAGAGCACGATTACAATGGACACTTCTTCACTTCCTCATATGTGATCATGTTTTCTTTCCACATCAACTTGTCCTTGACACAAATTAAGAATGTCCACAAAGCTCACGTAGGTGATGGTTTTGAATGTGGAGGCCATCGCTAATAACTACGACTAGAAAACAATAATATATAATACCTATATACTATATATATGATCCTTAAAAGTAGGACCTAAAAAGTGAAGGAACTAGGATTAAGTATTTGTCCCTAAATTTTAAGAATCAATTATAACCAACTTCTTAAATGATAGCGAAGAATAAGCTTAATACCATAGTACTCAAGTATGGAGTTGAACAATACTATGTTAAACATACACCGACCCTAGCATAAATCTTAGTTTTTATTTCTATTAGTTTTTTTTTTCTATTAGTTCAATCTGGTTCTGAAATCTTAAATTTAGCTAATCAAAGTAGAATTATAATTAATCTCGCGGAAGAATTATGGATGTGTGTTGATAGATTGTCATTTCACGATTGAGTCTTCATTTCACAATTAAGTTTTTTTCTAGAGTGAGATTTTATTTGTGGAGAAGACCCTTGAATTATAGTCATTCACCTGAAATCAGAATAACGAACAGTGTCTAAGATTCAATAAATAAAGAAAAATATTCATTTTCAAATTCGAATCAAATTACACAACCAGGACAATCCATTTTGCAAAATGAAATTTAGAATAATTCAATTTAAATTAGGCTCAAAATTCACAGCCAGGATTTCCATATTGAAAAATAAATTGTGGATCAATTACATATATGCACTATTATCTGTTTTCAAAATTTTATAGGCAAACCATAATTGAGAAATGTCCTAATGCATCCATCCCATCCTGCAGTTACAATCACCAGTCCCCACAGATTAGGAGAATTGAATGCATTCATCCAAGCGTTCTTCAGAAACTTGAAATCAGCTTTGCAGACTGCAGGTTTAATAGGAGCTGGATTTGATTTTGGCAATTTTTCTTCCGGCCAAGTAGCAGAAGCTTTATGTAATGCATCCAAGAAATATCCAAGGCTCATAGTGAAACAATCTGGGAAAGCTGCGTGAATCTTCTGCACCAATTTATCATCGAAATGGACATTTCCTAGTATATTTCCTGGTAAGGCTCCTCCTAGCTTATCCTTCAGCCCACACCATGGAATGGCAATGGAAGCATTGCGCGACAAGAAGCTCTCACAAGACAAAACTTTCCTCAGTCGGGATGATTTCTGGCCATGGCTTGTGTAGTTCCATACGCGTATGTTTGAATCCTCTGTCGCTGAGACAATGTGTTCCCCATCCGATGTGAAAGCAGCAGGCATTTGGCTAACTGAACTTCGCTTACCTGAAATATATAGTACACATATAAATTAGAAGGGCCATAAGTCCCGTAAAGATGGAAAATAAGACATAATGAATCACTCACTTTTGAATTTACAAGAGACGTTGGTTCCGCTTATAATTTGGACTTTTGCATCAGCCGAAGTGACCATGACTTTGCTCGTATCAGTGGGACAATACTGCATAACCATAACATGCAGTTAATTAATCATAGGCTTAAAAACTTGAACATACGATCACAGAAATAAGTAAATTAAAGACACATAAGACAGTTTTCTAGTAGTCAACCTGAAAGCCGGTTATCTTCTTGCCAGGCAACTTTTTCTTCCCCTTCAGGCATACTGAATCACCCAATTGCAGTCGATCATCTAAACATAGAAGGATAAATATTTAGAATAAAGTGCAACAAAGTATACGAAAGCAACATAAAACATACACCTATGAACGGGAATAAGCAGCAAGAAACAGTAGACCATATTACCTATGATGTCATAAAATCTGCAAGTTCCATCCAAGAAACCAACAATGCCTCCCTGAATTTACAGATACAACATATTTAGGGAAATCCATAGGATTTCAAAGTCATGCACGGCAAGATGCTAGAGACTGATACAAACCTTGCCATCAGGACGATATGCTACAGCTGTCACAATTTCTCTGAATTCAGTCCAATCAATGACTCTGCCACCCTGGACTTCCCAAATTCGCAGAAATCCATCTATTGAGCCGCTGATAAAATTATTATCATCCATGGGATTGAACTCAACACATGTTACTGCATAATAAAGAGTCATCATCATTAACTTTCAATCACATGTCGTAACTATAAACCTTAAATATAGCAAGTGCTTTACCAAAGTTATTATGTGAGTAGACTCCCAGGCAATTATCTTGTCCCACTCTCCACAAGCGAGCTGTTTTATCAACAGAAGAAGAGAGCAAACTCTGCAATATAAAACAATCAAGTCATTTCTAATACGAGAAGCAAAGTAGGGCATAGGGTTAGAGAATGCACTAATTACATATGAAGAATGAGGATATAACTCACCCCGTTCATAGACCATGACAGGGCCAATATCTCCCCTGAGTGTCCATGAAATTCATGAAGAGGTTTCTCAGATAACTGAAAGACCTTTGGTGGCAGAACGACACAAGCTGAGTCAGAAGATCTGTTCATGCTTTTGATATAATCATCTCCTTTTGGAAGATCAATAGGAGCTAACTTGGAAAACTGATCCAGTGAAAAATATAAACAGGAAGGGTCACTATCTTGACGACCAATTTTGTTAGCAATGTCATCTTCAAGGACCTTCCATACACGGACAACACCATCTTCCCCAGCACTAGCAAGGTACATGCCATCAGGACTGAACTTCATTGTCAAGATAGAACCTTCATGTGCTGGAAACTCTTGGCCAGTGTAAAGAGATGATAGTTCTTTTGAGTTCTTTTTACTTGCACTGACACGAACTCTTCTAGTATAATCAGTCGCCTGAATGAGCTCTGGGTTACCAAAAAGCCCCTTTGTCCTATCCACAATTTGGATAAGTGAATGAAATTTCTGTAGCCAGTTACTTTTCTTCTTTGGATCCGATATGTTCAAGTTCTTACACTCTTTTGTCAGCTCATGCACCAATGACGATGAGCCAAGTGTTTTCTGAAACTCATCCAGCGACATCATTTTATCAGGACCCAATTCAAGTGATGTCGTAAGAGATTCACCATCAGCCAGTTCATCCACAGCGAATTCAGTACTATTGTCCTGAATCTTGATTTGATTTCCCCCAGAAGAAGCTACATCATCATCTTGTATTGAATGACCATATAACTGCAAGGATCTCGATGAAAAAAACTGGTTCTCAGAGTCCAAGTTTGCTAGCACTGACTCTCCATCATCATTCAATCTGTCAATATCCCTTTTTAAATCTTCAAAATCTGAGTCCTCGTCTTCAGCATCACAAGTCCTGCGCCAATCCGGACTCAAGCCCATCCATTTAAAAAACCTTTCACGTCTTTCACTGACACTACCAGGTTCTTTGATCCACAATTCATAGCCTAAAGCACAATCTTCAGTCCCAGAATTCACACAACAGTCAGAAGTTAAATTAGATGCAGAAGCGTCATTCCGGGAGTCAAAGAATTGATCTTCTGCTCCACCTTCCGTCATATTTGAAGTCAACTACACAAAACCTACCCAAGAAACCAAAAAGTTTGAATACCAAAATGTTTGAATCAGAAAAACATCAGATCATCCATGGAACTCACTTTCAAGCCGGTCAATTCTTCCATATAAAACGATCAATTTTTATCTAAAATCAAAGAAAGAAAAAAGACCTATCAATCACCCACAAAACTTTGCAGCCGATAAAGCTCGCACCAAAAGGAATTAAAAAAAAAAAAAAACTATTAATCACCACAAAATTTTTAATGATATAAAAGCCCCCACAAATCAAATTAATACTCACGGAAAGATCATCTAAGATTCAAGATAAAACAGCCAGATAACTGGAAATTTATTAGACCAACTAGAATAAGAAGTTTAGGCAAACCAACTAGATTAAGAACTTTAGGCAAACATACTATCATAATTCTTTAGACAAACCACAATTTCCCACCCACTACCGAAAAAAGAAATCCTAAGAAGGAAATTAACATTCTACAAAAAATAAAAAAAAAATTACATTGTCCTACCTGAAGCGTAGTGTGATCGAGAAACCAGCGGCACGACGTCGATAATTAACTATTAGCAAAATTTCTGATCATTATGCTGAATTTGCGGAGCATCATCCAAAAGAAAATAAATAGAATACGGAAAATACAGTGAAATTCAAACGAAGAGATTGCAACCCTCTGAGACAGGATTTCGATGCAAACGGAAACGTCATAAGATGGCAATGGCGTCGCTTTGTGACAGTTTCCCTTTTTTTCCCACCTACACTACACCATTTTTAAAATTTCTCTTCGAACTAATAACAGAATTATAAAAACCATGAAACGTGATTTGCTGAGGAAAAAGAAAGAGCGAGATTGACGGTTTTGCCCCCCTTGTTGATGCGGCCGCTCAACTAACGGCTGTGTCCGACTTTTTTACTTAGTTGGGTTAGACATGCCTAAATAATTTAGGCGGATTTTATTCATTAATCCAAGCTCAAACCCATATAATATATCCTAATTGGAATTAATAAACTCTATTTGAGATGGGTCAACCCATTTGAGTAGGATAAAATCCGCCTAAACCATTTAGGTCTACCTAACGCAAGTTTTTGCCTTTTACTTATTATTAATATTATAATTATTATTAGTTTTTTTTTTTGGAAGGCTTCCAACTTCGAAGTGATGTGTGACATTTATTCATCGGTTTTTCCTTAAATTAATTACTAGTGTATTGTATTTTATTTTCTTTTATCAACGTTATTTTGTTTTTGGGTTTCTAGTGCATGCTTACGAGGACTGAGACTCCATAGTTAGTGCGGTAATCTCTGATTCGATTCGATCATCCGACTTGAACCTAATATGAAATTAACGGGTTGGGTTAACCCATTTCAATATTGGGTCAGTGTTGGGTTGAACCCACGAACTCAATTAAATTTTGGGTCGGGTTCGAGCAGAAGCGGATTTAGAAAATTACAATTGGGGATACAATATATAAATGAAATTAAATTGGGGGTACATTATATATAAATAAATAATAAAAAATCTATAAATAATACTAAATATATATATTTAATAATAAAAAAATAAAAATTTGGGGGTACACGGGGTACAAGTGTACCCCCAACCTTATACATAAGTCCGCCCCTGGGTTCGAGTCAATTTCAGGTCGACCTACGTAACCTGAATAACCAGCAAAATTAATCAATTTTAAATTTAATGGTATACTAACTTTACACCCGTGATGCGCAAATTGAATATATATTGTTTTATTTAAAAATATTAAAATATAATTAATGAAGTTATATATCTTAGCATTTTAGCAATTTTTTTAAAGTATGTGTGATTTTTATTCATCAATATAATATTTAATGTGTTATAAATTATAGTATAAATTATTTTGTATATTAAAAATAGTATAATTGTATTATTTAAGAAAGAGTAAATATAATAAATTTTTGGGATTTAAAATTTTAAAAAAATGACAAATATAAATGTGTTATGTCTTTTTATTATAAATTATACATTTATGTTATAATAGAATAAATAATAAATAAAATAAAAACATGAATTGATATAATATTTTTAGGTGGTAACAATTTTTTCACTATTATCTTTTAATATATAGATATATAATTTAATTATATATATGAAAATAAAATTATAAGGTTATAAATATATAT
Source organism: Plectranthus barbatus (assembly GCA_026898455.1). Classification (NCBI taxonomy): domain Eukaryota; kingdom Viridiplantae; phylum Streptophyta; class Magnoliopsida; order Lamiales; family Lamiaceae; genus Plectranthus; species Plectranthus barbatus. The sequence continues at coordinate 403,232 of JAPKLW010000067.1, read as the reverse complement.
ATATATATATATATATATATATATATATATATATATATAAAATATTTTTTTATATTATACGTCTAACTTTTTATTGATAAAACGAAAGTAAGTAGATAAAACACAAAGTTTATATAGATTCGAGTTTGTTTTACAATTAACCTATCAAAAATTACATTTGTATTATTTTTTTAGCATTATACTTGTATTGTTTAAAAAAAAATAGTGAAAACGTAACGTTTTACAAAAAAAATGACACATGATTTTGTTGAGACTGTGATTATTGTTTATTGAAATATGTGTATATGCTATAACATAAAAACATATCAAGAGATGATTTACAGTGTGAATAAACATATATGATGATTTACAGTGTGAATTAAATATGTGTATGTGTATATGCTATAACAAAATTAAAAATAAAATAAAATTGATGTGATGAGATGATTTACAGAGTGAATTAAATATATGATGTTTTATTTGATAATATATTAAGAGAAAATTAACCAAATTTTATATCTTTAACATTTTTAACTACTATTATTAAATATATTTAATTTTTATATATTAATATTACATATATTATAATATAAATTATTTTCTATATTATACGTCAAATTATATATACATATAATAAAAATAAAAAGAAGTATATCAAACACAAAGTTTATGAGATTTGATTTAAATATTATCATCTAATAATATTATATTTTTATTATTAAAAAAATAATAAATTAATAATATATAATGTTGTAAGGAAAAAATAACAAATATAATTTTTTTATATTTTTTATTATTGTATATATATGTTACACTCGAGTAAATAAAATAAAAATAAAAAATTAATATTAATTTTATTAAATAAGTTATTTTTTGGTCGACCTGAAAATAAACAGGATGGGTTCGGATTGACTTCTCTGACCCGAAAAATAAATAGGTCGAGTTCAAATTGGCATATAATATGTTAATATTAGGTCTTAACCCAATCTGTCAACCCAAAACCAAGGAATGAGACTCCATAGTCATAAACTCGTAGTGCAATTGGAACGCGTTGTAAAGGGGGAAAAAAGAATTAGCAATTTACGACCTTGTTTGTTTATGGTGAATATTCAATGTTGACCGCTTGAAGACTTTGAACAATGCAATCGTATGATTCATATGAGTCATGATTAATGGCGGATTCGAAATTATTTTCGCTCACCTTCATTCCCAATCTCTTCCTATATACAACTTTACTCATAATGACAAAATAAATATATTATAATGTGATTAATAAGATTTCATTGAGTAATGGTGTTATTTTCTAATATTGAAAATTATTATTTTCTAAAACAATGATGATTTTTTTCTACATTATTTAAATATTATTCTTATTGTACAATTACTTTAAAAATATAAAACTCTCCAAGTTTGAACTGGTCAATCTTTCGAATAAAAGTGATTCTACGTATTCAACATATTTCCAACACTTAAAACTGAATTTATTAGACTATGTTTATCAACAACGGACCCAACCACCAACCATCCAACATTTTTAATATTTTATTAATTTATCATATTTCCACATCATCAATTATCACTACAACCCAACTACAATATTTATGCAAAATTTATCAATTACCACTCAATCATATATATAAAATTATTTTTATTTGATTTTATTTAATCTTATTTTTAAAATAAAAACACAACTTGTAGGTAGATTTGAAATATATATGACTTATAAAATGATTAGTAAAATAAAATTGATGTAGAATGCATAAAATTTATCTACAAAAACTCTATTCAAATAATAAATTTATCAACTAGTTGAAATAAAATTACATTATAAATTAATGCAATAAAAATGAATTGAAAAGATTAATAGAATATAATTTAGTACATTTACGAATATATCTCAATTCAAAAATAAAAAAAATAAATATCAAAATTAGTCTCTATTAGTAGAGAATCCAAAATTATGAATTTTGATATATTTATTATTAATTTTTACATTATTATATAAAAGATATATTAATCTTATTATTGTATATAAGAAACAATAATGAATCAATAGAATGATGACAAGTGTTATCATATTATAAGTCCATCAATAAAAAATTCAATGGAAACCTCCGTGGGCCCACAGATCTTGAGGGTTGAATGTGGTTTGAGGTCGACCCTGGCAAGATCGATTTAAATTCTTTTAATACTCCCTCCGTCTGTCACACTTACTAAATTGGGCATCCCAACTGAATTGTCACATTTCTAAAAATGACAACCTTTTCACACTCAACAATAAAATGTTAATCCCACTAACTCATTCTACACTCACAACTCTTAATTTTCGTGCCGAAAAGAAACATGACAATTGTAATGGGACGGAGGGAGTATTTTTTTATTTATGTGATGTGGTAGATGAGGTGGCAGGAGACCACACCATAAAAGGTCATTGATAAACTTGGTCCTATATACGAGTAAGGATAAAAATAGTTATGCTAGGAATTTTAGCTTTTCCTATTATTATTAGTTTTGTTGTGTCAAACCAATTAGTTGTCTATAGAATTGACTAATCTTCTAGTAATCTAAATTGACTCAAACTTGTAAATCCTGCATAGATTTGTTGAGTTATAATAGAACCATCTAATCATCAGTCAGAATAAAGCGAAAGTTTACAAATGAAGAATCAATGGAACGCTTGGAGAAACTGATGCTCATTCAGACTGAGAGAGATTTGGAGTAAAGTCAGTTTGACATTAAAAACAACTGACAGAAGGAAAAACGAAGAATTTCAGAGAGCATTTAAGACAAGTTCGAGAAGTCTAAGGAATCAACAAATTTGGATTCCTAAGATATTTGAAAAAAGAATCATTCCTACCATCAAGGACAATACCAGACATGCTCCTCAGGTTTGCAACATAGTTGATGTTGGTCACATATCAGAGATATTAAACATGCAACGAAAAATATTACTCATCAATGTTCTAGAATGACCGTTTTGTTTGTTAGTTTGGATTATCAAATTTTTTTTAAGTCAATTATCTTTTTAGCTTTCTTGATTCAAGATAATATACACCAACGACTTAGAAATTTGATTGATTTTAAATCAAGAACATAAATTAGAAAAAAAGGTAAACAAAATAGATATTTATAGTGGTTCGTAGCCTAAAGTCCTATGTCCACTCTTCAACCACAAGAAGTTGGAAATTCACTAGAATAATTTTCATTGATGATGTATGCAGATCTGCCGCAGTCGCGGGTAGCTCTTGTGTCCACCAGTTGTGTGCTCACTCACCTAGTCCACCTTGTGCTCATTAGCTCATCTTGATGTGCGAATACATTGCTTTTCCACCAGCTGGAAAGAATGGATAATTGAGCTCTTCCCAGAACGTCGAAGATAGTTGGTTTTAGAAGTAAAACATGAGTTTCTCAAGGAGTTGAGAAACTCGCTTTGTATTCTCACTTAGACAGTAAGAACTTTGGTAGGTAGCTCTAGAAAGGATGCTAAGAGTCTCGTGTTCTCAAAACACGGTGAGTTATGAGAGCTTGAGAGCTTGATTTTTCGTAATTCTTGTATGTGACTAAGTGAATCGATAGGGTAGGTAACCTTCTCTCTGTAGGAACTGAATATACAACAAACATTGTGAATTGTATTTTATTATTTCTTAGGCCCCATGGATCGGCCTTTCGAGACCTAAATAAATTAAAAACTAAATAAATCATGTGGCATGCTCCTGTTATTTAATTGCGTAGGATGGATCATAGAATATCTGAACTTCAGCGGTTGAAAACTTTGAGTAGAACGGAGAAATTTGTTACTACGGATTTGACTTTATAATCTGTTCCCTTGCTCTTAAAAAATTTGATGAGGATACGCTACTGAGTTGTACCACAAGACTTGGAATAAGTCGGCTTCTTTCTTCTGTGGTCGTTGCCCCTATACTCTCTCTCTTGATTAATTTCAACTGTGTTGAATTAATTGTTTTATGAACAACTATGATTTTCAAAATTCATCATTTTGAAGGACTGAGGAAGTAGGCCTTATATAGAGTTATGTTTATATGTTTCCATATCTTATAAGATGTTAGGATATTCTATTTTTCTTCGTATCTTTTGAAATTTTGATATATCCAATATTTCCATATATTATTAGATTTGTATCAATCTAGTCTTATTTCCAAGATTAGTCAAATCTAGCTCGATTTAGTCAAATCTAATTATATCAAGATTTAGGAAACCTTAATCGTAATGGGCTCTGCGCAGTTTGTGGGCCAAATTAGGGATAAAATCTAAATAATAAAGTGGACCATCTTCCATAAACAAATACCATATTCAATCCAAAGTATTATTTAATTAAATGGAACATCAGTTTGCTTTCACCAAGGAAACGATGTTGACTTATCCCTTTATTACCACGTTATTAGGAACGGGTTGCATTGGCTAATTCGATCCACACATTTAAGGTTCAAGACATTCATTAATTCATTCATCATATGACAATAGTTTGAATTTAATCAATCTCTTTCATTCTCATCCCTTTTTCATTTATGCCTGAATCAAAAGATTTAGCCTGTAGGACTTTGGTATTAAGAAACATCACGAGTTAATAAGGGAATGCCCCTATCCTATAGGGATGTGATTACCTAGATTGCCAACACCAAAGATGCAGATATAGGAGTAAATGCAACACATATAGTAACTAGGATAAGCCACTTTTATGAATGATGTATTGCAACATAAACAAACAACCTATCCTTGAACAGTCTCGCCTGTGATATCCCGCTAAGTCAAAGTACTCATATGATCCTCTGTGATCTACTACACACCATATGATCATCCCTATCCGTGAGATAATAGAATATAGTTTTTCTGCATCATATGTTGTTTAATCAAAAAGACCATTGTTGATGTATAACAAGTATGAAGTCTAAAATATCAAACACATTATGGTTATGAATATGCTTATTTATAAATGCCTTTATTATACAATCCCAATTATAAGCTCGTACTTACACTCACTTTTTTCATGGTTTTCTTAAGTATTTATTGCATTTTCATTAGTTTAGGATTGATTAGTGAGCATGAGTATCTTTTAGTGGGTATTATGCTCGTGGAGCTCTATTTTGCAAGAAACACGACTCAAATAGGAGGAAAGTTGATCTAAAAATGATGAAATCCGTAAGTTTGGCTTCTGTTTCGACTGACATACATGGATGTCAACCGACGTGGGTGAAAATTCTATGTTGACTAACGTGTTAACATGTCGATTGACGTAGATCGGTCAAAGCTGATGTGGCAGGGGTTGAAGTTGAAATCAAAGTGTGAGGATCATATCAACTGACTCGGCCTTGTGTCAATCAACGTGCATGATCTTGAAGTGCAATTGTCCAAGCCAAGTTGGGATTTTGGGCCAGAATTCACATTACAACTTTTCCCTACAGCTCAAGCCCACAAGTCTTATTCCCACTAGTATATAAACTCTTGTATTAGGTTATTTTCATGATTCTAGTTTTATCTTCACAATTCAAGCTTTTAGAGTTGGAGACTTGGATTAAGATTTATGTTTTTGTACTTTATTTCCCGTAAGTTTTCTTTAATGCAATTTAAGATTGTTATTTTAATGATTGTTTTTAGCATGTCTAGCAGGAAACCCTAGCAAATTCTAGGGTTTTGCATTGTCAGGATTGTATGTATTGATTCAATTAATTCAAACCCAAATTTATTTGGTTTAAATTCTATAGTTTGATAATTAAAATCTATTTCAATTAATTGAAGGACTGTGACGAGAAAATTAATAATAGGAAGATAAGATTTAATATAATTGTTTTGTGTAATTGCGACTCAAAAAGTAAAATTCACTAACTAGTAATCTAGGATTTTATTGCGTGACCAAGGAATTCATTCTACTTTATCAGGTTTCCCACATATTGGATTTGTTTGGGTTTGAAATGGTTTGTTCATGCATGTTATCCAGATTGGTTGTATTCCCTAGGATATGTGTCTTTATTTTCTTGATTTTAGTTTAAAGTTTAATTTTCAAAACAAAAATCACTTCTAATTTTGACTTGCTCAAGCAACGAATTGAGAAACTATATCTGGTACATATAATACAATCAATATACTTTTGTTTGTGGATTCAACAACCTTATGAGTTACAAATTTACTTACTTGTGCCATAATTGTTCTTGTAATTTTCCACCGATCAAATTGGCATGTTGTCGGGATTACTTAGATTCTATTTTATTATTAAAATGTTTTAATAATTGTTAGATTGTGTTTTTATTTTTATTTTCACATTCGTGTGTTTAGAACTACGCATCTGTTTCGACCAATGTGTTGTCTATCAGTTAACACATAACTTTTCTTTGCGTCGATCAACATAGTTTATGTCGGTGGATGTAGACTAATTTCTGCATGTTTTTTGCCGTTCTTTTCAAGTGTATGAACACAAGGGCCAATGGTCAAGAACTCAAAGCCTTTGACTTTGAAATTGAATCAACGTGTAGAAGAATCAAAGGATAAAAATGAGCTATAAAGAAGCAAGGAGATATGGCTGAGAGTCCTAATGCATCGCTAAGGAATTTGACCACAAAACAAGAAATGGAACTTGTGAATGAAGTTCACAAGCTCAGAGAGTAATTGAGGGCAACTCGAGCAGCACAAGCAGATCAAGTTTCTTGACTGGCAGCTATGGACTTCGAGAAAAACAATCTGAGACAGTTGAATGTGGTGCCACCTCGGAGATACATACATGACAAGTTCCTACAACTACATAAGGAGCTGGGTTTTGGAGTTAGCATAAATGTCAACAAATCCTAGTTGAAGCCAGAGCTAATTCAGTTGGTTTAGTAGAACCAATTCGCAGGGAAGGCCATCGAGGATCCTTGTGTACATATAAGTAAATTCCTTGAGATATGTGATATAGTGAAGCAGAATGGAGTGTCTCAGGACACTATATAGATCGAGTTGTTCTCCTTCTCACCGAGTGATGCAGCAAGATAGTGGTTTGCTAGTTTGGATTGGAGCAAAATGCTACATGGGAGGATCTATGAGTCAAATTTCTTACAAATTACTTCCCTCCTAGTGTCATCATCAAAAAGAAGTCTGAAATCACCCACTTCAGCCAGAAGTATGATAAATCCTTAGACGACGCCTCACATAGATACACAGAGTGATTGAGCATGTGTCCATGCCATGTCATAGACATGGAAATGCAGATTTGTCACTTTTATGAGGGCATTCGAATGACGGAACTGGTGGATGCCTCATCTAAAGGCACATTGATGAGCAAGAGTGCTGAGGAGAGAATGTGACTGTTGGCATAAATGGCCATGAACATCCATCAATGACCTACCTATCATCAGATGCAAGTTTAAGTTGTTGAGACTACTCCAGAATTTGATGTGATGGCCGAGGTGAAATTATTAGAGAAGAGTTTGAGAAGATGTGAATAATAAGAGTTGCGGCTACATGAGGATCAGAGCCGAACATGGTGATTGTGCCCGTTGAGGCTGACTACATCTATTGGGGGAGCACTTCTGATGTGAACTAAGTTGGTGGAAGTTATCGAAACCATTATCGTGGAGGTAACCAAGGAAACTACACATACAATCCCAACACAACCAGGAATCACCCTGATTTTCTTATTTGAATCCTTATGCTGTTGAGATGCCTCCACCTGGGCTTAATGTGGGAGCTGGTGGAGCAATTTTTAAACAAAAGAATCCGGTCTTTGAAGATGTTCTAGCCAAGTTTATTGAGAATTCAAACACGAGGTTTGGCAAGGTAGAGAATGAGGTGAAAGGGATGGTGACTCAGATGCAACACATGTCAAAGCATCTGTAGATGATAGATGTCCAACTAAACCATATTAGTACAACTTTTAGCACGCAACACAAGCCCGAGAAACTCCCGAGCACTACCAAAGTTAATATGGATATAGGAAAACAGGTGAATGCTATATCTCTGGGCTCCATGAAGAGATATGAATGTCCGAGGATGTCTGAAGACAAGTTTGGGGGATTAAAGGGGAAGGACCCCAAAACAAACCTCTCTATTTTAATTGACACAACACACGTGTCGACCAATACAGATCAAGTTAATCAATATGAATCAATCTCGATCAAGATGGATAGAATGACAACAACCGATGCAGGTTTATTTTGATCGGAACACTGGACCCTCCTAGGTGTGAAAGAGATGGAAAAAGTGGATCATGTCCCTTCGATGCCATTCCCTTAGAGATTTTTCAAGAAAAAGGAGGATTCTAAGTTCAGTCGGTTTGTGGAGATCTTGAAGAAGGTCAACATCAACACCCCTCTGATTGAAGCTTTTCGAGAAATTTCAGGTTGCATGAAGTTTTTGAAATGACTAATGAGCGAGAACAAGAAATTTGTGGAGAACAAAATTGTAAAGATTCATGAAGAATGCAGTCTTCTGCTATAAAAAGAGGTTCTAATTATGAGATCTGATGAGGGTTGTTTCTCTATCCCCATTGAGAGTGGCGGGCATGAATTCTAGCAATTTCTATGCGATATGGGTGCCAGTGTCAACTTGATGCCCCATTCCATCTACAAGAAGATGGAGATTGGGGAGATGCGGCCTACGACAATCACACTGCAGATTGCAAATCGGACTGTATCCCGCTAGAAAGGAATTGTTGAGGATGTACTGATTCGTGTGGGACATTTGATATTTCTTGTAGATTGAAGAGATTTTTACTTGCAAACTGAATTACATAAATCCAACTGACAAGGACCGATTATTGCATACAAAAAATAATTGCTATGTATTAAAACCTAACATGCTTCTATTGAATGCATAAGAAGGTTATGCAGAATATCTGGATTGAATTATCTGTGAATTGTTGTGCAGAGATTATACCTTGAATCCTTCTTGTGCAATTAGATTCAATCCTAAAATAATCAGAATTAAATCTCTTGATTTTATTAAAGAAAATTGAAAACTTCAAAAAAAAAAAAGAACGATCCTCTAGATCTGATCTTCTGATCAATATCCCTTGCTCATAATCGGACATCTGGTGTAAATGTCCTTCGAATATTGCACTGGTCAAGAAACAGAATTTCCTTCCCTCTGCTCAGATAGCGTCGCCTATTTCAGCTCCCAAATTTGGTCTATTGATCAAAATCTTCTGAACTTATGATATTAGGAGTTGAGGGAGGGGGGTATTATAGGAAAACTCTCATCCTTAATGAGCTTGAGCTTTTCATGGTCATGTTGGTAGGCCCTCACCTGTACTAGGTGAATCTACCTCTACATGGGACTGTCCTAATAAAATCGCTTCATTTTCTCCAAGTTCATGGAGAATAAGTTCACTCTTGGATTTATAATTTCTTACATATTCATACTCTAAGAATCTTGTATTAGTACTTATAACGACTATCTAATCCTCAGGACAATAGAAGTAACCACCATTCCTTTGCATGGGGTATCCTACAAATAGCATTAGCTTACACTTACTTTCTAACTTATCATATTCATTGTAAGCAAGTAAGCTGGACAAACCCAAACTCCTAATCTGGTTAAACTGGGTTTTCACCCATACCATAGTTCCAAAGGAGTTTTAGGAAACAATTTAGAAGGTACCAGGTTAAGTAGGTACGCCGCTGTTTCTAAGGCATAGCCCCAAAATGAAACATGCAAGCTTGCATAACTCAACCTTGACCTTACCATTTCTAGAAGAGACTTATTTTTTTTTCTTTTAGCTACACCATTCTGCTGAGGGGTGCTTGATACAGTCCATTGAGATGTAATCCTATTTTCTAATAGATACTGCAAGAGCTCATTACTGAGGTATTTTCCACCATGATCTGATCGTAGTGTCTTGACAGTCTTACTTAGCTTCTTCTCTACTTCTGCCTTGAATTTTTTGAATTTCTGAAAGCACTCAGACTTGTAGCGAAGCAGATAGACCTATCCAAATCTTGAGTAATCATCAATAAAAATGATGAAGTACTCATACCCTCCACGAGCTTGCATAGACGTCGGCCCACATAAGAAAGAGTGAATTAGTTCTAACACACCTTCTGCTCAAGCCTCACTTGCCTTAGAAGGCCTAGTCTTCATCTTTCCCTTTATACAGGAATCAAAGTTTTGATGAAGCATTACTCGGATAGAGTCCAAGTCTCCATCATCTACTAGTCGCTTGATCCTCTTTAAACTGATTTGATTGAGTCTCAAGTTCCCGAGATAAGTTTGATCATTATCTGAATAAAACTTTTTCTTCAAATGATTATTATTATTTGATGAGTTAGATGCAAAATTTATGGAAGATTTATGAAATTCCACGACAAATTACACATTATTACTAATAATGGAAACACCACAATAAAAAATAACTTAATATCAATCAGTAAATAACTTGGAAACCGAAATTAAGTTCCATAAAAAATTGGCACAAACAAAACATCTCTCTAAATTAAAACATTTTTTAAAACATAAAGTAAAACCTCCAATAACTACTGCTGAGACTTGCTCTCCGCTGTCCACGAAGATGGTCACATCGTCATGATTCAGTTGCCTAGTCAGCACTAACCCCTGCAAAGTATAAGAAACATGACCAGTAGCTCCAGCTTCCACTACCTATGAATGATTCAAAACCGATGCTAAAAATATTTTCGTTATATATGCACATGACGTACTTTGTCCCTTAGCATAAAAAATTGGACAATTTACTCTTTCGCTTCTTCTTCGTTTATGTTTCTTGGTAATGACTCTTGTTCTTTTTTTTTTTCTGGCTTTCTAATCATGTTATTAGCTTCGACAACTACATTGTTAAATGCAGCTAAATCAGGAGCTAATTCCCATGATATTATATCACACTGCTCCACTATCAAACTTCTAAGTAACTCATAAAAAGTATACTATCGTCTGCTGGTAGCAGTCTTTATGAATTCATCAAAAGATTCAGGATGAGAGCTTAGGATGATATTTAATGCTACCAAAGAATCAATACATCTGCCTCTCTGTATGTACTTTTTCATGATATTAACCATGAGCATTACATGTAGTGTCACCGAACTTCCCTTTGTCATATTCTTGAAAATGAGGTCTTTCACAAGATTATAACTGATAGTTCACTCCACCTCCCCATATACTGCTAAAAGATCTCTCTAGATCTCAATAGTTATAAAGAAGCTTCTGTACTTAAGTTTCAATTCTCTAGATAGACTATTCATGATGATAGTCTAAGCAAAATCAACAGATGATTCCCATTTGTCATGAAACTCTTGCTCAAATTCAGAGTATATATGCACGATCCTCAAACCAGAGAATATACACAAAGCAATATCTCCATTCAAGAAAATTTGGACAAGTCAACGGGTTTAGTGATGAGATATTGATCTTGTGGGACATTAAAATGACTGAAAATGATAAATAAATTTAGAAATTAAAATCAAAACTTTTGAAACATTTAAGTATTGTAACCTTATGATAAAAACAATACAACTATTTCCTCCAATAGCCCAAGTAATTTTATTGCAAGTCACACATGTAGACATTTACAACAAAACACTAGACCATACTGCATCTTTCAAATCCAGTCCTCTATTTCCAATCCATGTCAATTACTTTAGACAAATGGAATTAATCAATGGAGATTAACTAAGACTATGTTATCATATTGAGCAGGGATATCAGAAATGAGTTAATCTGGATAACATATAAGCCAACGAACCACAAGGCTAACCCATATTATAAAAATCCTATTTCCATACAGACAAGGTGCATCTATTACAAGCTCCTTTCGAAGACGTTTACAGTAGACCACCTAAGCAGGCTGCTCTTTGAAGTTCCAGTCTTTAATTTTAATCCATGCCAGGTATTCGCCGGCAAATGAAATTAATAATCGGAGATAAAACTACAACCATGTTCAACTTATCTAAGCAGGGACATCATTTATGAGTTAGTACTCAGGCAACATCTAAGCATTTGACCACAATTCTAACTCCGGAAGTTAAAAGGACGATTTCTCATAGGTACTAGACCCATGACGCATGCCTTTTACAACCTTTGTTATCTCATTTAAAACAATCCTAGAGAACTTATGAACAAATAAAATAAGCAGGCTACAGTCGTGTAGATGTCTACTCACTTCACTATCCACTTCTCACATGTTTAAATTTTTTTATTTAGAAATCTCATATATTGGAACTTATGAACAAATGAAGCAAGCAGGCTACGGTTGTGTAGATGTGTACTCACTCCATTGTCCACTTCTAAATAAGAGACCACATTGTTGAGGTCTTGTTGATTTTAATTAAAAAATCTTGCTTAGTCTTTTTCTTTCAAAAGGTTCTTATGCGCACATATTATTTTATGATCCATAAATTATGTCACATCTAAAATTCCATCATATTTCCAAATATGATTCCGAAATTCATAGACATAATTTAATACATAAATTAAATCACATAAAGCATGCTTTAAACAGTAAATAATATATCAGTAACACGCTTCCCTAAAATCTACACATGCATTAAAAATAAATAATAAAAGCACTAGCATACTTTCCTACTATTTACTAGTGCACACATAATAAATAAAATCATACGAGAATATAATACATAAAATAAAAATTCTCGTGGCCACTAGGTGCAATTACATGGGAAATAAAATAAAAACCTATCTATTACATGACTTTAATTTAATTCACATCTTCAAACTGGGCACCCACTCTTTAATTTGAAATCTGCAACTTTGGGCTGAAATAATGAGTTATTGGGCTAGGAATTAGAGTTTCAGGTGCACAGAGTTGTAAAATCCTAATTTCAGAGATTTGTGCTGCCAATGGGCCACCGGGACCCGTGCCCAGCCTGCACGCAAAACCCAAGCAGCAAACCCTAGCTGTGAGCTAGGGTTTCCAGCCCCAATCCCCTCTAACACAAACCCTAGCCACCGCAGCTTTGTCTAGCCGCCGCCACCGCCGATTGGACTAGCATAGCAGTTGCCGTTGTTCAATTGTGCTTGCTGCCATCGTCGCAAGCAATCGCAGGTGAACCGCCGCCTGCCCCATGACCCTGCTACTGCACTGCTAAAATTAACATTGCTACTGTAGATTCGCAAGAATCGCGACTGACATTCCGCAACCACCCTGCACGTCTGCTGTCTCCTACTGCCGTGGGCACCAATGCAAGGCTCTCACAGCATCAAAACATCCCACGCCGCTGCCATCGTGAAGAAGAGGAGAGGGGGAAAATGCAAGCTGATACATTGCGAGGAAGACCACTACCATGCGCCACCGCACACAGCTACTATTGCAGGGACCTGCCGCGCGCAGCCGCTGCTCACCGGCCCGACGGCCACTACCGCTCGTCACCACCGCGCGTGGTTACTACAGTCACAGAGCTGTAGTGTTGCCTCTGTCGCTGTTCTTGTTCTCTCTCTTTTTCAATTTACTGATTGAATAAAAAATTACAATAGATCTAATCTATTACAAATTTTCTTAACAATCTAATCGCGGATTTTCTCGTGATTTAAATCAAAACCAAAACTAGAGAGGGGCCACGAGAACAAAAATATCCACGACAAAAATAAATCCATCCACAATAAATTAAATAGCATGCATAAACTGGTTGTCAATATTTATTTCCGACAGAGCCATAAAATACGAACCTGGCTTTGATACCAATTGTAGGAACTGATTCTACAATAGGCGACGTGAATCCCCCTTTATTTCTTAGCACCAGATTCGATTTATGGATATCAAAATAAATGCTATGACAAAAAGTAAATGACCTATGCATGCTCCTATTTAATTTAATCCGTAGATTCAAGGAATACCTCAACTCCTGCGGATTGAATAACGACGGTAGATGGTTGATGGTGTTCCTACAGACTTGATGATCTGATCTGTTATAAGTTCATTATTTTAATCAATTATCTATATTATTTACTAATATTCTATGTAGTTTTATTGAGTTTATCTATATATTTTATGCATGAGTCTACATTGGGTGGTGTTATGCGTGCTTTGAAGCGTTTCTACAGTTTTTAGGCCAAATTCACTGGAAAGCCGTTCCAAAAGCAGTGAGGTGCAAGAGTAGCAGTGAAGAGTTTTTTCAAATGAGGAATTCGGGCTATTGATGCATGACAATGGAAAGATCTTCGAGTTAGCTTTCCAACGCAACTAGAATCAGGTCAATCGGAGTTCGGGAGAGGAAGTTGTGGCCAAAATCGTGAGACCGTACAGAAGGGGCGAGATAGGACCACATCGATCGATGTGGAATCCACATCGCTCGACCTGGATGTTTCACGTTGATCAACGTGGAAGCCACGTCGATCGACGCGAATCTGCTGGCGTGAAAATTCGATTAAACTCGAATTGTATCATATCTTTAGCCCTAGATTTGATAGGATACACATCCACCTCTATAAATATTCTAGTAAATTCGACTTTTTCAAGAAGCAATCATTATCTTAGCATCTAGTATTTAGTTTTTAGAGTTTTGAGAGTTGGAAAACACGAAACCGTTTATTTTTCTTGTAAGTTCTTTACTTTTATGCAATCTAATATGTTTTCTTTTGGATTTCTATCTGCGGTGAATGGCTAGAAACTTTAACGGGTTCGAGGGCAATGCATGATTGATCTTGAATCCATGTTTAATTAATTAACTCAAACAACTTGGTTTTGATTTCCTGTTTGAATTGTTCGGATCTAGAATAAATCAGATCGAAAGATAGAATTAATTATAGGTTTAAAGTTATTGATTGAAGGACTGAAAACTGAAAATTGATAACAGGAAATGGAATTTGGATACTATTAAAATATCTGTCCTAGGGGAAGATAATAATTGTAGGGATTAATCTATGGAATTATAAAAGGTTGATTATTACTGTGTTATGGAGGCCTCACATTCACATAATAGTAACCTAGGCTATAATTGTCAACCAAGAAGTTATAGTATTTTTATGATTTCCCACCAATGCGAGTTAATTAATTTCCATGTATTCTGATGAATTGTTCATCCTAGAATCTGTGTTCCTTTAAATTTGATTTCAAAACCTCTTTAAATTTCAGTTCTGTTTTTTTATTTTAATAAAAACCAAAACCTTGATTTTCTGTTTACTCAAACAATGAATCTTAGGAACATAGTTAGTACATAGGATAATTTAACCACACAATTCCCTTGGATTTGACTTGAGTTGTAAATTTTATTTGCTAATGTTGCTATAATTAATCAGTAGATTTTATAGTGATCAAATTGGCGCCATTGCCGGGGATTTGTAAGATTTTATTTTGTTACTAGTTCGTTCTAGGATTTGCTGGATTGAGCTTTATTTTTTTGTACGTGTGCGTGCTTGAGTTTTCGTATCTGTGCTCGGTGTTGATCGATGCCCGCTCGTGTCGATCGATGTCGATCACTTCTACGCGTCGATCGACATACACCTTGCGTCGATCGACACCGGCCACTCTCTTGCATCGATCGACGTGGAATCCACATCGATCGACACCGAACTGATATCTACCTATTTTCATTTCAGGTGGTGCATGAAAATGAGATCTCAAGGAAAAAAACTCGAGGCTTTTGTCCCTAAAATCGAAGCAACCTGCAGGAAAAACAAAAAGAAAGGGAAAGACAAACAACAAGAGATGGAAAAAAATCCTGAAGAACCTCTGCAAAATATGACTCCCGAGGAGCAGAGGCAATTTGTGGATGAAGTACAACAGCTGAGAGCACAACTACAAGCAGCCTAGGCTACTCAGGCAGAACAAGCTGCAAGACTGGCAGAGTTGAACAACAGGCAAATAGTGGTTCTGCAAAGGTTCATCTTGGATCGATTCCTTCCACAGCAAGAGGAAGCCAGATTCAGAGTTGACATCAATGCGAACAACTTTGAGCTGCACACAAGCCTTATTCAGATGGTGCAGCAAATTCAGTTTGCGGGGAGAGCTGTAGAAGATCCATATGCCCACCTCAACCAGTTCATTGAGATGTGTGACACTGTGAAGCAGAATGGAGTACCCCAGGATGTAATCAGTATGAGACTGTTCTCATTCTCACTCAGAGAAGAGGCGCGGTCTTGGTTTGTTGGATTGAATAAGTGTTTGATAGGGACATGGGAGGAGCTTCGATCAGAATTCCTCACCAACTACTTCCCGCCGAGCCTGTTGTTTAAGAGGAAAGCTGCTATCACTCATTTTGAACAGATGTATGATGAATCACTACATGAGGCCTGGAAGAGGTACAAGGAGCTCTTGCAGATCTGTCATGGGCATGGGATTGATTTAGAGATGCAGATCTGCCATTTCTATGAAGGGCTGGCTCCACACATGAAGGAGTTGGTGGATGCATCTTCTGGCGGAATCCTAATGAAGAAGAGTGGAGCCGAGGGAATGAGACTCTTGGCGGATATGGCTCTGAATATCCATCAGTGGCCGACCGAGAGGCAGCTACAAGTCAAAGCAGTCGAGACAAAGCCAGAATTCGACGTGGTTGCTGAAGTGAAAAAGCTCTGAGAAGATTTCACAAAATTGGAAGCAGCAAAAGCCACCGATACCGCTGCTGCAGAGCCAAGCATGGCCATAGTACCCATGGAGGCTGGCTACTTCAACCGGGGGGGGAGCAGTTCATCTGGAGCTGTTTGGAGCTGAGGTGAACTATATTGGTGGTGGTTATCAGAATAATTACCGAGGAGACAATCAGGGGTATCATTACAAACATGGGCGAACTCACCCTGGTATTTCATATTCTAACCCCTCTGCAGTAGAACACCCTCCACCTGGTTTTGATGTAGGTACTGGAGGAGAGATCGTGGAAAGGAAGAAGTCTGTGCTGGAGGATACACTCGAGAAATTCATCAAGAGCTCTGACAATCGGTTTGGGAAAGAGGAAACTGAGGTGAAGGGGATGGCCAACCATATGCAGCTGATGACGAAACACCTTCAGATGCTGGACACCCAACTGAGCCAAATCGCAACTACTCTCAGCAATCAGCATAAGCCGGGACAATTTCCAAGTGTAACCAAGACGAATCCAACAAAGGAAAAGTCAGTAAATGCAATTAGTCTGAGGTCTGGGATGAGCTACAAGGGTCCTGAGATGGCTGTGAATGATTTTGGAGGCAAAAAGGAGCAAAATTGCACAGGAGATGGATCCACGTCGATCGACGCACCACCCGTGTTGATCGACGCCGAAGATGGTTCATCGAGCAAGGAAGAGAAGAGCTCAAAGAAGAAGATTTCGACCAACAGAGGCACGTCGATCGATGCAACCCTACGTCGATCGATGTAGAAGTCCATTTCGGGCGAAAATTTGGGATAGTCTGAAGATCAACCCCCTCCTATGCTGTTCCCTCAGCGGTTTGCGAAGCAGAAGGATGAATCAAAGTTCTCTAGATTTGAGGAGAATCTGAGGAAGGTCAGCATCAACATCCCGCTGATTGAAGCACTGAAGGAGATTTCAGGGTACACGAAGTACCTCCAAAAATTGATGAGTGGAAAGAAGCAATTCAAAACGAGAAGGTGAAGATCCACGAGCAGTTCAGTCTGCTACTGCAAAAGCAAGTGCCGATCAAGAGAAGAAATCCCGGATGCTTCTCTATAATGGTCGAGATTGGGGGACGCACTTTTGAGAGAGTACTGTGTGATAATGGGGCATGTATCAACCTGATGCCGTACTCCATCTACAAACGTCTCAACATAGGAGAGATGAACCCATGATAAGCTCATTATTTCACTCACTTATCTATATTATTTTCTACTATTTTATGTATTTTTATTGAGTTTATAATGGGGCATGTATTTTTATTGAGTTTATAAAACAATTCTGAAAGTAGTGATGTGAAAGAGTAGCAGTGAAGCGTTCTTCCATACGAGGAATTCGGGCTATTGTCACAAGGCAATGGATAGAGCTACGAGTTAGCTTTCCAACGCAACTGGAATCAGGTCAATCAGAGTTCGGGAGAGGAAGTTATGGCTAAAACCGTGAGACCGCGCAGAAGGGGGCGAGGCAGGACCACATCGATCGACGTGGACGTTTCACGTCGATCGATGTGGAAGCCACGTCGATCAACGCGAATCTGATGGCGCAGAAATTCGATCAAATTCGGATTCTATCATATCTTTAGCCCTAGATTTGATAGGATACACATCCACCTCTATAAATAGCCTAGTAAATTCGACTTTTTGAGAAATCCTTTCATATTTTTCAGACCTCTGATCATATTTTCATTCTGCAATTTAGTTTTTAGAGTTTTGAGAGTTGGAAAACACGTAACCCTTTATTTTTTTTTAAAGTTCTTTACTTTTATGCAATTTAATATGTTTTCTTTTGGATTTCTATCTGCGATGAGGGGCTAGAAACCCTAGCGGGTTCTAGGGTTTGATATTATTATGGATGCATGTTAGGATTAATTAATTAGGTTCATGATTCTTGTGTTTATTTTATAATTCTAGATTAATTTAAGGACCGAAAGATGAGGATTAATTTAGATGTCTAGCTATTGATAGAAGGACTGAAAGGTGAATATTGATAGTGAGATTAGGAATGCATGATATACTCTATACTGTCCAATGAGATGTATTAGACTAAAGGAATTGAACTGATTTGCTTATCAGATTGACTAATTTGGTTTTCTTGAGAACGAACGAAGATAGTCACTAATTAGTAATCTAGGTTATATTTGCCAACCAAGGAAATATAACATTATTGCAGTATTCCACCTGTTAAATTAAGTGGTTCCTACTTGTCATAATAAGAATTCCTCCCTAAAATCTGTGTTCCTTTAAATTCTATTTCAAAACCTCTTTAATTTTCAGTATTGTTATCTTTATTTTCCAAATCAAAACCCTGATTTTCTGTTTCCTCAAACTATGAATCTTAGGATCATAGTTAGTACATAGGATATTTTCGTTATACAATTCCCCTGGATTCGATAACCTTAGGGTTCTTTATAAATTTATTTACCACTATTACTATAATTAATCTGTAGATTTTACAGTGATCAAATTAGCGCCGTTGCCGGGGAGTTGTTAGATTTTATCTTGTTACTAGTTCGTTCTAGGATTTGCTGGATTGAGTTTTATTTTTCTGTACGTGTGCGTGCGTGAGTGTCCGTGTCTGCATCCCACGTTGATTGTCGCCCGTTCACGTCGATCAACGTCGATCATTTTTGCTGCATCGATCGACGCACACCTTGTGTCGATCAACGCCAACCACTCTCTTGCATCGATTGACGTGGAATCCACGTTGATCAACGTCGAACTAATATCTACCTATTTTCTGCGCAGGTGCATGAACATGCGAGCCAAAGGAAAAACACTCGAGGCTTTTGTCCCTGAAATTGAAGCAACCTACAGGAAAATCAAAAAGAAAGGAAAAGACAAACAACGAGAGATGGCAGAGAATCGTGAAGCACCTCAGCAAAATATGACTCCCGAGGAGCAGAGACAATTTGTGAATGAAGTACAACAGCTAAGAGCATAACTACAAGCAGCCCAGGCTACTCAGGCAGAACAAGCTGCAAGACTGGCAGAGTTGAACAACAGGCAGATTGTGGTTCCACAAAGGTCCATCTTGGATCGATTTCTTCCACAGCAAGCGGAGGCCGGAAACAGAGTTGGCATCGATGCCAACAACTTTGAGCTGCGCACGGGCCTTATTCAGATGGTGCAGCAAAATCAGTTTGCGGGGAGAGCTGTAGAAGATCCATATGCCCACCTCAACCAATTCATTGAGGTGTGTGACAGTGTGAAGCAGAATGGAGTAACCAGGAAGTAATCAGAATGAGACTATTCTCGTTCTCACTCATAGACGAGGCGCGGTCTTGGTTTGCTGGATTAGATAAGAGTTTTATAGGGACATGGGAGGAACTTCGATCAGAATTCCTCACCAACTACTTCCTGCCGAGCCTACTGCTGAAGAGGAAAGCTGCTATCACTCATTTTAAACAGATGTATGATGAATTACTACATGAGGCCTGGAAGAGGTACAAGGAGCTCCTGCGGCTCTGTCCTGGCATGGGATTGATTTAGAGATGCAGGTCTGTCATTTCTACGAAGGGCTGACTCCACACATGAAGGAGTTGGTTGATGCATCTGCTGGGGGAATCCTAATGAAGAAGAGTGGAGCCGAAGGAATGAGATTACTGGCAGATATGGCTCTGAACAGCCATCAGTGGCCGACTGTGAGGCAGCTACCTGTCAAAGAAGTCGAGACAAAGCCAGAATTCGACGTGGTTGCTGAAGTGAAAAAGCTCCGGGAAGACATTGTAAAATTGGAAGCAGCAAAAGCCACATCTACCGCTACAGTAGAGCCAAACATGGCCATAGTAGCCGTGGAGGCTGACTACATCAATTGGGGGGCGAGCAGTTCATCTGGAGCTGCTGGAGCATAAGTAAACTATATTGGAGGTGGTTATCAGAATAACTACCGAGGAGGCAATCAGGGGTATCATTACAACCATGGGAGAACTCACCCTGGTTTTTCATATTCTAACCCCTCTGAGCAGAGCACCCTCCACCTGGTTTTGACGTAGGCACTGGAGGAGAGATTATGGAAAGAAAGAAGTCTGTGCTGGAGGAGACGCTCGAGAAATTCATCAAGAGCTTTGGTAATCGATTTGGGAAAGTAGAAACCGAAGTGAAGGGGATGGCCAACCACATGCAGCTGATGACGAAACATCTTCAGATGTTGGACACCCAACTGAGCCAAATTGCCACTACTCTCAGCAATCAGCATAAGTCGGGATAGCTTCCAAGTACAACAGAGGTGAACCCGGCAAAGGAAAAGTCAGTGAATGCCATTACTCTGAGGTTTGGGACAAGCGACAAGAGTCCCGAGATGGTTATGAACAATTTTGGAGGCGTAAAGGAGCAAAATTGCATAGAAGAGGGATCCACGTCGATCGATGCACCTCCTGTGTCGATCGAAGCAGAATATAGAGCCACGTCGATCGACACGACCTTGCATCGATCGATGCCGAAGCCCAGTCCAGGCAAAAAGCTGAGGCAGTCTGAAGATCAACCCCCTCCTATGCCATTCCCACAACGGTTCACGAAGCGGAAAGAGGACTCGAAGTTCTCTAGATTTGTGGAGAACCTGAAGAAGGTCAGCATCAACATCCCGCTGATCGAAGCACTGAAGGAGATCCTGGGGTACATGAATTACCTCCAGAAATTGATGAGTTGGAAGAAGCAATTCGTGGAGAACGAGACAGTGAAGATCCACGAGCAGTGCAGCCTGCTACTGCAAAAGCAGGTGCCCATCAAGAGAAGCGATCCTGGATGCTTCTCTATTCTGGTTGAGATTGGGGGACACACGTTCGAGAGAGTACTATGTGATACTGGGGCCAATATCAAACTGATGTCGTACTCCATATACAAGCGTCTCAACATCGGAGAGATGAGGCCCACGACGATCAACCTGCAGATGGCAGACCGGTCTGTGTCCCGCCCGAAAGGTATATTAGAGGATGTGCTCATTCGCGTGGGCCATACATTTTTCCTGCAAATTTTGTGGTGCACGAGATGAAGGAGGACGAGAAAATCCCCATGATCTTGGGGCATGAGTTTCTCGACACCAACACCGCTCTCATTGACTGTCGAGGCAGTGAGATAACACTCCGAGCGAACAACGAGAAGATCACCTTTGTGATCGACAAGAGCAAGAAGAAGACGGAGTGCTATCGAATCTCCACTACTGAAGAAGAAGATGAATCTGAGGAGGAGGAAGCAACTGCCATTGAGTGGGAGTGAGGAAACGGACGGGTGAAAGTGTCAACTACAACGCCTTTTTCTGAGCTCACCACCATTGTCAAGGATCGGAAAGTTTACATGGTGGATTCCAAAGGTCGGCGAGTCTGGACCCAACCTCCCTGGCGGTGATTTGAGGTATCGTTGAGCTGCGACGTTAAATCAAGCACTTGTTGGGAGGTAACCCAACCTTTTACGTGTTTTCTTTTCAATTTCGTTTTTATTTCAAATATCTATTGTTTTTGCTAACATTTGTTTTGCAGTTTAAAAATTAAAAAAAATAAAATAAAAATTGAAGTACAACTCGGCATCAATCGATGCAGCCTGGCTTCGATCGACGCCGAGCAGCCTAGCGTGATACACTTTGATCAACGAAGGGAACAACAAGAAGGATTCCCATCGATCAACGCCATCCTGCATCGATCGACGCAAAGTGTCTGCAACAATTATTTCACGTCGCGTGATGTTTGAAGACTCCGGGGGATAAAAAGTTGATATCTGAGATCAACTAACAGGTATCCTTCCCTCTTTTGTTTGATTTTCAATCTTATTCCACTCTTCGAGTTGGAAATAAGTTTGGGGGAATGTGGACAAGAGGTGGAACGTTCTATCTTTCAATTATTCTGCTTTCAGCCTTTGATTATTTTTTTTAGTTTTATGCTATTTTGTGGGGAAAAATTTTAAGTTTTGATATAACCCGAATGAGATTGTGAGATTAGAATTGATTGAGGGCTGAGTTTGAATTGATTGTGATTGTGGTTAGATGCCTATGAATGTAAAATACCGCATGACAGGATTGATTTGACAATTACACTTGCATGCCGATTCAGCTGATTTGAAATTGAATGTGGAAGAAAATTTTAAACCCTTGTGTGAGATTTTGAGCCTTATTTCGTTTGATGTGAGATTCACATGTGCGTTTTTATTTCTCGAGAACTTGCCTATTTTCTGTGTTGAGACTGCATAGTGTGCACAAGTTTAGGAAATGATCTTAGGCCATCTTTGATAGCCCAATTCCCTAAACACCGTCCCTTCACATTAAATTTTCCCTAGTTAGCCACTTTTGAGCCTATACAAAATTTTTCTTTCCTTGTCTATGAGATTATTAAGAAGTATTAGTTTCTCTCATGTCTTGAGTTGTGGTATATGGGGTGGTATGATTGTGAGATGGAGATAAGAAATTATAAATTAGCGGTGAAAAGATGTGTGAAAAAGAAGCTCAAAGAAATAATTAGAATTCTCATAAGCTCTCCGAAAAGAAAAGAATACAAAATTATGTAAAGAGCATAAGAGATTCAAAATGAGCTAGAATAAAGTTGTGTGTCGTTGATATATTTGAGGAGATGAGGTGGATGATGATTGAGAGTGGTTGTAGTTTGTTGAGTTGGCCACTTAATGGATTCTAGTCACTTGATCATATTTCCCTACCTTATCAGAAAAAGCCTACATTACAATCTATTGAAAGTCCTTTTCGATTCTAGACTTGTGTGCACATTCTAGCAGTGGAGATATTACAAAATTTGCAAGCCTATGGTAGAAATTTCTTCATACATGTTGCTGAGAGCTTTCATTTAAACCATAAACACTTGAGAGTTGAGCGATACACTTCCCGTGAATTCTTCCACAATTGATGGATTTTCTGTCTCTTTCAAATTGCTTGTGTGTAGTAGATTTTTTATTCTTGACTGTGATGAATCTTGTGGGGCATTGCACTTTAACTACATGATCTTTTGATTTCTTTCTTGCCTATTGATTGATGACAATCAAACGTTCAAGTTTGGGGCTATGATAAGCTCATTATTTCACTCACTTATCTATATTATTTTCTACTATTTTATGTATTTTTATTGAGTTTATATATATATTTTATGCATGAGTCTATATTGGGTGGTATTATGCATGTTTTGGTGTGTTACTACAGGTTATAGGCCAAATTCACTGGAAAATCGTTCCGAAAGCAGTGACGTGCAAGAGTAGCATAGAAGAGTTCTTCCACACGAGGAATTCGGGCTATTGGCACGAGGCAATGGATAGAGCTACGAGTTAGCTTTCCAACGCAACTGGAATCGGAGTTCGGGAGAGGAAGTTATGGCCAAAACCGTGAGACCGCATAGAAGGGGGCAAAACAGGACCACATCGATCGAAGTGGAATCCATATCGATCGATGTGTACATTTCACGTCGATCGACGTGGAAGCCACGTCGATCAATGCAAATCTGCTAGCACGGAAATTCGATCAAATTCGAATTATATCATATCTTTAGCCCTAGATTTGATAGGATACACATCCACCTCTATAAATAGCCTAGTAAATTCGACTTTTTGAGCAACTCTTTCATATTTTTTAGACCTCTGATCATATTTTCATTCTGCAATTTAGTTTTTAGAGTTTTGAGAGTTGGGAAACACGAAACCCTTTATTTTTATTGTAAGTTCTTTACTTTTGTGAAATTTAATATGTTTTCTTTTGAATTTCTATCTGCGATGAGTGGCTAGAAACCCTAGCGGGATCTAGGGTTTGATATTATTATGGATGCATGTTGGGATTAATTAATTAGGTTCATGATTCCTGTGTTTATTTTATAATTCTAGATTAATTTAAGGACCAAAAGGAAACGATTAATTTAGATGTCTAGCTATTGATAGAAGGACTGAAAGGTGAATATTGATAGTGAGATTAGGAATGCATGATATACTTTATACTATCCATTGAGATGTATTAGACTATAGGAATTGAACTGATTTGCTTATCAGATTGACTGATTTGGTGTTCTTGAGACCGAACGGAGATAGTCACTAATTAGTAGTCTATGTTATATTTGCCCAACCAAGGAGATATAGCAATATTGCAGTATTCCACCTGTTAAATTAAGTGGTTCTTACATGTCATCTATAACAAGAATTCTTCCCTAGAATCTGTGTTCCTTTAAATTTTATTTCAAAACCTCTTTAATTTTCAGTATTGTTATCTTTATTTTCCAAATCAAAACCCTGATTTTCTATTTCCTCAAACAATGAATCTTAGGATCATAGTTAGTACATATGATAATTTCGTTATACAATTCCCCTGGATTCGATAACCTTAGGGTTTTGTATAAATTTATTTTTCACTGTTACTATAATTAATCAGTAGATTTTACTGTGATAAGCCCACGATGATCACCCTGCAGATGACGGACCGATATGTGTCCCGCCCGAAAGGCATACTAGAGAATGTGCTCATTCGTGTGGGCCATCTCATTTTCCCTGCAGACTTCGTGGTGCACGAGATGAAGGAGGACGAGAACATGCCCATGATATTGGGGCGTGAGTTTCTTGATACCAGTGTCGCTCTCATTGACTGTCGAGGCGGCGAGATCACACTTCGGGCAAATGACGAGAAGACCACCTTTGTGATCGACAAGAGCAAGAAGAAGGCGGAGTACAATCGGATCTCCACTATTGAAGAAGGAGATGAATCTGAGGTGGAGGAAGCAGCTGCCATTGAGTGGGAGCGAGGAAACGGAGGGGTGAAAGTGTCAACTACGCCACCTTTTTCTGAGCTCACAACCATTGTCAAAGACTGGAAGGTTTACATGGTGGATGCTAAAGGTCGGCGAGTCTGGACCTGACCTCCCTAGCGGTGATTTGAGGTATCGTGGAGCTGCGACCTTAAATCAAGCACTTGTTGGGACGTAACCCAACCTTTTACGTGTTTTCTTTTCAATTTTTCATTTTTATTTCAAGTTTCTGTTATTTTTGCTTTTATTTTGCGTTAACAGTTGTTTTGCAGTAAAAAAAATTGGAGTACAGCTCAACATCGATCGCGCCTGGCGTTGATCGACGCCGAGCAGCCGACGGGATACTCTTTGATCCATAGCGAGGATTGACAAGAAGGTTTCACGTCGATCGATGCAGGATGGCGTCGATCTACGTGAAGTGCGAGCAGCAATTATTTCACGTCGTGCGATGTTCAAAGACTCCGGGGGGATAAATAGATGATGTCAGAGATCAACTACCAGGTATCGTTCCCTCTTTTGTCTGGTTTTCAAACTTATTCCACTCTTCGAGTTGGAAATAAGTTTGGGGGGATGTGGACAAGAGATGGAACATTCTATCTTTTATTTGTTCTACTTTCCGTCTTTAATTTTTTTTTCTTTTTATGCTAATTTGTGGGGAAAAATTTTGAGTTTTGATATGACCAAAATGAGATTGTGAGATTAGAATTGATTGAGGGTTGAGTTTGAATTAATTGTGATTGTGGTTAGATGCCTATGAATGTAGAATACCGCATGATAGGATTGATTTGATACTTGCACTTGCATGCAGATTGAGTTGATTTGAAATTGACTGTGGAAGAAAATTTTATACCCTTGTGTGAGATTTTGAGCCTTATTTCGTTTCATGTGAGATTCACATGTGTGTTTTTATTTTTCTAAAACTTGCCTATTTTCTGTGTTGAGACTGCATAGTATGCACAAGTTTAGGAAATGATCTTAGGCCTTCTTTGATAGCCCAATTCCCAAAACACTGTCCCTTCACATTAAATTTTCCCTAGTTAGCACTTTTGAGCCAGTACAAATTTTTTTTCCTTGTCTATGAGATTAAGATAAAGTATTGGGTTCCCTCATGTCTTGAGTTGCAGTATATGGGGTGGATTGATTGTGAATGAGAGATAAGAAAATATCAAATTAGTGGTTGGAAAGATGTATGAGAAAAAAAAAACTCAAACAATGAATCTTAGGATCATAATTATTACATAGGATAATTTCCCCACACAATTCCCTTGGGTTTGACTTGAGTTATAAATTTTATTTGCCACTGTTGCTATGATTAATCTGTAGATTTTACTGTGATCAACATGTACCCTTGCTTGATCCAAAAATCTGGTGAGGATGACCGACCAGATTGAAACTACACTGGAGGAACTCGATTTCTCCTTTCCCTCCTACTGCAGTAGCCGCCCACTCTCTCACTCTCTCTAGGGTTTCAGTTTGTGAGCCTGTAAACTTATGTGGGAAGTGAGAGAACTGATTTATTTATATAGATCTGGAGAATGGGGCTATTAGAGTTTAGTAAACCTTAATGGGCTCTGAGCATTATTGGGCCAGACCAGGGATCAAATACAAATATTAAAGTGGGCCTCCTATTAATTAATTCCATGTTCAACCCAGAACATAATAAATTTATAAACATTAATTCATGCCACCAGAGAATTAATGTTGACCTACCCCTTTATTACCACGTTATCAGGAACGGGTTGCATTGGCTTGGTCAATCCCCATATTTAAGTTTTCAAACATTCATTAATTAATTTAGCATATGACAATTAGCTGCAATTATTTAATCTATTATTATTCCTGAGTAGTACCACTATAGCATTATCACTTATGCTTGAATCAATGATTCAAGCTGCAGAACGTAGCATAACGAACCTCGTGAGCTTCCTAGGAAATGTCACCATCCTGAAACGGATATGGTTATCTAAATCCAGCCTGAGGAAACCCAACACAAACTGCCATCACCCAAGATGCAGATATATGAGTACATGTAAGACTCTCCACCATAGCAAGTCAAAGTGACAGTCAACGCATGTGTGCCCCTCAGCTTTCAATAGATTTTAAATCCGACCAAGTTACCGAGATCTTTACTCATTCATATATCAAGTAGAATGGTTCATCTTACTGTTGATCCTATCAATACATTGAGATGTACTGGTCACACAAAGCAGTCAAGATAAACCTTTTATGGACTTGTGTGCCGCAGCCTAAACCGACAGCCAAACTAGAAACTGTGTCAGCTGTGATAACTGTTTATATCTCACTAGGTCAAACAATTTATACGATCTACTGTGATATCTTACACACCATATGATCTCCCTATCGAAGAGATAACTAGATTTGTCTGTTTGCATTGTATGATTGTTAATTCAGAAAGGAGTTGTTTATTGCATGTCATTAATGATTACCAGTATATCAAACATAATGTTCCCAATATACCAATCAAAATGCCTTTATGTGTACAATTCCAACAGCGCAGCCATGCTGTTGCACCACCGCTGTGCTGGCGGGAACCTCAGAGTTCTGCCGCGCTGCTACTGTTGTTGCTTGCCTTGCACACCTACTGCAGTACCTTATAGGGGAGCGACCGAACATCGCATGCACAGGCATGAATTGCTAGGGTTTCGCCGTGTAGCGCACACCCTGCTGCCCCGCGCCGCTGGTCACCAGCTGCTGCTTTCTGAGCTTGTCACCATCGCTGCTGGTTTTGTCCAGTTGTGTTACGCGG
Organism: Plectranthus barbatus; assembly: GCA_026898455.1. NCBI lineage: Eukaryota > Viridiplantae > Streptophyta > Magnoliopsida > Lamiales > Lamiaceae > Plectranthus > Plectranthus barbatus. The sequence continues at coordinate 375,292 of JAPKLW010000067.1, read as the reverse complement.
TGTGCAGCTTGCCTACATTTGTCGTGCTGCCACCATACGCTACTTCTACTCCTCCACGTGCCGCTGCTGCCGCTCGTGATCCTTTGTCCTTCCTCATTCTTCGATTTTGTCTTTCTTTGTTCTTTTATTTTTTTACACATTTAAATTGAAAATAACATTGGAAAAATGCATCCTATTACATAAATTAAAATTAATCTAACCATGATTTTATCTCGTGGGTTATAAAAATAAATCCTATTAAGTGGGCGGATTAACCCGAGAAATCACAAGGAATAAAAGTAAAACTTCCATTCTAATTCAAGCATAATTGGAACATGTCTCTGATACCAATTTAAGGGATTTTTACTTGCAAATTGAATTGGATAAATCTGATTGCAAGGGACCGATTATTGTACATAAAAATAATTGTTATGTCTATGATTAAAACCTAGCATGCTTATTTTGAATGCATAAGAAAGTTATAGAGAATACCTGGACTGAATTATCCTTAAACTGTTGCATAGGGATTAGAACTTGAATCCTCTTGAACAATTAGACTCAATCCTGAAATAATCATAATTAAATCTCTTGATCTTATTAAATAAAATTGAAATTTTTTTATAAAAAGAAGAAGAATGATCCTGTAGATGTAAAATTCGGATTTCTATCCCTTGTTCTTATCCATATATTTGGTGAAGACTTACTCCGGATATTACACGGATAGAGAAATATAATTTCCTTCCCTTCGCTCAAATTGTGTTGTCTACTTCCGTTCCTGAATTTGGTCTGCAGATCAGAAACTTCTGTAATTATGATTTTAGGAGCTAAGGGAGGGGGTAATTATAGGAATATTCTGATGCTTAATGGGCTTGAGATTTTCATGGGCTAGACTAGGGACCAGTATGCAAATAACAAAGAATGCCTCTAAATTAATTAATTCTCATATTCAACCCAGAATACAATTCATCACTAAATATTGATTCATGCCACTAGAGAACCAATACTAACCTACCCTTTTGTTACCATGTTTTGAAGAACGAGTTGCATGGGCTCAGTAATATTTAAGGTTACAAACATTCATTTAATAATTTAGGATCTAACAAGCCTATAAATTAATTAATATCTTTCATTCCTAAGTTATACTACTAAACCTTTTCATTTATGCTTGAACTTAATCAACCGCAGGACTTTAGCATAGTGAACCTTATGAGCTTCTTGGGGAATGTTACCATCCTATACAAGATATTGTTTCCTAATTATAGAAGTAGAAGTCATACACAAGCTGCTATCACCCAAGATGCAAATATACAAGTACATGTCAGACTCTCTACCATAACATCTTAAAGTGAGACACAAACTTATGTATACCTCTTGAACTTTCATTAGGCTTCAGATATCATCAAGTCATCATATAAAGATTCTTTTAATGTCAAATAAAAGAATCAATCTCAGTACGTCTTACCAAATATACCAGCACATCTAGTGGCCAAGATAAGCCACTAAATATAGACTGTGCTGCAACCTAAACCAATAGTCTATCCTGGGACTATCGCAGCTGTGAGAACCATTTATATCTTGCTAGGTCATACAACCCATACGATGTTCTGTGATCTACAACACACCGTATGATCTCCCTATCTACGAGATGAGAAAATAAAATTGTTTGTGATACATTCTTGTTAATTCAGACACGAGATGAAAATATAACAATAATGATAACCAGTATATTAATCAAAATCCATGTTCATATAAACTATTCATAATGCTTTCAGTATACAAATCTGTCACAGATTTTGTGGTCCATGAGATGAAGGAGGACGAGAACATGTCCATTGTACTGGGGTCTGAGTTTCTCGATACTATTGCAACACTGATTGACCTCCTGAGAGGGGAGATCATTTTGAGAGGGAACAACGAGAAGATTACATTCGTAACCGATAAAAGCAGAAAGCAGTTGGAGTGCAACAAGATAGCAGTTGAGGATGAAGAGGCCTTGGAGGAGGAAGAATCTGAAGATGAAAAAGTTACCATTGAGTGGGAGCGTGGAAATGAGATGGTGAAATTGGCAACCAAGTCATCTCATTCCGACCTTACCACTATTATTAAAGATTGCAAAGTTTACATTGTGGATGCCAAGGGTCGGCGAGTCTGGACCCGACAACCTTGGTAGATTGTGGGGTACGGTCGAGCCATGACATTAAACGAGGTACCGGATGGGAGATAATTCATTATTTTATTTCATTATTTTATTGCTTTATTTCTATTTAATTTTTTAATTTTCGTGTTTTTGTTTTGTTTAACCCTTTTTAGAGATTTTTATTTTTAAAGAATCTTCAAGATGATGCTTTGTTTCAACCGACGCACGTAGAATCAGTTGACACATCGTCCAGGGTAGGACAATCGACGTGGGCACACAACAATCGATGGATGTCTTGAGATTGATGAGCACGTCGATCGATACTACGTATGTCAATCAACGCGTGCATCAATGATGCAGTATTTATTTTCTAAAAAAACTACCACACTTAATGGTTAAATGAGCAAGGATCAAATAAAAATTTATCGAACACGTGGAATTCACTTCGCCTGCAAGTATGGGTACAAGCTACTACAATGACTCTCAATATTCAAGCATGATACAAAATATGTAGTTTTGTAACTGGGTAAGAAATTAAAGCAAAACCAATCAAGAAAAAAACACTCGACAAAAGAGTATCTCCATTTTACAATCAAATCAACAATCTCAACAACAACAATCATTCATCAACGAACAATCCAACCACTATCACAACGCTAAGTAAACAAACAATTGAGAAAAAATCAAGTAGGGAAAAATGAGAATTTAGGAGAAAGGAGGCACGGGATCCTAGAATTGACTCATGCACTTCTACAAACCAAATTCAATCTGAAATGTGTTGATCGATTCACCCTACACTGACTAACACCCTTAGTAAAGGTGACAAAGTTGGGGACATCTGGGTGTGTGTGAGTTTAAGATTAATGTACACTTATTAAAAAAAAAAGGTGACAAAGTCGTTGATCACTTAAATTATTCAATCTAAACGATATCCAAACCTAGACAACTCTGGAAGGCGTGTGAATCAATGACTTACATGAAAATTCTTCTCCATAGAGTTAAACTACATATGTATGCACAATTCGTACACGACAATCAAGTATGCATATCAACTATTACTCAATCTTCAATAAACCAAACACATGGTGCTCAACCAATATGCTTAATAAGGAATTAGATCAAAATAAATTCACACACACTAACAAGTGAGCATAAAGTTCAATATATCAAAACATCAATCCATTGCATTCATCAATCCTAAATCGCTCCATAGTTTTGCCACACATACCTCGACCTTGTACAAACACAATTACAAAAGATGTATAGCTCATTACAAAATAGAGGATTATAAAGATTTATCTATCAATTATGCCTCCTAGTTCTTTGATGTTCAATTTCACATATTCCTCCATTGAGTTAGATTTGGCCTTAAAATTGCCCCAAATCTCAACTTAGCAGTTACTTGAGGAATACTACCAAAAACTCATAGTTCTTTCTTATTCTGTCCATTTATAGTAAGTTCCAGCTTCTACATTCGCCTGAAATGGCCATTTTCACTACATGTATTTCATTAAAAAATTTCCTCTACCTGTTTTTCCAATTCTCTATCAATTTTGACCAAAATCCTGCTCTGTCCAGCAAATTGAACTCCTTAAACTTTGCTTTTGACCAAATCCATGAGATTTTGGTCAAAATCTGCCTCTGTTCCAGACTTTGAATCTCGGCCAAGCTACATTTTGGCCGAAATCCTCTTGTGTCTCGCCCTTTTCGTGTAACAACTCATTTTGAGCGAAATTCGTCTTTCACATTTTCTAGTTTAATCAAAATACACCTAAATTTAGCTTAAAAATTCGGATTTTAGCTTTTTTTCTACCTACATGTTAGAAACTGAGTTTCAGTTTACTCCCTTATTTGAAGTTTTGGTGTGTCAAAACATAGCTTTTATGTTTCTAGTATGTCCGTACATGTACTCCTTGTATAGGATGAAACTGAGTTGTAATAGACTCTAACTGAAGCTGAAGATCGAACAAATAGATATTTGATTTCCAAGGAAGAAATAAGAGATACCAAAGCTCTAGAAGAAAAGAATCAATTTTCAAAACTTGAAGTGAAGACTCTGAGAAACTTGAAATGATGAAGACTAAGTTTCGTGCTTAAAACTTAGAATATCCAGAAAAATCAGTTTCTGGAAACTGAGTTTTTGCTGAAGAGAGGAAACATAAAACTGACTTTGGAGAATGTTAGTTTTCAGTTTAAGATTTCAAGCACACGTTAAAAACAAGAAGACACAAGGAATCCAAAGTGGAATTCGAAGTCAGACTCAAGATTCTTTAAAGTATAAATAAAAAATTCTGTACGAGGAATCTTGAACTTGGATTCCCTAGACTGAAACTTAGTCTGACAAAAGTAGGTACAAAGTACACTACCAAAAGTTAAAAGCAGATGGCGGAGCAGAGCAGAGAAAACATGAAGAATGGGTTATGATTGGATGACCCAGTCTTTTTCTCCAACGACTGGATCGTTGAGTCTAACGAGCAAAATTTAAATTATCGTCCCAGTCACCTATAAATAGTCTAACACTTCGACAGAAGAACATATTTGAATCACGCGATAAACTAAGCAAAAACTCTGCCAAATGTTCTATTAAAAAGCTCTCTGTTCACTCCGTGTTATCTGAACATGAGGCTTAAGTGCACGAGGCTGAAGCTTTCTAAGCTTAAGCTAACTCTTGGTGATTATTAATTTTGAAGTAATAATCAAACCAGTTAGTCTTCCACTCCGGGTACTGATTATCACGAGCATTACCAACCAACTTGAAGTTTGAGGCAGAACAGAAAACATCCACCATCCAGATTGAAGGCTGCGAGGTGCGTTCTCACTTCAAGTTGAAGGAGGAAGCAGGAACAAGGAGTTTCTGGGCGAGTGACACTAGAGAACCAAATGATGAAGGTTTCTTACAGGGTAGCCATAGATCGTGAGAAGGCTTTTAAACTTATTCTTAGTGAATTATCGGATTGATTTTCGAAGAGTGGACATAGGACTTTGATTTTGAACCACAATAATATCCTGTGCCATTTTATAATTTTTTTAAAGTTTTTGCACATTAAGTTCCTGTACTTATTTAAAATATGCAATACTTGGCTAATTATTGAAGTGTATATTCAAAACTAAAACTTAAACCTGAGTTTAAAACTAAGTTTTTTGCAGAAAACTGAAGACTGAGTCAGAAGTCAGCTTTCAGACAAGTGCAATATTGTTTTAAAACTTTCGCTGCATACTTTTGTACTCTGATTTTGGGACCAACAAGTGGTATCAGTGTCGGTCAATCCTTACAGCTTGGTCGTTGTTGAGTCTCTTAGGACCGGATCTATTTTCCTTGCATTTGTTCTTTGCTTTTGTGTCTTAAGCTCAGGTATAAAGATGGCCCACATTGTGAAACTTCCCAAGTACTCCACAGAAACCTACAACATTTGGAAGAAACAGTCGTTGATCATGCTAAGAAATATCCATCCGGAGATGGCAGACATAATTGCTAATGGACCGATCAAGATCACCAAAGTCAACTCTCAGCTTGGAGTAGGTGATGGCCCAGAGATAATGGAGAAGCCACATGTCGAATGGACAGCGGAAGATAAAACTCGTGCCCACCAGGACGTAATGGCCCTTGAGCTGATCCTACAATCCCAACCAGAAGCCTTGGTTGTTGAAGCACTGGACTACGACAACGCCAAACAATTTTGGGATTTCCTAGGCACACTTTGCCAAGAGACAGATCAAATGAAGCGCAATAAAATGCAAATTTGCTTCGATAAATATGAATCTTTCCAGATGCTTCCTGGATAAAACATCAAGCCAATGGAGGTTTGTTTCAACGTCATATTCTGCGAGCTCAAGAACCTTGGGCGAGAGTACAAAATAGCTGATCTGAACGCCAAGACACTCTCCAAAATGCCCAAAGAAGACTAGTTTGTCAAAGTTACCAGTCTAATAGAAAAAAATCTATCTAAGATGACCACAAAGGATGTCTTTGCACAACTACAATCCCATAAGTGGGACATCCAGATGGTGAACAAAAATGAAGCCGTCCGAAGTGCAAGTTCACCACCCGAAGAAGATGATACTTTTATCTTGAAGAGTGATTTTCAATAGAGACCCAAGAAGCCATATCAGCCTGAGAGACCAAGTGGCCAATCATCTACAACAAAGGAGGCTTCCGCAGCCTCATACTCGCAGAAGAAAGAAGATGAAAGCTAAGTTGCTGAGCTGGAAGAGTAGATGAAGAAGTTGACAAAGCTTCTTGAGAAGGCGAAGGCCAAAACTGAAAGTTCATAAGGAAGTGAACAAAAGTTAAGTGAGAGACCACTTAAAGTGTGCTTCAAATGCAACTCACCAAACCATCTTAAGTATGAGTGCCCTCTTGTTTCTAAAGAGGAGAGAGAGTGCCTAAAAAGAATCGCCGAGAATAAAGGCCATGCTCTCAAGAACTGAGGTGCCCGACAACTCAGACCATGATGATGGCTATTACACGACAGACGATGAATGGACAAAAAGCCTTCTAGTTCTCATGGCTAAGATGGGAAATGAGAGTTCAGATGAAGAAGCTGAAGACTAGAAGTTGAAACTAAAAAAATGGTAACCATTTCTAACCAAGTTCCTAGTTCTTCTGCATGCATTGGAAAGGACACTGAATCTATTTGCTAGAATTTAAATGATGTCCTTCTTGAAATCCTTTCAAAATAGTTTTCCAAGATTTTTGAACTAAAAAATGCTTTAGTAGGAGAAAACTCCTCACTAAAACTTGAAGTTTCAAACTTGACCAAGGAGATCAAAGAATTGAGGTCACTCAGTGAGGAGCTGACTAAACTAAAAGTAGAACATTCCATCTTACTTTAAAAATTTTAAAATCTTTCTGAGGAATTTGATTCTTTAAAATTCAAAGTTGCTAACAACCAAAAACTTATATGCTCACTTCATTCGAGCGCTACGAAAATTGTGGAGGCTTTGAAAGCTCAAAGAGACCCTCATGATAAATCGGGGTTAGGATTTTCAGAAACCGTTTTGAGCAATCATGCATCCTCTTCAGAAACTAGAAATTAAAATGATCATCATTTTAAAAGAAATTCTAGTTAGGAGTTAAGTTTCCAGGTAAAGGAGTAGACAATTTTGACAAAAATCCCAATTTAGCTGATCAGGGTAAAGGAAAAAAGTCAGTTCCGAAACTAAACTCAGTTCCTGAACTTAAAAATAAATCAGTTTCTAAACTGAAAAAACCTAAAAGGAAGTCAATCATGCCTAAGAGATTGGTGAAGCAATATGTTCCTAATGCTGGGAAACCCATTTCAGCAACTGAAACTGATTTTGTGAAAAAGTCAGTTTCACGTCTGGATTTTAGAAATTCGAGGTCCCTTAATCATACTTCTTATGAGAAAAGGACTAATCCAAGTAGGGGGAACACCTACTTGAGGTTTGAGCCCAAACAAATTTCTTTTACAAGGGCTAGGAAGACTACACACCCGGGACTTGGTTTTCGAGACTCCAATCGGAACATAGTTTCTAGGAACTTGGTTTCCAGGAACTCAGTTTCCGAAAACTCAATTTCGAGAACTCAGTTTGTCGAAAGAGTGCACACAAATCCACCATTCCTTCTCACATGCATCCAAATAGCATTCATTATTTCAGAAGGATGAGTAAGGTGGAGGAGAAATCACCGGTTCTTAAGGTGAAGCAAGTTTGGATTCTCAAAGGGTTCCAAAGGACTAACATAGCCGGACCCATAGAAGCTCGTGTACCTAAGGTCTAACTTTCTCTGTGTTGTAGGTACTGGGACATCGGAATCAGCTCCAAAAGAAGAAGAGAACATGGATTCTAGATAGTGGATGTTCTGCACACACGACCATACAAAGAAGCTTACTCTCGAAGCTAGAAATAGTGAGAGGACCTCCTGTAGAGTTTGACGATGATTCAAAGGGGAGATTCATAGGCAAATGATGCGTGGAATATAATAGGATTACCATCAAGAACGTATCCTTGGTCAACAACCTCTACTACAATTTGCTGAGTATTAGTTAGCTTATTCAAAATGGATATGAGGTTAAATTTGCCGAAGCGTAGTGCCTAATCAAAAAAGAAGACTCCAAAGAGATCAAACTGAAAGGAATCTGAAAAGGGAGTCTCTACATCGTGGATTGGGAGAGCGGCCAAGCTGACACTTGTCTTGTCGCAACAAGCTCATTTCAAGAAAACACCAATCAACTATGGCACAAAAGACTAAGCCATCTCAATTTTCAGTCAATCAGACTCCTTTCCAAGCACAAGGTAGTGAAAGGACTTCCACAAACCCGACTTAAGAAGGACGATGTCTACCGAGCGTGCCAAATGGGGAAGCAAACCAAAACTTCCTTAAAAAATCGTCCTGTAACAGCTAGCATAGACCGAATATTGGAGTTGCTGCATATGGATCTTTTCGGACCAGTCAAGCCACCCACCATCGGAGGAAAAAAGTTTAATCTTGTAGTTGTCGATGACTACTCGAGATACACTTGGGTGAGGCTCATGAAGAAGAAGGACGAGGTTAAGCTCCAATTTCCAAAACTGATTTTTGCAGGAGGCAAAATAACAAAGGAGTGACCGTGAAGAGGATAAGATTTGACAACAGAATTGAGTTCTGCAATGGACCCTTGATGGACTTCTGCATGGATGCTGGAATTGTAATTTGCACACGAGAAGTCAGCTCCGAGGACCCCTCAACAAAATGGCCTTGCTGAGAGAAACAATCGCACACTCAAAGAAGCAGTAAGGACCATGCTTGCTAAAGCAAGCTTTTGCGAAGGATACTGGGGAGAAGCCCTGATGACGACACGCTATACATAGAATAGAAGTTCCATCAATAATCATCGTCACAAAACCCCCTAAGAGATCTACAATGGTCGTAAGCCTTCTATAGCTCATCTTCATGAATTCGTTTCACCATGTTACATTCACAATAACGGAAAGTCAAAATTGATTATCTTTAGTCCCAAGGCTGATGAAGTAGTGTTCCTCTTATATGGACATCCTTCATACAAGGGATATATGGTACTCAACAAGACTACGAGACTTGTGGAGGTAACATGTAATGTTGATTTTGATGAGTCTATTCTAGTGCGCAGAACCTTAAAAGAACTGGAACTTCATACTCGCGAGATCATAGATGTCAATGAGAAGCTGAGTTCTGAAATAGAAGATGCTAATGCAGTTTCTCAGACTAGATGTATGAACAAAATATCAAGTAATCCAAAGGATTCGGCTGAATTGCAACCTGCCAAGGACGCCAGTGATGCTGTAGTTCTTGCCGAGGCTATAGATTCCCTAACACTTAATGTAAGTAAAAATCAAGGGGGAACTCAAAGTCAGGCTGAAACTGAAAATGGCGCTCAAGCTGGAACCGAATTTGGCGAAACTAACTTTGCTAAAAATGAAGATGCCCAACCTGAAGGGGTCAATTAAGAAGGTCAAGGACTGGAGATTGGGAAACCAAACCTTGGAGAAGAAGGACCAAAACTAGGTGTTAGCAGATCAAGCTCAAGAGAGGATCGTCTCGCCATGGTGGAATCCACACTAACCTCAGTTCCAGTTTTAGGAACTGACTTTCAAGGAGCGTTCATTCAACCATGGGTAAACTGACTTATTTCCTCGGTCTTCAAGTTATTCAGTCTTAAGGAGGAATCTTCATCAACTAGGAGCAGTATACCAAGGACTTGTTAAATAAGTTTTGTCCAGAGAAGACCAAGTCCTTGAGGATTTCGATGAGCCCCAGTGTTCAAATTAATCTTGATGAAGAAACAGAAGCAGTAAACCCAAAAAATTATAGAGGAATTATTGGATCTTCACTATATCTAACTGCAAGCAGGCTGAATATCTCCTACTCTGTTGGTGTTTGTAGCCGCTGTAAGTTGTTGTGCTCAAGTCCAGTGGATCAATTGAAGAAGAGTAGTTGTAGATAAAAACCTAGTCCCAGCTCTCAATTTTCAGTCTCTGGGTTTCTTCTTATTTAATTCCAAGTAAAGTGGAGAATATGTGGATTAAAACTGAGTCCCATCTCATAGTTCTCAAGCCTAATAAATGTTCTATTTAATTTGCTCATGATCGGTGAAGTCCATGTTGAAGAGGAATAAATGCGGATTAAAACTGAGTTCCAACTCTCAGTTTTCAATTTTGCTCTCATATCTTAGTATTCAGTTTCGTGGTTCTATACTTAGCTATTTTTTCTTTCAAAAGAGGTATTAGCGGAGAAACTGAAAAAACTGACTTTTGTAAACTATATTTTGATTTTCGGGTTTTGGATCTCCTAAAAGGAAGGTTGGACTTAAGCTGAGTCCAAGCTCTCCGTTTGGAAACTAAAACTGAAATGCAACTCAGTTATCAGTTTAAGAGGTGGGAGAATTCGAAATAAAATGCTGACTTATCCAGTACATTGCATTAAATGCAGAACAGACATTGCTCAATCCGGATGAGCCACGTGGTGACCCCGCTCCTCAACATCAGATCGAAGTCAGATTAGTTCAATAGACATGCGATCTCAGCCTTCTATCTTAAAATTTTGACTCAATCCTAACTGTCCAAACGTGATTTCGTATTCTGTAAATAGGTAACCTATTTTTGGATATTACACTTTTACGAATCTTTGTCATTTGTGTTCTATTTTTAAACTTCACCAAACCCAGAAAATCCCTAAAGCATTCAAGTCTCTCAACAATCATTCCCTTCAATTACTTCCAATCATTATCATTTAACATGTTGAAAAGACCAACAACCCAGAACTCGAATCAGGCCACATCTACTTCAGGCCGAGACGAGTCTCCATCGATGGATCATTACATTTCTTACTCCCAGCTGCTGAAACTGTCCAAGGATGATCCAGAGAAACAAACTCCCGAACAGAAAAGGGCTGCTCAAATCCATAAAGAGAAGATCCTGTATTTGGATGATACTGTGAAAGTCATTTCAGACCCCTATCTGGGACATAAACTGAAAGACGAGAATTTTATTTATTTTCTTTCTGCCACACCAAAGAGATTTCATCCGTATATGGTGGCAGAGTCTTATGTCAATGCCTTCGTGGCCACCGACCAGAGGTCTTTCAATACCTCAGTGGCTGGTGTAGTGATCAGAGTCAACCCTAAGTTGCTCAACCAGATTTGCTATCTACACAATGATTGTGTTCAAATCCACACCTATCTCTAGCGAGGTGGAGCTCAACAAGCCCGGAAACACATGGAGAATCACTGGATGGAGTGGAAGAAGGAGCCTCTCCAGACTGGCAGGAAGATGAACCACAGGACCAATAAACTTGATGATTTTTACAAGTTCTTATCCGACATTGCTATTCAGATGCTGCAATGTGATGTTGGCTTGTTCTCTGAGATGAGTAAAATACTCTGTTTTGATGGCCCTGGATGACGAAGTGCATGGAAATTGTGCGGAGCTTGTATTTAAGCATTTGTTGAATAATATGGAAAGGAAGATATCCATTCCTGATAAGGGGACGTTTTCCACTGGCGTAGGCTTTGGATTGAAAGTAAGCTATCTGATTGAGAAGACTGTGCAGGTGGTGGATGATGGAGAAGCCCCTGTACCCACTGATTTCATCCCACTGAAGCATGATTTGGAGGATGACATCAGTTCTGAAGAAGATAACGAAGTGGAAACTAAGAAGGAGAAGGAGGACAGTTTCCAACAGGCGATGGAGAACCTCCCACCCTTAACCAATCTTGAGGATGTAACAGGCAAGCCTCAGTGGAGACTTAGAAAGAAGTATCAAATAGAGAATGGGGTGAGCTCCCCGAAGAGTCGATTTGGAGATGCTTCCATCCTTGTGGTAGTGAAGAAGAAGAGAACTCCAGCAACCAGGCCTCCAAAGAGATCCTTGAAGGAGGGTGAGAGGACTGTTGTTGAGAGGGGCATCAAGAAAGACTGGACATAGGAAGAGCTGAGAAGGAGAGCAGAGGCTGAGGCTGAAGCTGAATCAACCAAGAGTGCCGAAAGGGGCAAGAGGAAGGTGACTGAGGAGGCAGAGAAGAAGAAAAAGAAAAATGGAGAAGGATATGCCTATTACAGAGTGGAAGCATGCAAGAAACTGGAATTTAAGGAGCCAGTAACTACTATCTTGTCCGAATTAGTTTCTAAAGGTGCTTTTGCTCAACTATACCGAGAAGCTCATGGCTATGATCAAAGTGCTTAGAAGGAGCAAGAAGTTGAAGTTATGGTAGAAACTGACATTATCCAAGGGGCGAGCGACCCTGAACAACCGGCGAGTATGGCTGCTTTGCTAGCAAAAGATATTCTGGAATGCGTACTTGCAGAGCTAGAGAAAGCTCTGAAGGAAGCTGAAAATTTACAGGCAACCACCCCGGTAAACTGGCAGAAACTGAAACCTCAACATCTCAAGCCAAAACTGAAGCTGAGAAAGGGCATGCTGAGTCATGATAGGGTCGCAAGGGTGGTAATTCTGAAACTGAGATTTCTTCTGATGACTCCCTAACCCCTTCTAACACGGAGATGGATTAGTAGGATCTCACCATCCATGATGAGTTCAATTCTCTCGAGATAGACATGGAGTGTGGTGATACCATCCGTAGGATTCAAGGAATAAAGAACTGTTATCCAAGCCTAGTTAAATTGATGCTTATTGAATACCTCTTAGTGGGCTACCTCATCTGGACACTGCTGAAGAATGAAGCTCTGGTGCCCACCGATTGCATTGACAGATGTTGGGGATGCAAAGTTGATCCCCTGGGCTGCAGAAATCTCTCAAAGGGTAGAGAGGAGAGTAACTGAAGAAATAATGTTGCTCTACACTGACATTCTGGCAAAGGAGGAAAGTGTTATAGTCGATGACCCGAAGGAAGAGTTCAGGAGGTGGAGGATAATCGACCCGGTGAAGCACAAGTTGAATGAGGAAGATCATCCGATTATGCAAGCAAGGCTTGGGCTAACTTTCTAGGGATTTGAGGAGATCTGGGCAAATGAGTGGAGTGCCTAGAAAAAATCTAGGCAGATGACCGAGGAGGAAGTAAGGAACAAATTTCTAACCATCTGCACTTACTGGAAGCAAACTTTCAAGAGATGAATGCATACTTGGATCCTCTTAGACTCCCCCCCTACTGACTTCATCTATGTGCCTGAAGTTCAAAATCCTATTTCTGCATTCTTTATTTCCTAAGTCTCTTTCTCTCATGTTGAAACTAACAAAATTCAAGTTCAAGCTCCAACTCCAGATGATTATTAGAAGATTATTGCTGCCAAGCTAGATAAGGTGAGGTTGCTTTCTGAGTAGCAACGAAGTTTGGAAGCTGAAGTACAAAAGTCAAAGAAGGAGCTTACTCAGGTTGAATTTGAAAAAGAATAATTAAAACAGGCTCTCTCTCTCTCTCTCTCTCTCTCTCTCTCTCTATCTCTGGAACTGACTATGCAAAATACTGCAGAGAGAGCAGCTGAGTTGATCAATCAAATCATAGGCCTTGGCTTTGAGCATCTCGCAAAATCTGCCAATCTGATAAGGGTAAAGAAGACAGGGAGTATGTTGAAGTTCCAAGAAGCTGAAAAAAGAAAGAAAGAAGGAGGAGGATGAAGAAAGATGGGCCAGAGAATAAGAAGAGAGAATGGTGACGTGTGGCATGGTGCCCTTTGCTTTGACTGTTTTTAGTCACTGAGATGCCCATGGTCCAGCGTGCTGCAGTTCCTTACCAAGCTACCTCAAGACATTCAACATCCACCTTGTTTGCTGAGATGAAGAATTATTTGCAAACTCATATTGAAGCCATCGGGCAAGAAAACCAAGAGCTAAAGGGGAGGCTGGATGCTAAGGACAAAAAGGATGCTAAAACTGCCGAATACATCTCGTCCATTAAGAAGACTATCTCGTCCCTCTTTGATGTTGTAAAAAAGGGGGAAGAGGAGCGAAAAAAGGAGAATGAGGAGTGAAAAAAAAGAAGAGGAGGAGAAGAGAAGAAATGAGACAGAAGAAGCAGAAAGGGTGAGGAGAGAAGAAGCAGAAGAGCAAAAGAGGGAAGCTCACTTTAAAACACTCATGGATTTGGCCGCAAAACTCTCTGAATCTAAGCGATCTTCATCAGAGCAACCTCCTCGGTAAGTCTCTGGATTTCAAGTTTTTGAACCTTTTGTTTTTCAATTTTCTATTTTTGATGATGTACTTGTAATTCTCTACCCTATCAATGAAAAACCAAAAACTGGATTGAAATACAACAGACTGTTTGATCTCCCTATCGACAAGGTAAGAGAATAGAGTGGCTTGCAATACATTTTTGTTAATTAAGACAAGAGATGATAATACAATAGTAATGATTACTAGTAAATTAATCATAAACCATGTTCATAATATACCAATCGTAATGCTTTTAGCAAATAAATCCATCAAAACTTACGTTCAGATGACATGATTAAGTCATATGGATTCTCACTATGCATGAATGAAAGTTCTATGTACTGGTATATTAGCGGTAGCATGGTGTATCTTGAAGAGTATGTAGATATTATTCTCCTATTTGGTGGCAATGTGGAGGTTTTATCAGACATACAAAGATGGTTGTTTGAACGGTTACAGATGTTGGATGAAGGATGGTGGGTAAATTATGAAGATCAAAGTTTTGCATGTTTGCAAGAAGATGATGTTGAGTTTGTCTAAAATGTTCTACATTGATACAGTACAAAACTAATATCTTGCTATGTGGTTGGCATAGTTGATAGATACGTGCAAGGCTTCACCTTGCAAAGGAAAGGGCTCGGGACCTGCTTCTAAACTAGAGGGTGCCCTAGCTGCAATCATAACTATGACAAACACAATACATTAAAGTATATGTACTGTGGGTTATGGTTTGGATCTCCAGGTTGACTAGATCAAAATAACGTCTTACTCTAACTACATACAACTCACTCAGTGGTTAAACTGTTAGCTAGTAGTTTTTAGGACATTGTGTGCTATGGAAAGCACATCATGATGATTTATGTATAAGTGGGAGATTGTTAGGTTTTTGTATACAGCAAAGCATTATGATGGGTATATCGCTAAACAATTTCATTTGATATGCTAATAATCATCAATGTCTTGTATACAATGATACAAATTTTAGTCTGATTAACAAACAAACAATGTGAAAAATGGTATGCTCTTATTTCATTGATAAGGAGATCATACAGTGTGTAGTAGATCATGGAAGATTGTATCAATTGCTCGACCTAACGGGACATAAACAATTATCACAGCCGAGACAGATCAGGATAAATTATTTATATAAATTACAACATATTCAATAATAAGTAGCTTATCTTGGCTGCTAGATAAGCTGGTAAGTTTGGTACTTATTGATAGGACCTAACTAAGACCGATCCTTTGATTCAACATTAAAAGAACCTTGACTTTTGATGGCTTGATGGAATCTAAAGACAAATGAAAGGTCCAGAAGTATATACAAATTATATGTCACTTTGAGGTGTTATGATTGAGAGACTTACATATACTTGTATATCTACATCATGGGTGATAGCAATTTATGTATGATTTCAGGAACTAGAATTAGGTAGCTATATCTAGTGTAGGATGGTGACATTCCCTAAGTGGTTCAGAATATTTACTTATGCTAAAGTCTCGCAGGTTGATTATGTTCAAACATAAATGAAAATGTTGAGTGGCACAATTTTGGAATAAAAGATATTAATTCAATTATAAGCTTGTCAGAGCTTAAATTAATTCGAAACCTTAAGTATGGGGATACACCGAGCCCATGCAACTCGTTCCTCATAATGTGGTAGTAAGGGGGTAGGTAAGTATTGATTCCCTGGTGACATGAAGGAATCTCTATTAATTAATTATATTCTGGGTTTTGTATAGAATTTAATTAATTGAGAGGCCCTCTTTATTATTTGCTTACTGGTCCCTGATTTGTTCCATGAAATGCTCAGAGCCCAATAGCATTCAGAATCCTATTATAATTACCCCTTCAGCTCCACAACTCAGATCATAAGTTTAGCTCAGCAAACAAAAAAAATTAGGAGCTAGTGGGGCGGCCATAGAGATAGAAAAATCATAGGGATCTGATTTTTATCCCCTGTGCAATCCAGTAGCAGTGTTCACAAGATATCTTGACTGGAGTAAGGGAAACATATCAAATTTGTAGGATTCTTTTCTTCCGTTTTACTATTCTATTCTATTTCAATTATCAATTAAAATAAGATATTTAATCTTTATCCTGCAGGATTAAATTTAGACCGCGGTGATTCAATGCTTTAATCCATAAGCATAGATCTGCATACGCTATTGTGGAAATGTAATCTGATAAAACCATTGCATGGCAATTTAAATTGTTAAATAGGATAACGCTAGGAATAATTGATGTATCACAATTTTTAGATATCCATAGATTTCTTTGGTTCGGTTGAATTATGTGAATCTTTGTTCATGTTATAATTCCTTTACGCTTTTGTTTAGCAGTGAGGCAGTTGTGATCTTTCTTCTTGATCTTTAGGAGAGTTTCCAAAGTTATGTACGCTAAACTGTTGGATGGGAGAGAGCTTGACGCCATTGTCTTTGAATATGCATAATGAAAGAGTGCAATGATGATGTTGTTTGTGAGATGATGAACAACCTTTACAGATGTACTCCGTTATGGAAGGAGCTCAGAAGAAAGAATGATATGGATCAACTATCCTTTGTTTAAGGGGTGATATGTAATTGCCTTCGGTCTTCTAGTTATTAAATAATGTGTGCTATTAAATATAGTTAAAATTAATTTGAAATCAATGGTTGAGATCATGTCCTTCTTGGTTTTTTGTGCTTTTCCGGCCCTGTCAGCGATGGCTTGGTTAGTGAGCCCCGTGCTTGATCTTTATTCATCCTTGGACTAACATGTCCAGACATATTTAATGTGACGAGCTGAAGACTCCATACTGTGTCAGCCTTCCTACTCAATTCCCAAATTGGCTATTGTAAAACTTATGGTGACATCATCATGACTCACAATTAGCTAGTTAATAAGACTGAGAGCATGGACTCAATCTTATCCTGCGACTCTATAATTCCAAAACTTGTTTATTAAATCAACAATTTTTTTGCAAGAAACTCATTAAGAGAAATCCATAATCAAGATCTTGGATTTGATCATATTCTGAAACTGTCCTTCAATAAATAAAGTATCTTAAAACTGAGATCTTCGACTTAGTTTTCTTCGGAACTGAGATTTCTAACTCCAGAAGTCCAAATTTGATACACAACTCGTTGAATCAGGCTTGCAGGAGCGACTTAGCAAAGAAATCTTCTAGTCTGTTCAAATGCATTCCATGGTGATATCCTTCTTCTCCTCATTATGTATAATAAAATGATTATAGATATCAATGTGTGTTGTTTTTAAATGATTATCCAGATTCTTCGTTATGGATTTAGCACTATTGTTATCGCAATAAAGGGGCACTTCTCCAGCTTGGACATCATAATCATTCAGTTGTTATTTGATCTACAAAACTTGCACGCAATAACATACAACCGCTACGTATTAAGCTTCTGCAGTGGAGGTAGCAACAGCGTGTTGCTTTTTATAGAAGCAACTTGTCAATTTATTCCCAAGAAACTGATAAGTCTCGCTGATACTCTTCCCATCAATTCTACAACCTCTGAAATTTGAAACTGAGTATCCGACTAGATCTAAACCATCGTCCTTAGGATACCATATACCTAGGGACTCAGTTCCATTCAAATATTTCACAATATTTTTGATGGCTTCTATATGAGATTTATTCAGATTGGTCTGATTTATCGCACATATGCCGATAGCATTAGATATGTCTTGACGATTGACTTTCGGGTAGCAAAGATCAGATGATCCTCTATAAAGAGCTACATTAACTGGCTCACCTTCTTTATCAAGCATTAGTTGGTTGTTGGAACTCATCGGGATCCTTAACATCTTTATCTTCTCTCGACATAGGAACTCATTTGGATCCTTTAACTAATGAAGATCCCTCCAGGCAGCTGGTTGGCTTGGAGTCCTAGGAAGTACGTTAGTTTTTCCCATTATGCTCATCTGAGAATTCTTTTACATGTATTGGGCAAACTTCTTGCATAGAACTTGATTCTTCGATCCCAAAATGATATCGTCTACATAGGTTTGCACAAGAAAAATATCAACTCCATCCTTGGTGAGAAAGAGAGTCTGGTCAATCTTTCCTTCCTTAATCCGTTCTTTAACGTAAATTGAGAAAAGGTTTCATACCAAGATTTAGGAGCTTTCATCAACCGATAGGGTGTTTTTGTAGCCTTTAAACCTTATCTCCTCCTCCAAAATCAGGAGGTTGCTCCACATATACCTCCTCGTTCAATTCTCCACTAAGAAAGACACTCTTCACATTTATCGGAAACATAATGAAGTTGTAAAAAACAGCATAAGCAAAGAACAATCGAATGACTTCCATGTAGGAGCTGAGTCTACAATAAGCTATGAGAATCACTATTTATTATTTCAAACTCCAAGAATAATTTAATGGAATATCAACATAAATACCATGATAAGTAGTAAATGCCATATGCATGCTCTTATTTATTAATTCGATGGATTCGAAAAATAACTTAATGGCGGATAATAGATCTTTTGCGGAAGATGTTCTTCAAATTTCTCTACAGATTTGACCTTTTGATGTGTTTTCTTTCATGATCCAAAAATCAAGTGAGGATTCAATATTGGATTGAAATTGCACTGAAAGGTCTTGATTTCTCTTTTTCCTAGTGCAACTGCCGCCACCGCCTCTCTAATCTCTCTTGGAACTCAACAGTATTCAGTTATTGTATGTGGTATTGAGAGAATGGATCCATTTACAGATCTAGAGTGCAATCTATGATGGTTTAAAAATACTAATGGGCTCAGAGCATTTAATGGGCCAGAACAGGGAGCCTCCTATAAATTAGTTCCATGTTCAACCTAGAAAGTAATTAATTAATAAAAATTAATTCACGCCACCAAAGAATTAATGCACACTTACCGCTTTATTACCATGTTATTAGGAATGGATTACATTGACTTTGTTGATCCCCATTTTTAAGGTTCAAGATATTTATTAATTAATTCAGCATATGATAATTATGTGCAATTTATTAATCTCTTATTATTCCTGAGTCGTACCACTCAAAGAATTAGCATAACAAACCTCGTGAACTTCCCAAAGAATATCACTTTCCGGAAACGAATACGGTTATCTAAATCCATGCTGACAAAAATCCACACAAACCGCCATCACCTAAGATGCGGATATACGAGTACATGTAAGACTCTCCACCATAGCAAGTCAAAGTGACAGTCAACCTATGGGTTCCCCTCAGCCTTCAATGGACTTTAGATGTGACCGAGATATTTACTCATTCATATTTCAAGTAGAATGGTTCATCTCACTATTGATACGAACAATACATTGAGATGTACTATCACACAAAGCAGCCGAGATAAAACTTATAGAACGTGTGTGCTGCAACCTAAACCGACAGCTATTCCAATTACTGTATTAACTGTGATAACTGTTTATATCTTTCTTGATCGAACGATCTATATGATCTTCTCTGATCTCTTACACACTGTATGATCTCCCTATCAATGAGCTAATATTATATATTTGTTCACATAGTATGATAGCTAATTAAGATAGGAGTTGTTAATTGCAAGTTATTATTGATAACCATTACATCAAATATAATGTTTCCCTATATACCAATCATAATGCTTTTATATATGCAATCCCAACACTTCAACCTTGCAAAAGGGGCAAAGGTCTCTTCAAAATCGACGCTTCACACTTCGCATATCCTTCGGCAACAAGTCATTTCATGTTTTGCACAACAGCCCCTTGTTCATCCTGCTTGTATTCTGAAAGCATTATAATTGACGTATTATGAACAAAGTTTTGGTTAATATATTGGTAATCTTTTTTGTTGTATTTTCATCTCTTGTCAGAATTAACAAACATGTATAGCAAGCAACTCTATTCTCTTATCTCATCAATAGGGAGATCATACGGTGTGTTGCAGATCACAAAAATCGCATGGTTTGCTTGATCTAGCGAGATATAAATGGTTATTAAAGTTGAGACAGTGCCAGGATAGATTATCGGTTTAAGCTGCATCACAATCAGTAGTTAGTGGCTTGTCTTGGTCACTAGATGTGCTGGTATGTTTGGTACATATTGATAGGACCTCACTCAGATTGATTCTTTTATTCTACAGTAAAAGAATCTTATTCTTGATGGCTTGATGACATCTGAATCCTAATGAAAGTTCAAGAGGTATACACAATTTTGTACATTACTTTGAGATGCTATGATGGAGAGTCTAACATGCACTTGTAGATCTGCATCTTGGGTGATAGCAGTTCGCGTATGACTTCTAGTCCTATAGTTAAGTAACTATATCTAGTATAGGATGGTGACATTCCCTAAGAAGCTCAAAAGGTTCACTATGTTAAAGTCTTGCAGGCTGATTAAATTCAAGCATAAGTGAAAAGGTTGAAGGTATGAGTTAGGAATAAAAGATGTTAATTAATTTGTAGGCTTGTTAGAGCTTAAATTAATTAATAAATGTTTGTAACCTTAAATATGGGGATATACTGAGCTCATGCAACTCGTTCCTTATAATGTGGCAAAAAAGATATAGGCAGTATTGATTCTCTGGTGGAATGAATAAATATTAATTAATTAATTATATTCTAGATTGAATATTAGAATTAATTAAATTGATAGGTCTTCTTTCTTATTTGCATACTAGTCTCTGGCTTGGCCCATGAATAGCTCAAGACCATTAAGGATCATTATTTTCCTAGAAATACCTCTCAGGTTCTCAGATCACAATACACTAACAAATCATAAGTTATTAAGCAGCAAACCAAAGAAATTTGAGTAGCTATAGGAAACTGGATCTGAGCCGAGGGAAGGAAACTTGCATTTCTAGATAGGTATGATATTCAGAGGGAATCTTCACCAAATGTCTAGATCGGAGCAAGGGATATAAATCAGAAGATTAGATATTGAGGATCATTCTTCTTCTTCTCTCTCTTATTCATTTTTTATTTTTATTAATTAAAAATCTAGAGATTTACTTCTGAGTTTTTCGCAAGAAGGATTCAATGCCAAATCCCAATGCAACAGTTTTTAAATGATTCCATCTAAGTATTCTGCACAACTTCTATGAATTCAATAGAAGCATATGTTAGGTTTCAATCATATACATAGCATTTATTTTATGATATCATATAATCGGTCCTTGGCAAACATATGTATGAAATTCAATTCGCAAATAAAAATCCCTTCCACACTTGGTGCCAATCACTTTCTGATATGTTGGCCGATCTACCAAGTAAAAATCCCTTCTATCTGTATCAGAGCCAGATTCTAATTATTTGCTATGTCAGTTAAAATAATATGGTCTATGATTTGTGTGATTATTATAATTGAATTGCAATGGATGGTTTTATTATGAACCTTGTGGCTTCTCCGGTTAATCCGCCCTTTCATAAGGATTCCTTTTTTTTAACCCACAAGATAAATCTGTGGTTAGATTTAATTTCTATCAATGTATTAGGATGTATTTTTCCGATTTAATTCAAATTATATCCATAAAAATCAAGAACAAAGAAAGGAGAAGATGAACAATGCGGAAGAATGCAACAATGTACAACGACAGCGCGTGAAAGAGCCACGACAGTGCACGATGGTAGCGTTCATGCACAGCCAGGAAGCACACTACGTAGCACCTCCGGCAACCCTTGGTGACAGAGGTGAATCGCACCGGTAGCAGTGGCGGCCTACCAATGACACGGGGTAGTGATGATCAGGCTCGTGCGGCGGAACCCTAGCAGGTTCACGCCTACACGAGCAACGCACGACTTCACCCATGTGCACGTTGGTAGACTGCACTTCTGACATGGGTGATAGACGGAACGATGGAGTAGAAGGCGACAAGGCCAGTTGTAACGACGATAGCGTGTCGGAACCATGAAGTTCATGTCTGCGCAGTCACACGAAATAGCACGGTCATGCACCATCTGTATGCACTCCTGCAGGCAGCTGCGGACAGACGGTATTGCAGGTGAGGGAGAAAGACGACGGGCGAGAAAGACAGTGGCGAGTAGCGGCGGTAGCACTATGGTTGCTCCAGAACACTAAGGTTCTCACGCACGCACGACCTCGTAGAATGCAGGACGTCGCACTCCCTCTTCAGAAGTGGCAATCTCTAGCGACCAGCGTGGAGGGGGCAGCAGTAGCGGTGCACTGCACGCGTGCATTGTAGTACGGTGCACTGCACGCGTGCATTGCAGCACTGTGCATGCCCCTTTTGCACGACATTCCTCCTCCAACGGCGATAGGTGGTGAACCTAGGCGTGTGGTTGATGCTGGCAGTAGGCACAAATGACGATGGATGGACTGGGGAAGGAACTAGACTACGGACTATGGTCACAAGATATCGCGCAAGGTTGTTGCACAATTTCAGTGAGCAATGCACGGCGATGACCGACGGCTAATTAGGTTGTGATCCATCAGTCCATGTACACGCAAACTGGGTTCATTGTGTGTACACAAGTTCGTTATTCCAACTTTTCAAGCCCAAACTGTTCGAAGAGGCTCAATTCAATTTATCAGATTTTTATGCCTAAAAGTGGGAGCCTAGTTGAAGATCTGTATTTTATTTCCAACTTGTAATAGTTAGAATTAACTTTGTTTCTTATAATTGTATCATGTGGCCATGAGGACTGTTCATCTTTGTTTTATGTGTTCTTGCATGATATAATTGTTTTATTATTTGCGCTGGATCCAAGCAAATGTACATAATAGGAGCAAGTTTATTGTTTTGTTATTTACAGCTTTACAAGCATGATTATGTGATTTATTTCATGAATTAAACTACAACTAGCATGACAAAATTTTGCAATGTTATAATTTATAGTAACATGAAATAATCTCTGGGCAAACAATACAAATTTTCAAACCTTATGAATATAATTTACTAAGCAGTTTTTTTTAAGACCTCCACAAAGCGATCTCTTATTGGAAGTGGATATTCAATAAGTAAATGTCTACATGTGTAGCTTACTTATTCCATTATTCATAAGTTCCAATAGATTAGATTTCCTAAAATAAACATTTAATTCATGTGAGTAGTGGGAGCCAATGCGTAAACGTCTACATGTGTAGCTTGTGTATTTGATTTTTCATAAGTACTCTAGGACTGAATTAAATGAGACAACTTTGTTATAAAAATCAAGTGTCATGGAGCTGGTGTGTATGACAATTGAATTTTATAAGGAAAAGTGGGTCTTGTGGTTCGTGTTTTTGGATGTTTTCCAGAGCATAACTCATTTGTGCTGTCCCTGATCAGTAGGATAACATGGTCTTAGTTGATGTCCAATTATTAATTCCATTTGTCTAAAGTACTTGACATGGATTGAAATTAGTGGACTGGAATTGAAAGATGCAGTCTGGTTGAGTGTTTTATTGTAAACGTCCACATGTGTGGCTTGCAATAAAATTACTTGGGCTATTGGAGGAAACAATTCTATTGTTTTTATCATAATGTTACAATACTTAATTGTTTCAAATTTTTGTGGTTATTTTTAATTTATTGTTTTCAGGCATGTCTATATCTCATGTTATCAATCTCTTATCACTGAACCCACTAGCTGGTCCAAATTTTACTGAAAGGAGATATTGCTTTGAATATATTCTCTAGTTAGAAGATCATGCATATATACTTTCTATGGATCCATTGGTTCCTCAGTACAAAGGAATCACCGAGCTTGAGCAACAATTCCATGACAAATGGGAGGCTTTTGGTGATTTTTCTTACATTATCATCATGAACAATTTGGTTGTGGAATTGAAAATCAATAACAAAAGCTTCTGTAGTACTATTGAGATCTGGAAAGATCTTGAAGCAGTATATGGGGAGGTGGAACGAACTATCAGTTATGATCTTGTGAAGGATCTTGTTTGCAAGAAGATGACTGAGGGGAGTTCGGTGTCATTACATTTTATGATCATTACCAATATCATGAACAAGTACATACAAAGAGGTGGAAGTATTGACTCTACGACAACAACAAATATCATTCTAAACTCTCTTCTTGAATATTTTGATGACTTTGTCAAAACTATTGCTGGAAGACAAGAGTTTACTCTTGAAGGTTTACTCAGAAGTCTGATAGCGGAACAATCTGACATTATATTGTGGGAATTGGCTCCATCTTTAGCTGTTTTTGATATACCAGTTGCTGAGGCCAATAACATGATTGAAAAGTTAGAAAAAGATGAAAGGAAAAGGGTCTTCAAGACGTATAAATGTAGGAAAAGCGCGAGAGTAAATTGTCCAGTGCTGGGCACTGAAGGACATCATCTGCATTTATAACAGAAACACGTTTAACATCAATTTCTACTCATTTATGGGTAGTGGATACTAGAGCTACTGATCATGTTTGTTATACTTTGAAAGGGTTTGTGCCGACAAGGCAACTGAAACATGACGAGGTTACAATCTCCATGGGCAGTGGGGAGCAAGTCTCAGCAATAGCCATTGGAGATTTTACTTTATGCTTTGAAAACAATGTTTTGATTTTGAGAGAGGTCTAATTTGTTCCGATATCTTGGCAGAACTTAATTTCAGTGTCCAAGCTATTTATTGATGAATATTAAGTTATTTTTTATAGTGTTGTTTCAATCATTGGCAATAATAGTGTTATCTATCGTGCAAAACTGATTGCTTCTCTCTCTATCATAAATTGTTTGCATAAATCTTCCACGAACTTTGCATCCAACTCATCCAATAATAATAATCCTTTGAAGAGAAATTTTTCTTCTTCAAATGAGGATCTTGCATAACTGTGGCACTTTAAGCTCGGTCACATTAGTAAAAAAAGTATTAAAAGACTAGCATACAATGGTGTCTTTGATTCCTTCAAACTAGCACCTCATCAGATTTTTAAATCTTGTATAGAGGATAAGATGACGACCAGACCCGTTAAGGCAATTGAGGCTTGAGCAGAGGATTTTTTAGAATTAATCCACTCTGGCTTATTTGGATCAATGTCCACACAAACACGCTGAGGTTATGAGTACATTGTCATATGTTGTCATATGTCTACCTGCTTCACTACAAGTTTAAATGCTTTGACAAATTCAAAGAATTTAAGGCATAAGTTGAGAAGATTCTAAGCAAGACTATCAAGACACTACGATCAGATTGTGGTGGAGAATACCACACTAACGAGTTCTTGCAATATTTGTCTAACAATAGGATTACATCCCAATTGATTGCACCGGGCACCCCTCAGCAGAATGGTGTAGCAGGAAGAAAAATAGGACTCTTTTGGAAATGCCTTAGAAGCAACGGCGTATTTGTTTAGTCTGATACCACCTAAATCAATTCCAAAAACTCCTCTAGAACTGCGATAAGTTATAAAATAAGTCTAAGCTAATGTTGTTTGTAAGATATCCTATGTAAACGAAAGTTGGTTACTTTTATTATCCTGAGCATAAGAAAGTTGTTGTCAGTACCAAAGCGAGATTGTTGGAGGATGAAAATATAAGAAACTACATATCCAAGAGTGAAAAAATTCTCCATGAACTTGGAAATGATAAAGGGATTCCATCAGGAAAGCCCCATGTCGTGGTAGATTCACCTAGTACTGATGAGGGACTACCAACACGGCTGCCAATGCAAGGTGTAGAACAACAGAGTATTGTGCCAACTACTGACATAGTTCAGATGCCTTGTCACAGTGGGAAGGTTGTTTGGCTACCAAAAAGGTACAAGTTTGTAGGAGAGTCTTCTGACTTAATCCCAGAAAATGAACTAGATACCGACCCATTAACATATGATGAGGCTATATCTGATAAAGACGAAGACAAATGGAGTGTCTCCATGGATTCATAAATAAAACCCACAACAACTATGGATGTATACCCGAAAATTGAGCTGCCAGATGGCTTTCGAGCCATAGGCTGCAAATGGGCATACAAGAGCAAAAAAGGAGTAAGTCGAAAAATAATGGCTTTCAAAATCAGGTTGGTGGCAAAGGGTTATAGTCAGAAAATGGGCATAGACTATGACTAAACTTTCTCACCGGTGGCTATGCTCAAATACATTTGGATACTCCTTGCCATAGCAGCACATTTTGATATGGAAATATGACAAATGGATGTCAAAACCAAATTTCTAAATGGGTACCTGGAAGAAGGTCGTGACATTTATATGAAACAACCAGAAGGATATGTGTAGGATGGCGAAGAGCAATTGGTCTTGAGGCTTAAAAAGTCCTTATATGGACTCAAGCAAGCTTCACGGTCATAGAACTTATGTTTTGAGGAAGTGATTAAGTCCTATGGATTATCACAATGCTCGAACGAAAGTTGTGTGTACCATCTATGTGTAAGTGGAAGTGTGTTATTCCTTGCACTCTATGTAGATGATATTCTCCTATTTGGCAACACTGTAAAGGTATTGTCGAACATAAAATGGTGGTTATCCGAATATATCCTCGGTATTAAAGTCTTGTGCGATCGCAAGCAAAGGATATTGACATTATCTCAAGCTTTATATGTTGATATTGTGATTGCTCGTTTGAGCATGCAAACTACCATTAAATGCTTATTACCTTTCAGACATGGCATTCATATTTTTAACGATCAGTGTCCTAAGACATAAAAGGAAAAAGATAAAATGAGTAAGTCTCCATATGCTTCTGCAGTCGAAAGTCTCATATATGTTATGTTGTGCACGAGACTAGATATCTACTTTGCCGTTGGCATGTTTGCAAGGTATTAGTCTAACCCTGTGCAGGCGCAATCAACAACGGTAAAACATATTCTCAAATATTTGAAAAAGATAAGAGACTATTGTTTTGTTTTTCAGTGCGAGAATTTGTGGCCTGTAAGTTATACATATTTGTATTTCCAAGCAGATCATGATAAAAAGAAATCTACCTCTAGTAAACTCTAGGAGGTGGAGCTATATCATGGAGGAGTACAAAGAAAAAATGCACTTCATTTTGGAGTTGGACGTGATCCCTCATTTGCCCAAGATTGTCATAGTATATTGTGATAATTATGGTGCAGTGGCAAATTCGAAGGAACCATAAACTCACAAGGCAACTAAACAGAGAGAGGAAGTATCAAATCATTCGAGAAATCAAAGCTACGGGTGATGTGCTAATTGAGAAGATAGACACAAAGGATAATCTAGCATATCCATTCACAAAAGCCTTACCACAGAAGGTCTACAAGGTGCATGTTTGTAACCTTGGAGCGATGGTAAAGAGAATCATGTTATGATATATGTAATAACTAGTTTAGGTTAAACACGTTTTATACTCTGGAAAAACTTGTATAATGCTTTTGTGTATAGTGGGAGATTGATGGAGTTGTATACTGAAAGCATTATGAATGGTATATTATGAACAATATTTTTGGTTAATATGATGGTAATCATTATTGTTGTATTTTCATCTCATGTCTGAATTAACAAACATGTATTACAAGTGACTCTATTATATTATCTCGTTGATAGAGAGATCATACAGTGTGATGTAGATCACAGAAGAACATATGGATCACTTGACCTAGCGAGATATAAGTGGTTATCATAGCTGAGATAATGTCATGATAGACTATCAGTTTAAGCTATAGCACAGTCAATAATTAGCGGCTTATCTTGGTCACTAGATGTGTTGGTACGTTCGGTACATATTAATAGGACCCCACTGATATCGATTCTTTTATCTAACTTTAAAAGAATCTTGATCTCGATGGCTTGATGTTATCTTAATCCTAATGAAAGCTCAAGAGGTATACGCGTATTTGTATATTCCATTGATATGCTATGATAGAGAGTCTTACATGTGCTTGTATGCATCATGGGTGATAATAGCTTGTGTATGACTTCTAATCCTACAGTTAGGTATCCATATCCAGTATATGATGGTAACATTCCCTGAGAAGCTCAAAAGGTTCACTATGCTAAAGTCCTGTAGGCTGATTAAGTTCAATCATAAGTAAAAATGTTGAGTGGTATAACATAGTAATTAAAGACGTCAATTAACTTTTAGGCTTTTTAAAGCCTAAGTTAATTAATGATATCTGTAACCTTAAATATGGGGATATACCGAGCCCATGCAACCCGTTCCTCATAACGTGGTAACAAAGAGGTAGGACATTATTGATTATCTGGTGGCATCAATTAGTATTACTGTTGGTCCCAGATCAGAGTCGTTGTGGTAAATAGCGAACATCTAACACACGAATGCAGCGGAAGATTAAGTTATGCTGCAGTTAAGTTCTTGTAAAAAATGTTTAGCTCGAGGTTGTTCTTAGGGTTTCTTACAGATAGATACTCTAGCAACTTTCAATGCTAGGTTTCAAATCACAACAGTCAAACAGAAACCAATAAAACAATAATGAACACACAAGATTTATAGTGGTTCGATCTTAAAGATCTACGTCCACTCCTCAGTCGTATCACTAAGAATTTCACTAAAAAGATATTTGAAGTACAAGGAATCGCCTATCTCTTGTAGCAGGTAGTGAGCTTTCGACCTAGCCACTACAAAGCTATCCTCCGATGCTTCAGTCTCTTCGGTCAGCAGCTATGGCCAAGTCAAGGGCACACCTTCATAAAATTTGTCCTTTGCTGTAATGGAGGTTTTATAGTTATCTCCTGAACTTTGTCTGGTTTTGGCAACAACCCGTCGGAGTCAATCCCTTTTCAGAGATGTGACCGCTGGATGCTTCCTAGGATGGAAGTTATCCCAATGATTAGATTCTTGAACAAATTCAAGGTATCTCTTCAATATAGTGCCAGATATTCAATGGGGGACTCTATGGTTATTGAGAGCTCTAAATACTTCTCTTTAAGGGGGCTCTCAACTGACTACTCTCTGTTGGCTTTTTTGATTGTTCATGTGTTTGAATGCGAGAGAATGAGCAGTAGTCGTTCGAGTAGTTTTTGTCTAAGTAGTAGTGTCTCTCTCTGTTGGACTTCTCTTTTATATGTGGAGATTCAAACTTTGAATCTCCAGACCCGTTAGACACAACGGTCTACTCCGTTCAAAATGGTTACTTGTTTTTTCTTCCTTTCTGGCGTGGTACAGTCGCTTTTTACCTACTTTGGGTAAGGCTTTCATCCTTTGTTGTACCTCTTGTCAGAACGAGCGTCTTTAGCAAGTCGTTGCTAAGTATTTCCTTGTTTAGCATTCTATCGGAGAATGCTGGAAATACTCTGCTAAGCCTCTTGATTGCTGAGCTCTTCTTAGCATTCTGCTAAGTCTTATGTTTGCTGAGCTCTTCTAGCAATCTGCTAAGTACTAGCGAATGCTGACTCCTTCAGCATTCTGCTATCACTCGATATCTTGGCTTCTGATTGCTATAGCCTTTAACAATCTCTTCCTTAGCAGCGAATGCCGACTCCTTCAGCATTCTGCTATCTTCAATCTGCTGACTGCTAAGCGAATGCTCCTAGCAGTCTCTTCTTTTTAGCATATGATTGCTAGTACCTTAGCAATCACTCTTCTTAACACATGACTTCTTTCTTGCTTAGCAGTCATCTTTATTTGCTGACTTCTCTAGCAGCTACCATCTACTGAGAGTACTTCTAGAAATCTAATCTATTACAACTCGATATTTTTCCTAAACAGGACATTACACGAGAGTTGCTAGACTATGCTAGATTTCAGCAATGATCGACCAAACTACTAAGGCTTTGATTCAACAAAACCTTTTACAAATTGATCCTAATGGAGGAATTCGTGAATAATTCCCAACAATTACTTAATTAATTATATTCTTAGTTATATTGTAATTAATTAATTAATAGGCCTTCTTTGTTATTTGCATACTTGTCGCTGGTCTGGCGCATGAAAAGCTCGAGCCCATTAAGAATGAGAGTTCTCCTATAGATACCCCTCAGGTTCTTAGATAACAATACACCACAAGATCATAAATTGCTAAGAAGCAAATCAGAGAATTAGGAGCCGCTATAGGCGACAACATGTGAGCCGAGGGAAGGAAGTTCCGTTCTCACGATATCCGGTGGGAGTCTTCACCATATATTCGGATAGGAGAGAGGTATACATATCAGAAGACCAGATCTGGAGGATCATTCTTTTTTTTCTCTCTCTCTTTTTATTTTTAATTTTATTAATTGAGAATCTAGAGGTTTGATTCTGATTATTTTTGGATTGAATCTTTTTGCGCAAGAAGGATTCAAGACTAAATCCTTGCGCAACAATTATGTGTTAATTCCATCCAAGTATTCCGCACAATTTCTTTTGCATTCAATAAGAGCATGCTAGGTTTCAATCATAGACACAACATCTATTTTATGATATCCAATAATCTATCCTTGGAAAATGAATTTATAAAATTCTATTTACAAGTAAAAATCCCTTCACCAATTGGTGTCAATCACTTTTTGATGTGCTGGCCGTTCTATCAAGTACTAAACATTATTGTGGGAGAATTTGGCAAGTTCTTCCAGCATTGCGTTGATACTACCTGCTGATTGCAATACCTCTCTAATCTATGTTTGCTCTGATTGTGGAATGAAGCATGAGAGCATAGCTCCGAGCCTTGTGCGAACTAGAATCCCTACATCATCAATGATGTTGGTTGGAGGATGATCTCACAACCACTTGGGTCTTTTGATATCTTCAACCAAGATTGTTAGACTCTCGAGCGCTGGTTTCTCTAGTGTGGTGATTGGAACATGCAATAGGTTTAAATCCTCTAAGTTGTGTGAGCTCTCCGCTAGTTCCACTGAAACTAGTTGCTCCACAACTACTTCTTCTGCCAAAACTTGTGATTCCTCTGCTGGCTCATCTGTGTTGGTGACATCATCAGTCTGCACCTCGATAGTTGTCAATTTAATTTCCATTGTTGTTTGAATTCCATCAGTTAAATAATCTTCTTTCTCCTAGTAAATTCCAGCATTGGTTCCCCCTTGTTGTATGTTATCATTTAGGGATCTAGAACCTTAGGCCTTAGCAAGATTAATTGTGTCTCCGACCCTTTAATTGGTTGGAATCCAATTGAGGAACTGGTTCAGAGGATTCATTCATAGATCTAGTGACGTAAGTTGTCTCTATGTAACTTCTGTTGTACAACTGTCTATCAGCATCCTCAATCTCAGAAACATCTTGAGCTAGTACTTTAATTGTCTTGCGCACTATAGCAAACACATAAAATATAACATTACATTATCTCTCTCCTCAAGTTTGGTGGTCTTGGTAAGCACTTTAGACGCATTATAAGAGGCTATCCACATCCAAGGAACACACCCTCATCAGCTTTTGGTGAAAAAAGCATTCAACATCAACTTTCCCTTATTGTGAACATAACAGTGGCAACCAAAAACACGAAGATGAGTAAGAGAATGCTTATGACCATAGTAGACTTCTATAAGGATTCTTGCTCAATGGAACGTTGATGGCACTCTTATTATGAGTGTAGCAAGTTGTGTTGACCGCTTCGGCCCAATATCTTTAAGGTAAGTTGTCATCTCCAAGAATTATGTTCACGGCTTCCTTGACCATATGGTTTTTTTTTTTGTTTCTGTAAGCACCTTATACTGTGGTAACTCCGTAGCACATCCTCACCAGATTTTAATGGAGCAAGAAAACTGATTAGAAGATCAAATATATAGGAACACCGATCATAAAATCCACAAAGAATCAACTCTCAGAGTTCATGCATAAGATTTCCTGATTTATTTAGTTGGATAACTTTTTATATATCCTGAGAACGATCCACGAGGCAAGAAATAATAAACAAAAATTTACGATATCTATTCTAGACATAGTTCTTAAATTGACATTAGAGCCATGGTTTCGTTTCTTTGGATTTGTCAGTTAATAAATAATGACTAAGTAAATATGCTTGTTTATTTATTTTACTGCCAATAGATTTAAATTATAGTGGATGGTTTTGGTTTTCATGGACTTCTCGTTTTAAGTTAATCCATTTTAGATTCATTTTTTGATGTGAGGAAATCTTTGTCTAGATTTGATAGGATTAAATTGTAATAGATCAGTTCTATGCAGTTTTTATTCATTTAAGTAAGAAAAAGAAAAACGAAGAACACAAGAATGAAGAACATCAACCACATAATGACAACCACAATGCGTGGTGATGCTTGGCAGTACGGAGATCATTGTAGGTTAGTTGAGAGACACGACAATGCATGTGGAGAATTGTGGCAGAGCCCAGAAACCGTAGGGATTCAAGCGCATGGATGGGCCACGTTCAATCCTTCCTGCCCGCAGCTACAGTCTTTGGCGGACAAGTGATCAGGTCAGCCACGATGATGGGATGGCGGTGACTATCTAGGGGGTAACATGGTGGCCAATAACAACACATAAGTTCGCCAATGCCTGCATGTACATGGCTCCCCATAAATTATCTTCATTGTAGTTTCTTACTAAGTTTCCCGATGTTCAATGTCCGATGACAGACTTTGATAAGTGGGCTAGGGCGAGCAGATATATGGTGGTGGAAAGCATTATGGTTGGTATAATGGTAAGCATTTTTGTTTGATATACTGGTAATCATCAATATCTTGTATACAATTATACAATAATCCTGTCTGATTAACAAACATACAAAACGAACAATGGTATCCTCTTATCTCATCGATAAGGAGATCATACGGTGTGTAGAAGATCACGGAAGATTGTATGGATCACTTTACCTAGCGAGATATAAACAATAGTCACAGCTGAAAAAGTCCCATTATAGACTGTTCGTTTAGGCTGCAGCACATTCAATATTTAGTGGCTTATCTTGGTTGCTAGATGTGTTGGTACGTTTGGTACGTATTGCTAGGACCTAACTAAGATCGATTATTTTATTGGACATTAAAAGAATCTTGGTCTTGATGGCCTGATGGAATCTTAAGCCAAATGAAGGTCCAAAAGTATATACAGATTTGTGTGCTACTTTGAGGTACTATGATGGAGAGTCTTACATGTACTTTTAAATCTACATCTTGGCTCATAGAAATTTGTATATGACTATCTGTGACTGGAATTGGGTAACCATATTTAGTATAGGATGGTGACATTCCTTTAGTAGCTCAAAAAGATTCATTTATGCTAAAGTCCTGCCGGCTGATTAAGTTCAAGCACAAATAAAAAAAGTTGAGCGTTGTTACATAGGAATAAAAGATATTAATTTATTTTGGACCTTTTCAGAGCTCAAATTAATTAATGAATGTTTGTAACCTTAATTATGGGGAGTATGCAAACCGTTCCTCATGACGTGGTAATAAATGGGTATGTTAGTATTCATTCTCTGGTGGCATGAATCAATATTAATTTATTAATTATATTCTTGGTTAATATGTGATTTAATTAACTCATAAGCCCTATTTATTATTTGCATACAGGTCCCTGGTCTGACCCATGAAAAGCTCAAGCTTATTAAAGATAAGAATTTCCTATAAATACCCCCCTTGGTGCTCAGATCACAACACAACTTAAGATCATAAGTTTCTAAGCAGCAAACCAGTTTTTGGAGTTGTTAGTAGGCGACAAAGATTTGAGTAGGGAAGGAAATTCTAATTCTTGATTGGTGCAATATCTGGTAGCAATCCTCACCAGAAATCTGTATATGAGAGAGGGACACAGATCAGAAGATCATATTTGGAGGATTTTTATATTCTCTCTCTCTCTCTCTCTCTCTCTCTCTTAGTTTTTTATTTTTAGTATTTATTAAAATCAGAAATATTTAATCTTTATTCCGCAGGATTAAATATGGAGAGCGAGGATTCAAAGATTTCCATCCCTACGCTGAGATTTGCAAACACTACAGATGTCAGATAATCCTATAAACATATGCATGGCAGTTTAAATATTAAATATGAGAATGCTAGGGAATAATTGATGTATGACGATTATTTAGATATCCACAGAGTTCTTTGGTTCAGTTGAATTATGTAAACATCGGTTCATGGTATAATTCCTTTGGGCATGGCGGAGGGGTTGGTCGATGCACGTGCACATGGTTGCACGCTATGTGTGTTGTTCTACAGGCGTGGCTATGGCCAGCAGTTCCAATGGTGGATGCTAGGGTTCTAGTGGGTGCGGGCTTGGTGCATAGGTTTGAGCCCGTTGTAAACCCTAGGATTTGCGACGGCTAGTGAAACCTAAGATTCGCACAATTGGGCACTAATCCTAAACGCCCAACTTCAATCAAAACTCAGATTTCATATACAATAGTGGGTGGCCCAGTTTGAAGATTTGTGCAGTTAATTAAATATTGTAATAGAGAGGTTCAATTTTATTTTCCGTCGTAATCGCATCTGAGAGGCCACGATACGATACCAATTTTTATTTATATATATGATTTATTATTTGCATACTAGGTAATAATATGAATGCATGCTAACACGTTATTATTTATTAGTAAATCATGTTGCAGATAAAATGTTAGGTATGCTATTGCTTTCATTATTTATTGTTTAAACATGCTTTATGTGGTTTAGTTTATGTTTTAAATTAAGTCTATAAATTCCTAAATCATATTAATTTATGATGAA
Organism: Plectranthus barbatus; assembly: GCA_026898455.1. NCBI lineage: Eukaryota > Viridiplantae > Streptophyta > Magnoliopsida > Lamiales > Lamiaceae > Plectranthus > Plectranthus barbatus. Next base: position 340,637 of record JAPKLW010000067.1, on the reverse strand, counting down.
AATTTATATGTGACATAATTTATGATGACATAAAATATGTGTGCGCATAGAACCTTTGGAATTTAAAATAATGCTAAGTTGGATTTTAATTTAATTAAAATCATAAGACCTCTACAAGTACGATTTCTCATTAAAGTGAGTGATTTCGAGCGTAAACATCTACTCATGTAGCTTGTGTGAGAACTCCTTTGACCATTTCTAATATGATGAGTCTTCTAAGTAAAACGTATAATTTAAGACGGGATGTGGGAGCCTCTAAGAAAATATCTACTCAAGTATCTTGGATTGTGATAAGTTTCACAAGTTCTATAAGATTGAATTAAATTAGATAACAAATGATGTAAATAGCATGCGTCATTGGTATAATATGTATGACAAATCGTTGGTTTGGTATCCGGAGTTGGGACAGTGGTTAATTACCTGAATATAACTCATTAATGATGTCCCTGCTCAGATAGGTGAACATGGTCATCGTTTATTTGTGAAATTAATTTCTTTTGTAGGTAGATACCCGATATTGTCTTAAATTAAAGGGCTTGGTTTTGATTTGGTTGAGTGATTCGCCGTAAACATCTAATGAAGTAGCTTGCGATGAATTTACTTGGGCAATTGGGGGAAGTAGTTGTATTGATTTATCTAAAGGTAGCATTGCACATTTGTTTCAATTATTGTGCATGTCTTTCAAACTTTAATCCACTTACTATTTTCATATATGTCTATTAGTGCTTCGCTCATTAATTCTATAATACACAATTCATTTATTAGTCAGAATTTTCCTCGACGGAAAAGTGATATTGTTAAACTTCTGGATACCTTTAGTCACTTGTTTGTTCTGCAAAGTCCCTACCCAAATCTACCGACTTATACATCTTCTAATGGTGTGCATAGTACAACATGTGGAGGTGGTCGAGCAGTAAGACCATACACTATGTCCTAGGTGGTTTGTCAAGAGAAAGGGGAGTTAAGAAAGCAGCTGGGAGCAATCTTGCTTTATTAAATCCTTCCTAGTCTCTTTCTAAAGCATTTTCATGGTCACGTCTTAAAGACATGAAAAGAAAAAGCAAAAAAGGAGAGAAAAACAAAGTGAAGAAAGAAAACAAGAAAGATAAATGTTTGAAGTGTGGTAAGATTGGTCACTGGAAAGTAAATTGTCCGGTGTTGATCACCAAGGGACAAGGTACAACATAATTTGCAATGGTTACGGAAACATGTTTAGCATTGATTTCTGCTAATTCGTGGGTATCGAATACTGGAGCTACCGATCATGTTTGCTAAACTTTGCAAAGGTTCCAGCTTACTAGAAAGCTTGGAGATGGAGAAATTGCCATCTCCACGAGGAATGCTGCTAGAGTCTCTATTGCATCTATTAGAGATTTTACTTTATGTTTTGATTACAATGTTTTATTTTAAAGATATTTTGTTTGTGCCGGATTTTCAGCAAAACTTGATTTCGATTTCCAAATTGATAAATGATGATTTTTTTTGTTATTTTTTATAGAGATGTTTCTATCATGGTTAATAACAGTGTTATCTATCGTGGGATCCTGGATAATTCTCTTTATCTTTACACAAACCTTTAGTGAATATGGCATGCAGTTCATCTAATGATCATATAAAGAGCTTATATATTTTTGGCATTGGACACTAGTCAAATTAGTTTAAAGAGGATTGAGAAAATCAAGATATGGATATGTTTATCTACTTCACGACATGTATGAATGCCTTGAGAAATTCAAAAAATTTAAGGTTGAGGTAGAGAAGAAGTCAAACAAGACCGTTGATACAGTATTATCTGATCGTGGTAGTCAGTATCTCACCAATGAATTCGTAGAGTATTTGGCAGAGCAAGGGATTATGTTCCAGTGGGCCGCTCCTGGCACTCTCAACAAAATGGTGAAAAAATAGGACTCTTTTTTAGATGATTAGGTCAATGATGAGCTATACTAACTTGCCTATTTTGTTTTGGGGCTATGTGCTAGTGAAAACGGCATAGTTGCTTAATATGCTATCTTCTAAATCAATTCCAAAGACACTTATGGAACTCTTGCATGGGCAAAAGCAAGATTCCAAAGACACTTTTGGAACATACGTGTTGACAAAGGAAGCTAATAATTTGAAAGGAAGGTTGAAGCTTATATTGTTTATGTGCATCCCCAGGCAAACATAAGGTGGTTTCTTTCATTGTCCTGTGGATAAGAAGGTCGTTGTTAGCACCTACGCAGAATTCTTAGAGGACGAGCTCATTAGAAACCAAAAATCCAAGAGTGAAATTGTTCCACAAAAAATTGGAGAGACAATTTGAATCCATCATGAGAACCCTATGGCAGATTAAACATACCTTGGGAAGGTATGGAACCAACTGCATGGTCTGCCATGCAAGACAATAAACCCCAAGTTAGCGCAATAATATATCAAATAGTAAAGGAGCCTCATCATATTGGGAGGGCCCTTCAACATCCCGAATGGTAAATGTTCGTGGGAGAATCTTCAGACTTGGTCTCCAAGGAAGAACTTGATGATACGGACCCATGGACTTACAATGAAGCTGTTAATGATTAAAATGCTTGAAAATGACGTAAAGTCATGGATTTAAAAATTGAATCGATACCAACTATACACATTTAGCTTTATCACCGAAAAGCTAAATGAAACAAGAACTAAAAATATTGGGATACATGAGTTGTCAAGGAATCATTAGAATAAACTCCACCACTAATATTATATAGCCACGTCAACCCATGAACACATTAATACGTGTCTACAGTCAAAGGAGGATATATGTATATAAATATGGGGTACAAGTGTATCCTATATATATATATATATATATATATATATAGGGATGCGATCCAGTGAGAACACCTCTTACAATAAGAAATAAGAACTAATCATCGTAATTGATTTTGATGAATGTACGCTCAGGATTTTACTAGAATTTTCGGTCATTTTATCTCAAAAAACCTGCATTATAGGGTATTTTTGTCATTTTGTACTTATTTAATATTTTGTTTGCATATTCAACCTCGACATGCATTATATACCTAGGAAACATGCATTATATACCTAACATTCATTATATACCTAACAAACATTTTCCTGCATTATAATATGGTATTACTCTTAATTTAGAACAATATTACTATCATTATACGGTATTTACTTCCTCTATTATATATGGTATTACTTTTGTTTTAGAGAAAAATTATATTACTTTCATTATAATGCATATGTTATTACTATATAATACGTAACAAGTGCAAACGTAATAATGAATGATGATTTCGCAAAAAATAAACATGTTACATTTTATCTATCATATTCTGCATTATATACAATAACTTCATGCATAATATTGTACAACTGTATTCATTATATAAGAAATCCGTGTACTGTTACGAGAATTATGCATGTTATATATGTTATTACTTTTATTTTAAAGAAAAATTATATTACTTTCATTTTAATGCATATGTTATTGCTATATAAATATATAATATATGATAAGTGCAAATATAATGATGAATGATGATTTCGCTGAAATAAACATGTTGCATTTTATCTATCATATTCTATATTATATACTATAACTTCATGCATTATATTGACCTCGACATGCATTATATACCTAGCAAACATTCATTATAAACCTAACAAACATGCATTATATAATATAGTAATATACATTTATATAATATAACAAAAAAATATATAATTAAAAACAAGTAATGTATGATCAACTTTTATAACAACTATAATATAATCTACAGTATGCAAAGATAATGAATTTTTTTTTTTCTTGATCTCGCAGGAAAAAATATATTGCATTTTATCTATAATATTCTGCAACTCCATTCATTATATAAAAATTCGTGTACTGTTACGAGAATTATGCATATAATCACTAATTTTCATTTTTATGATGATTTTTAAATCGAAACATATGCAATAGAGATTTCGTTTGAAAGATAATTAAATTACCTTTAATTTGATATATTATATATTAAAAATAATCTAAATTGAATGAGTTATGATCATTTAAAGATTTAGGATGATTTTAGAGGAAAGAGAAAAAATATTACAAAATTTCTCTTTAATGCATGATTTACTACACTATAATTCAAACGAGATTTATTTAGTCTTGAGCGGTGGATCACAATTTGGATGGCCGAGATTGGTTCTTATTTTTACATAGTAAGGGGAGTTCTCATATGATCACTCCCCTATATATATATATGTATATATATATATATACATATATATATATATATAGGGTAGTGATCAGGTGAGAACAGGAGTTACTATGAGAAATAAGAATAGATCTCGCGCATCCATCTCATCAAATCGACGAACAGGATTCATTCTCAGCAAATTGAAAAACGCGGCATTTTTGCCCCAATATCCTGCAGTTTTAGCCTTTAAAGGCTAAAACTGTAAAATACTCAAACACAAACAACAACCTGCATTTTAAGCCCGATTTACTTCATTTTTAGCCCGATTTACTTCATTTTTACATAAATACGAATTAAAAAATAAATAAACATCTTCTTCTTCAAAGCAGCAACACGAGCGTAGTCTCTATAAAACTCAATACCAACATCAACAGTTCTAAAAACTCGGCCCTTAAAATGCTTCATCTCATCAACACACTTTGGAATAAATGAACCTGTAAGATACAAAAATGCACAAAGTTAACACTAAAGATGCACAATATAATAGTAAAAATGAATGTCGATCTGAATAAAAAATACTTATTTTTACTTCATGTTTACATAAATACGAATTAAAAAAAAATTAAACATCTTCTTCTCCGAAGCAGCAACACGAGCGTAGTCTCTATAAAACTCAATACCAACATCAACAGTTCTAAAAACTCCGCCCTTAAAATGCTTCATCTCATCAACACACTTTGGAATAAATGAACCTGTAAAATACAAAAATGCACAAAGTTAACACTAAAGATGCACAATATAATAGTAAATATGAATGTCGATCTGAAAAAAAAATTTAAACTATATTCATGCACAATTAACAAAGTCGAGACGGAACACGAATGCGAAATCCAGAAACAAAGAAAAAAAATCTGATCGAGAGAAGAAATATAAATCAAATCAAATGAAGAAGGAAGAAGAAATCAAATCGCGCGAAGAAAGGAATAAAAAATCTGATGAGATACTATTTCAGATTTTAAAAAAAGCTAAAATTACAAAAATAACCTTAATTTTGCAAAACTGCAGGATAATCGAGGAAAACTGCACACGGAGTGAAATAGATCATGAGCGTTGAAATCACAAAATCAAAGGCTGAGATTTATTCTCATTTCTCATACTAAAAACTATTCTCATATGATCACTACTATATATATATATATATATATCTTCAATTAATATATTCCTAATTTATTTAATCTTATAAATATATTTTACTAAATATAATATATATTATATTAAAATAATGTAAATGAACATTTTAAATAACAAAACATAAAATTAAAACCCTTAAACCTAAATTGCCCAAAAAAATTTATATTCTAAATTTTGAACGATCGTTTCGCCACTTTTATTGAGAAAAATATATTTTTCTGCAAGTTTGAAACGATGATGTCATAGACCGTAGTCAGAAAATGAATATTCGTCGGACTTAATTACCATTATAAATTTATTTATATATTTTGTATTTTTTTTATTAATTTTACAATTTTAATTATGGGACTTTGAATATTAAATAGTTTAAAAAATATAATCAGAAAATAATCGACATAATGTTTGAAACTTAAAAAAATCCATTTACTCTTAAAATAATAACATGGCATCTAGTCCAGGAACTAGGAAGAATATTTGGAGGCAGCAGAAATTTTCCCGAACCCCTAATGATCACGTAAACACTGCACCAAATTATATTAAAATAAATAAAATAATTATATGTAGAAAAATCTATCTATATTGATAAAATATTAGGAGGTTATTTTGGTAAAAAGGAAACTACAAAAGGATGAGTCAAATTTAGGAATTTTGGACTCTGCCGTCCCACGAAGTCGAACGCGTCAAGCCGACGCTACTTATCTTTTCTATTTAATTCCCATTTTCTTTATGTTCCCCGATTAAGAGTTTTTTTCTAACTTAATTTGGCGGTTTGGATCATCTTAAACATGTGGCACCATATAGGATAACTCAATTACTATCAACCCAAGTTTATTGAAGAAATTATTATAATAACGAAAAAAATAGCATTCTCAAAGTTTTTGTATAATTGATATTCAATGCTAAAAATAAAATTTACACGAACTTAAAATGAATTTGAACTTTTAGATCTTCCACAAAAACAATTGAGATAAGTAATATCTCTAAGCATAATATATATGCATAATGGAATCGTTTCAATTAATCTAAAATAACTTATTAACACCACAATCACTAAGTAAATTATTATTATTATAATTATTATTATATATAGATAGAGAGAGTGTGCGAATCCGGTGAAAAAATTCCTCTGTGAGAAAAAAGAATGAATACGATCCATTAAATCTTAGTAAATCAAAAATTGATATACAATGAAGCAGTAACTGTTGTTGGTTCCAAAATCACAGTACAAATATATGTAGCGGAAGGTTTGTATATGCAGCGGAAGCAAAAATAATATACTTGCACTTGTTCAGATAAACAGATATAACTCAGTTTAGTGTGTAAAAAGACTTAAGCTTAGGTCTGCCGTTGTTAGGTCAGTTTCACAGAATTTACACTTCAATACTTGATCAAGTATAGAAGGTTTCAAAATTCAGTTTGCGAAACTAAACAAGACAAAGATATAAATAAAGTTGTAATGGACACACGATATTAATAGTGGTTCGGATCTAAATATCCTACATCCACTCTTCAGACCCAAGGTTCGGATAATTCACTAAGTACAAGTCTCCTTACAATATGTACACAGCCCGTCGGCGCCTCCGTCCATCTGTCAGATGTGGCACTCGCCTAGGAACTCCTTTTAGGCTTAGTCATTAGGTTGAAGTGAGGACGACACCCCGCAACCTTCTTCCCAGTGGTTAGATGTTTGCTGTTCTTCCCAGATCTCAGTTTGTTGGCATATATACGCCCGTGAGAATCAGTATCCCAGAGTATGAGATTGACTGCTACGAATATATCTAGTAAAGATATATTCACAAAAGGAAAGCTTCAGCCTTGTGCTAGGAGAGAGTAGCACGGTGTAATAACTTGATTCAGAGACACAAGTCTCATGTACAGAAACACGGAAACTCAGAGAGTTTTAGTAGAGAGATGACTTAGCAGAGCGCTCTTCTTAGAGTGAGAATCATTCAAATTCTTAACCGTTAAAGGTTGATGTGAAGTCCTATTTATAGAGTACCTTCTTCGGCATTTCGAATATCTGCCTATTAGACATATAAATCCAGTCGTTAGATACTTGGAAGATGTTGTCCAATCGTAGCCGATGTCGTGGGTCTGCTCTACTATGTCAGTGTACTATACAATAATTTTGTGTCAGACTAAGTCTCAGTCTGGGGAATCCAAGTTTGGATATCCTCGTACTAACTTTTACTTGGGCATGAAAATGCCGAAGTCTGACCAAGCTTTTTTGTCTTCAAATATCTCGTGCTTTAAAGGTAGAGGCTCTTATACTGACTTTCCAAGGTCAGTATAGCTAGCCCTCATACTGACCTCCCATATTCAGTATGGTTGACCCTCATACTGACTGCCTACAATCAGTATGGAAAATGCCCTCATACTGACTTCTCCCGGTCAGTATGGAAAACCCTCACACTGACTTCTCCTAGTTACTACGGGAAAACCCTCATACTAACTTCTCCTGGTCACTATGGAAGACCCTATACTGAGTACCCTAACTCAGTTTTGGTCAACGCTATATTTGCTGAAAACCAAGTTTCAAGGCGTGCAGTTCTTCAGTTCTCGAGCATCTCGTATGCTCGTTCTTCAGCCTAAGTTCTATTACAACTCGATCGATCTTATACAATGATTACAGTTTTAGAACTCTAGAAACTGAAAAACTGAATAAGAGACAGCTTTTACAATCTTTGATCCACCAAAACACAAAAAGTAAGGAAGGATTTCTCTAATAAAAATCCTTACAATATCCCCCTTTTTGGTGTGGTCAAAGCCATCTTTAACCTAAGCTGATGAGGTGTGAATAACTTTTGAGTTTTTACAAATTTGACAAATATTTACATAAACTCAAAAAAGATCCCCTCAAAGTCAGCTTTCTACTTAAGATCTTCTCCTTATAGATTTGAAGAGATATTGCTCGATTGTTTTTCAAGTCAGTTTAGAGAAATTTTAATCTTATGTAGGAGAGAGTTAGTGTGGGAATTTCATGGAGAACCGAATCACCAAATCCAAATAAGTCGGACCGTTCATGGATGTTGAGAGCAATTAACATACGATAAACCCTAGCATGCTCCTATGAGTTTAATGCAATGAATATTCGAGTTTAACTTAAATCCGTAGTGTCAGATCCGATCTTTCGCATTTGAATTTCAATCCCTTGATTCAACCATGCGAATTAATTAAATCTGCGGAAACAGAAATTAGACAAATCCAATTTCTATATTTAATTAATGAGAAAGAGAATAGGGAAAGAAAATCTGTTCTCCAGATTAGATCTTCAAATCTTGAGAGAGAGAATTGTCTATTTGTAGACCTAGGGTTACAAACCCTAATGGGCTACTGGGCTCCATTCAGTATATTTAATTAGGCCAGACTTGGGACCTAATGCAAATAATAAAGTGGGCCTAATTAATTAATTAATATTAATTATTTTTCACCACAGAATTAATACTGATTTACCCCTTTATTACCACGTTATGAGAACAAGCTGCATTTACTTGAGAATCCTCATATTTAAGGTTACTGGACATTCATTAATTTATTGGAGCTTCTGACAAGCTACCACAATTAATTAATTTCTTATTTCCTAAGCAGTACCACTCAAACCTTATCACTCGTGCTTGAACTTAATCAGCCTTCATGACTTTAGCACGATTAATGTTATTGAGCTCCTCAGGGAATGTCCCCATCCTATTACTCGGATATGGTTACCTAGCTCCAGTCTCAGGCTACAATACACGAACTGCTATTACCCAAGATGCGTGGGTATATCAGCACGTTACTCAGGCTCTCCACCATGGCAAGTCAAAGCAACAGTCAACCCGTGCATACCCCTGAACCTTTGTTACGGTTTGGACTCAATCAAGATCGAGATCTTGTATTCTTAGATGTCAGACAGTAGAATACATCTCACTGTGGTCCAATCAATACGCAACCGCACGTACTGACATATCAAGTAATCAAGAAATATTACTTCTCCGACTATGCTATAACCTACAGCAACAGAGGTATCCTCGTACGCTGCCTCGACTATGATAATATTTATATCTCCCTAGGTCAAGTGATCATACTGTCTTATGCGATCTACAACATGCCCGTATGATCGTCCCTATCGGTGAGATAAGAGGACACCGTTGTTACTCGCATGTAAGTTTGTCTAACAAATAGGAAATTTTTTTGAATGTATACTCATCGTAATAAATGCTTTCTGTAAACAAAACCCAACAGTTAGAAGCCTGCTGATTACACTGGAGTATGTATGTTCAGTGTATGAAGATTGAAGACCTTTGTTGGACAAAAGAGATTGTGATCAACAAGTCAATTTATCCTTTAATATTTTTCATTACAATTATAGGGATAAACCAACTAAAAAGAAACCTATTACAGAACTATTACAAGTTTATACTAGGCTGCTTCTGATCTTCAAGTTCTTCAAACTTGTTGCTATTGTAGTCCGTGCACTGAGGGAAGCTGGTTTGATATTCTAACCAACTTTCTATGAATCCTCTCATGTCGGCTTACTGCAGTTGTGCTTTTTGGAGGTCTGTTGGCGTTGCCAATGACAAAGGTATTCCAACTGTAGTGGCAAGACATGCGGGGAGCTCCTTCTCTGGTTTTGCAACTGAGATGAGCAAGGAGAACATCCCCAATGATTATCTTGCTCCTCCGAGCTTCTCTTCTCATTCGACTGCAAGAACTGGTTTCATAGTTTGTGGGCATCATGCAGCGAAGAGCTCTCTACTAAAGAAGCGAGAGCAGTCCTTGTAGACTCAAAGTAAAAAAATAGAGAGATTTTCTCTGCCTCTACTTCTTTTGTCGGAGCTTCGCTACTCAATGTTCTGATGGCTTCTGCACCTTCCATACTTCTTTTCCCCCTTGTTGACCGCACCCAAAAAGGGTAGTGAGGTTATGTCTGGTAGCTTGGGCTCTTTTGCCTTTTTGCTAGATTGAAGGAAAACTTTGGATGAAGATGAAGTATAAACTCGGAAGGAAGGGTTCGACAAAGGAGAAAGGAGAAAAGTGTTTAACAAAGGATACAAATCAACCCTATTTATAGCAGAGAAAAGGTCAATTAAAATAAGGAAGTGTACCGTAAGACCTTTTGGTTTCTTTATTTTTGGTGATGATTGGGATACGTTGCCTTGCGATGCACGTTTTGAGATTTGACTAGAGCGATGTGAGAAGGTACATTATCCACGTGTCAAATCCTGATTCATCGATGCAAGATACACATTAATAGCATTGTAACAGATGTGATCGCTTTTAGAATTTGAAATCCCGCCTTTAGATCTTCCGAACTGTCTAAGAGTCAATTTCTAAACTGAGAGTTGGACTCAGTTTATATCCTCGTCCGTCCTTCAGAAATATTCTAAGTGTCAAAACCAAAATTGGTTTTCTTCAGCAAGTCAGTTGGAAACTTAGTTGAAGTAAGTTTTGACTTCTTTGGATTCCTCTGGTAACATCTCTTCTGCTCTTGGCTAAGTCAAGCTCTTCATACTGTGTTGCGTAGACACCACTTGAAGGAGTATTCTTTAAAGATTGAATATGTATGAATTCTTCAAACTTTTTGACGCACCAAGTCTATAAAACTAAGAGTTTGAACTAAGTTTTAATCAGCAACCGATCTTTCTTTATGTTTATGAGCAAAACTAAGAGCTCGGACTCAGTTTTATTTAGCATTCACTCTTCTTCAATAAGGATCTCGTCGATCTCCTATAAACCAATTTAATGTGAAGCTCCTTAAATCTGGTCACTGGGAGTGGTTTCGTGAAGATTTCCGCTAGTTGAGCTTCAGTTCGATGTACTCTACGGACACGTCCTTCTTTTCGACATGATCTCTGATGAAGTGATGTCTTATATTGATGTGTTTGGTTCTGGAATGGTGAACTGGGTTCTTTGTGATGCACATTGCACTTCTATTATCACCGTAAATAGGCACACACCTAGTTTCGACTTCATACTCGAGCGATTGTTGCTTGATCCAAAGCACTTGAGCACAACCGCTTGTGGCAGCAACATACTCAGCTTCGGTTGTAAACGTGGCAACTGAGTGCTCCTTCTTGCTGAACTAGCTTACAAGCTTGTGACATAGGAACTGACACGTTCCACTTGTGCTCTTCTTGTGGCTTCTGCATCCACCAAGATTTGAATCTAAATAGGCATTTAGAATAAGCTCGGCATTTTTTGGATACCAAATACCTAGTGACTCTATCCCATTGAGGTATTTGACTATTCTTTTGGCAGCCTCCATGTGCGACTTCTTAGGATTGGCTTGAAACCTCGCACATACTCCAACTGAGTAGGAAATATCTGGTCTACTTGCAGTTAAGTATAGGAGTGACCCAATAATGCCTTTGTACATAGTTGGGTTGACTGCTTCGCCTTCTTCATCAAGATTAATTTGAGCACTTCGGCTCATCGGAATCTTTAAGGGCTTGGTCTTCTCTGGGAAAAACTTGCTGATCAAGTCCTTGGTGTATTTCTTCTGGTTGATGAAGATTTGTCCTTCGGACTGAATTATTTGAAAGCCCGAAAGTAAGTCAGTTTATCTGTCATGCTCATCTGGAAGTTACTTTACATAATTTGGGCAAACTTTTCGCTCATCTTCAAGTTTCTACGTCCAAATATAATATCATCGACATAGATATGCACTAGAAGGATGTCTGATCCATCCTTAATTCTGAACAAAGTTGTGTCGATTTTGCCTTTTCAGAAACCATTTTTGAGGAGAAACTGAGACAACGTCTCATACCAAGCTCTGGGTGCTTGCTTTTACCCATAGAGAGTCTTCCTCGGTTTGTAAACTTGATTTCCCTCTTCAAAGCCAGGGGCTATTCCACATATACTTCTTCTTTGAGCTCCAGATTCAAAAAGCCACTCTTCACATTGAGCATATCCTTTTGCTACTAGCATTGATTTATTCCTTAATATATTTCCCGTCTCTCTCTCTTGTTCTTGAAGACCCATTTGTTGCCGATAACTGACTGATGATTTGGTCGATCCACCAAGTACCAAACTTCATTTTTTTTGAACTCAACAAGCTCCTATTGCATGGCGTTGATCCAGTCCGTTGACTTTATGGCAACTCCGATCTTCGTAGGTTCTGATTCTTGAGAGATAAAATAAGTAAGCAATGCGCTTCTTTTTCTAATTCGAACTGAGTTAGCAACATTATCTAGCATGACTTCCTGGGGATGGTTTCTCAACCATTTCAGCCTCTGGAGTTGGTTAACTTCAACAGGTTGAATTAATGCTCCAGGATACTCAGTACCGTCTGCTCCCGATATTGGAACTTGAACTAAAGTAGATTCCACCATGGCTACACCATCTAGAACAGGAACTTGATCTTAATCACCTAGACTGAAGTCTCCTTCTCCAGTGGTGACTTCCATAAGCTGCGTTCATTGGTCTTCTTGACGCACAGCCGGTTACACTACTTCAGGATGAGCATCTTCATTGTCTGGTATGTTAGTTTGAGTAGGCAACTCTATTTCACTTTGGCCTTCAAACTAAATTTTGTCTTGATCTCCTGAAGTTTCCCATTGATTGATGTTTGTGTTTATCGTTAGAGCACCAATGGCCTCAGCAAGGTCGATTGCATCACCAGCCTTGTACTCTAGAGTACTTGGATGATTGTTCACAGATCTGGCCTGAGAAACTTTATTTGGATCTTCTTTATCAGAACTGAGTTTCTCACAACCTTTTTTGACCTTATAATCACCAAGTTCGGGGTCCTTAAAAGTTCTGGCACTAAAATAGACTCATAAAAACCAACATAGCATGTTACTTCCACAAGTCCGGTGGTCTTGTTGAGTACTCTGTATCCCTTGTATGAAGGGTGTCCATACTCGAGGAACACACATTCATTCGCTTTGGGACTGAAAGTATTCAACATAGACTTTCCATTGTTATAGATGTAACATGGTGAATCTAAAGCATGAAGATGAGCTATTGAAGGCTTACAAACATTGAAGACTTCGTACGGGGTTTTGTGATGGCGACTATTGATAGTACTTGTATTCTAAGCATAGCACGTCATCATCAACGCTTCTCCCCAGTTTCATTCTCTTAAGTCAGCTTCTGCAAGCATAGTCCTGACTGCCTCCTTGAGTGTTCTGTTTCTCCATTCGCCAAGACCATTCTGCTGGTGCATTCTTGGAGCTGACTTCTCATGAGCAATGCAAGCATCAACACAGAAATCCATTAGAGGACCATTGCAAAACTCAGTTCCGTTGTCAGATCTGATTCTCTTTGCGGTGACTCCCTTGTTTTTTTACACTTGAAGAATGAGCTCTGGAAGTTGAATCTTCACTTCATACTTGCTCTTCAGCAGCCTTACCCATGAGTATCTCGAGTAGTCATCTACCAGAATGAGAGTGAACCTTTTTCCTCCAATTGTAGGCTGCTTAACTGGTCCGAATAGATCCGTATGAAGTAGCTCGAGGATCCGGTCTGTGCTTGTTGTGATGGTTTGATTCTTGAATGAAGCTCTGGTTTGCTTTTCCATCTTGCACGCTCTGCAGAGACCTTCTTTCTTCTTGAGACTGACTTGTGGTAGGCCTTCCACAAGCTTGTGTTTGGATAAGTGTCTGATCGATTGAAAATTCAGGTGGCTAAGTCTCTTATGACATAGCCAATTGACTCCTTCCTGGGATGAAATTGTTGTGACAAGGCACGTGTCAGACTTCTTGCTCTCCCAATCCACCAATTAGAGACTAACCTTCTTTACACCTTTAAGCACGATCTCCTTGGAGTCTTTGTCGTTGATCAAGCAATCTTCTTCGGCAAAGGTCACCTCATACCCAAATTAGATAAGTAGTCTGATACTCAGCAGGTTGTAGTTGAGGTTGGTGACTAAGGATAGGTTGTTGATGGTGATTTCATTTCACTCGAAGCATTCTTTGCCGATTACTCTTCCTTTCGAGTCATCCCCAAAACTGACTACTGGTCCTCTTGACATCTTCAGTTTTGATATGAGATTTCTTTCTCTGGTTATGTGGGTTGAACATCCACTGTCCAAAGTCCATGCTCTTTTGTTCTTTTTTAGCTGATTTTGGTGACCCTGTACCTACAATACAAATAAGGTTAGACTAAAGGTACCCATGTTTCTACAGGTGCTGTAGGGTTAGCCTTATGGATCCATCCTTTGGGAATCTATACTTGCTTCACCTTAAGCCTAGGTATCACAATTTCCTCTCCCTTTCTCTTCCTCTTTAGATAATTAATGCTATTTCTATGCATGTTTGAAGGAATGGAGTGGGTGTGTAAAACCTTGCCAGAAATTGAGTTTCTTGAAACCGAATTTCTAGGAACTGACTTCCCAGAAACTGACATTCTTGAAACTAAGTTTAGGTTGGGTTCTTGGAAACCTAGTCTGGGGTGTACAGTCTTCCTAGTCCTAAAAGTATAGAAATGATTGGACTCAGACCTCGTATAGGTTTCCTTCCTATATGGACATGTTCTCTTCTCATACGAATTATGAGTAGGGAACCTCGGATTTCTAGAATCCAGTAATGAATGTGACTTTCTATAAAGTTCAATTTTAGCTGCTGAAATGGGTTTCCTTGCATTAGGAACATTCTGCTTCACCCACATCTTAGGCATAGTGGTCTTCATCTCAGGTTTGTTTGACTTATAAGTCAAAACCTTTTTAAGCTTGGGTACTAGAGTCGGTTTTGAAACTGACTTCCCCCTTTATCCTGATTGACCAGTAAGGAGTCTTTGTCCATACTGACTACTCCTCTACCTAAAAGCTTGATTTCTCGACTGGAATCCTTCTTAGTGTGATGATTAGAAATATTTCTAGTTTCAGAAGTTGATGCATGATTGCTCGAATTATTTTCTGAAAAACCTAGTCCTGATTTGTCTGAAACTTTTCTTGCACTAGAATAAAGTGAACATATAAACTTTTGATCACTAGCAATTTTAGTTTTTTAGATTCACATTCTTCAGAAAGAGATTTAAAAGATTCAAGTAAAGTAGAATGCTCTTATCTAATTTTGGCTAGCTCATCACTTATGAACTTTGATCCTTAGATCTCATCAGTCAATTTTGAAACTTTAAATTTCAGTGAAGCATTTTCACCGACCAAAACATTTTTAATTCATAAAATTTAGAAAATTCTTTATTTAAATCTTCGAGGGTAAAATCCTCTGAATCCGAGCAATAAGATTCAAAGTCCTCTTCAATGCATGCCACAGGAATAAAAACTAAATTAGAAATGTGTACCGAGATTTGTGACTCAGTTTCAGTTTCTTCCTCTTCTCCAAGTTTGGCCATCAACACCAAGAAAGCTTCCTCCACGGCCTCATCATCTGATGTGTAGTAGCCATCATCATTATCCGAGATGTCTGGCACCTCAGTTCTGGAGAGCATGGCTTTTGCAACTGCTCTGGAAGCTTTCTTCTCAAATACCCTCTTCCAGCGCTCCCTTTCCTCCTTGGAAACCAGTGGTCAATCATACTTAAGGTGATCTGGAGAGTTGCACTCAAAACATGCTTTGGGAGGTCTCTCGCTGAACTTTAGGTCACTGGGTTGTGAACCTCCCTTCTTAGTTTTGGCTCTGTCAAGAAGTCTCGTCTGCTTCCTCATTTGCTCCTCAATCTCTTCAATTGAGCTTACTTCCTCCTTTTTCTGGTAGGAAGGTGTTGGTGCTGACTTTGATGTAGACATTTGTCCATATGATCTGTCAGCTTGGTAGGGCTTTAAGGACCTTCTCTTGAACTCCCTTTTTGCCAAAAAGGCAGCATCTTCTTTTGCATGTGTGCTGACATTTAGCTTTACTTAATTCATGTTCGCCATTTGTATGTCCCACTCATGGACTTGTAGCTGGGCGAACACATCCTTGGTCGTCATCTTGGAGAGTTCCTTCTCCTTCAACCTGGTGGCTTTGACGAACCAGTCCTCCTTGGGCATCTTGGAGAGAATCTCCGCGTTCATATCTGCAATCTCATAAGTTCTCCCCAAGTTTTTTAGCTCACAAATAATAACATTAAATATAGCTTCCATTGATTTAGAATATTTACCAGGAAGCATTTGAAATAATTCATACTTATCTACATAATTTTGAAGCTTGTTTCACTTCATCTATGCGGTCTCTTGGCAGAGTGTGCCAAAGAATGCCCACATTTTCTTGGCGTTGTTGTGCTCAAGGGCTTCAAGAACCAGTGGCTTGGTAGGGATTAAGAATAAGCCCCATGGCCTTGAATCGAGCTGAAAATGAACTCTGTCGTCGTTCGTCCACTTCGCATAAGGTTTCTCTACTCCTCTAAGCTGAGTATTCACTATGGTGATCTTTAGTGGTCCAGTAGATAGAACCTTAGTCATCTCTGGATGGACGTTCTTCAGCATTATCAACGAGCGCTTCTTCTATATCTCAATATTTCAGACGAATATTTTGGAAGCTTGGTAATCTGTGCCATCCCTGCGTGCCTAAGCTTGAATACACACAAATAAAAAAACAAACTTCTCTGGTCCTAAGAGACTCAACACAACCATAGTTCGTAAGAACCTCGGTGCGTGATACCACTTGTTTGTCCTGAAATCAGAGTACAAATATATGCAGCGGAAGGTTTGTATATGCAGCGGAAGCAAAAATAATATACTTGCACTTGTTCAGATCAACAGATATAACTCAGTTTAGTGTGTAAAAATATTATACTTATTTCTGTCGTTGTTAGGTCAGTTTCGCAGAATATATTCCGTTCAATACTTGGACAAGTATTGAAAGTTTCAAAAGTCAGTTAGCGAAACTAAACAAGACAGAGATATAAATAAAGCAGTAAAGACAACACTATATATATAGTGGTTTGGATCTAAATATCCTACATCCACTCTTTAGACCCATGGTTCGGATAATTCACTAAGTAAGTACAAGCCTCCTTACGATCTATACACAGCCCATCGGTGCCTCCATCGTTCGGTCAGCTGTGGCACTCACCTAGAAACTCCTTGTAGGCTTAGTCTTCAGGTTGAAGTGAGGAAGACACCCCGCAACCTTCTTCTTGGTGGTTGGATGTTTGTTGTTCTTCTCAGAACTCAGTTTTTTGGCATACGTCCGTGCGAATCAGTATCCCAGAGTAGAAGACTGACTGCTATGAATATATCTTGTAAATATATATTCACCAAAGGAAAGCTTCAGCCTTGTGCTAGGAGAGAGTAGCACAGAGTAATAACTTGAGTCAGGGACTCAAGTCTCGTGTAAAGAAACACGAAAACTCAGAAAGTTTTAGCACAGAGATGGCTTAGCAGAGCGCTCTTCTTAGAGTGAGAATCATTCAAATTCGTAACCTTTTAATGTCTATGTGCAGCCCTATTTGTAGAGGACCTTCTCCGGAATTTCGAATTTATGCCCGTTAGACACATAAATCTAGTCGTTAGACACATGGAAGATGTTTTCCTATCGTAGCCCATGTCGTAGGTCTGCTCTATAATGTCAGTGTGCAATATACTAACTTTGTTGCAGACTAAGTTTCAATCTGAGGTATCCAAGTTTGGATATCCTCGTACTGACTTCTACTTGGGTATGAGAATACCGAAGTCTGGCCGAGCTTCGATGTCTTCGAATATCTCGTGCTTTAGAGGTAGAGGCTCTTATACCGACTTCCCAAGGTCAGTTTAGCTAGCCCTCATACTGACCTCCCATAGTTAGTATGGTTGACCCTCATACTGACTGCCCACAGTCAGTAGGGAAAATGCCCGCATACCAACTTCTCGTGGTCAGTATGGAAAACCCTCATACTGACTTCTCCTAGTTAGTACGAGAAAGGCCTCATAGTGACTTCTACTGGTAAGTATGGAAGACCCTATACTGAGTACCATAACTCAGTTTTGGTCAAGGCTATACTTGGTAATAACCAAGTTTCAAAGCATGCAGTTCTTCAGTTCTGGAGCATCTCCTATGCTCGGTCTTTAGCCTAATTTTTATTACAATTCCATCGATCCTATACAAGGATTATAATTTTAGAACTCTAGAAACTAAAAAACTGAATAAGATGGCTTTTAAAATCTTTGACCCACCAAAACAAAAAAAAGTAAGGAAGGATTTATTGAACAAAAATCCTAACAACTGTAACACAATCAAGCATCATATTAATGAAGTAACAACTAAAACACAATCACACAATTGCTCGATAGTGTTTAAGTTGTTGTTTGATTGTATATCAACCATTGATTTATTTAGAACTAATGGATAAGATTTATTCTTTTTTTTTTCTTACAGGAGGGTTTTTTTTATTTGATCCCTTTTCTCTCTATATATATTTATATAAAAACATTGAAATTGTTTTTGTACCCAATAAACTTCAGAAATAGATAAATAGGATATGAAATGTATCAAATTACTTATAAGTTTTTTGGATCTTTGAGTTAATAAAAACTCGTTTAATGAAACGAGTTAAATTTGATTTTCATAGTATTCAATTCATGATCTCGTGAGGATAGCTATTAGGAATTTATGTACGTTTTGATGATACGTCAAAAACCATCAATCAGAGTTTAATTTTGCGGAGAGCCAACGAAACATAATATCAAGTTTTACTCAAGATTTATAACTGATCAACTGATAATTATGACCAGAATAGAACTACAACTATCAATCATAAGAGAGAGTTGAGCAATTATGAAGAGAGAGTAAAAGCCGATAGTTCAGAAGAAATTGACAGTTAAGTACAGGTTTCACTGATACTTTAGTTGTCAGCTGATACTTCAATTAGTCAACTCATACCTCTAAAACTCAGCTAAAAAAAAAAATTTATTTTCAATTATCAGAAAAATAACTAAGACCACATATGTTGCCTAACACATCTATCAAGGGCTACCTTTTCGGTGAAGGTTTTAAATCTTCATTCAAAGAGAACAGCTAAATTACAAAAACTAATTTTTTTCCAATTATTTTTTTAAAGTAAAATAAATTTAAATAGTTTGTTTTAAGTTCACTAATTCCCGAAAATATTTGTAAATGTCAAAATATTTGAAAAAAAAATTTAAAACATGATTCTATAATAAATAAATAAAATTTAAACATAACACGATTTAACCAAACTTAATTCAATAACACATCTTAAAAGAAAAAATGGAGAACCACATAAAAAAGCCAAGCTATGCACCTCAATTTTGGGTACATTCTGCTTCTATACAGTGTCTAGTATATGCTATAAATACTAGAGAAAAATCACACATAATTTTTTTATAATAGAAAAATATCTTGAATTCTTCTTAAGAAAATTATACATAAAATCTATACCATATTCAAATGCTTTCTTTTAATTTTTAAAATTGAGATACAATATTTAAATAAGAATTTTTTTCCAAATAAAACTCAAATTTAAAATCAATTAATGATAGAGCAAATGCTAAAGAACTAACGTTGGATCGTTGAAACTTAAATGCTTTTAAGAGGTTACGGTTAAAAATATATAAATTTAAATAAATTTATTTTTATTAAAAAATAATAAAAAGATAAATGTATATCTCACCATCTACACCACGTGTTTGATCAATTAAGTCGTTTCCTAAAAACTGTTGACAAATGTTTCAATATTGTATATTATAGTGGTTGGTGGTCGGCATGTAATTATCAAATATTTGAAATTGTTTCTAGTCAAATTAAATGGACAGATTGATCTATAATGACTGAATAAGAGTTTAACATTATATTCAAAAGACAAATCAATATATAACACATTTCAACATTATATATTTCACATGCACGTATTTTAATACTTCTAAAATAGAGTATTATCAATTTAGAAGTAGTTGCAAGATAATTAAGTTATCGATTAAGAATTCAAAAGATAAATTCTCAATTTGATATCTAAAATATATTAAAATTCTCAATTCAAAACATCATAATGAAGACCTAAATTAAGAATTGTACAATATTTCGAGCCTTAGAGTTTTTGTAATGCTTCAGAATATGGACTGAAAATTCCTATTTGTAAGGTAGTACTCCTATCTATTTGTTATTTCGATGTGTCAAAAGATTGTATAGAAACCACCAAGTTAGAAGTGTCTCTATGTTAGCTTAATTTGTATAAACTTGAAAAGTCCTATTAGGATATATCGATTTGTAACACAACTGCCGAAGTTGATCAAGACAAACTGGGTGGAAATCTAAAGCCCAAGTTTGGATCATGTGAAGTAAGGAGAGACCAACTTCCAGTTTCAAGCTAATGACTCATAGAAACTGATCCAAGACACCAGTTTGGATCATCTTCATTCTACAAGTTCAGTTCAAACTCATGCGAAGAGACAAAGAAAACAAGTCAGATGAATCATCAAAGACCAGTCTTTAAGAATGGAGATTCATTAAAGGCTGATGCAGCATGAACTAGTGGAGATTCCTCGGACTGGCAAAGCCGTTTTGACATAAAAGCAGAATATCAAGATCATGTGTTAGAAAAGGACGTAGCAGGTGCAGAAGCTTAGGAAAAGTGCCTTGCTCTAGTCAGAAAAGAGACACATCAGATTAGACGATGCTCAAGAGTCTCTAAATGGCCAATTTGAAATGCTCATACTTCGTCCATGAATATAAGAAGTACTCAGAGTAAGAAGAGAGAAATGAAGAAAAAACAACGACACTCTGCACAAGTGAAAACTCAAGCATTTCTATCATTAAGGCTAATTCTCAGCCTACCGTGTCTCATTTCTTGAACACGGGACTCGTAGCTTCAAAGCTCGAGTTATTCCATTAGTGTTCTTTCTCTCCTTGAAAGAACACAACAGTCAATGTTATCCCCAACATTGATTCTTACGGGCATCTAGTCAACCAGTTTGACAGTTTGGGAGGAACTATAAAGCTCTGAACTTCGGAGGAGGAGGCTACGTGGTTTGCCCACACTCCGAATCTGTTAGGCTAAAGGAACCAAAGGCCTGCACGAGTGAGCTACTGTACTGGTAGACACTGACATATACCAGCTAGAGATAGATTGTGAGACCAATCTCTAACGGAGGTTTAGTGAATTTCCAGACAACTGTGTGAAGAGAAGACGTAGGAGGAGTTGTCTGAACCACTATAAATCTTTGTTATTTACTGCTTTTTACATTTCAGCAGAGGTTTTAAAACTCAACACATTCTAATATTGAAGTATATATGAATTGAACTATAAAAATCCCACTCGCTAGCAAATTGTTTTCTGAAACAGAAACTGGTCAAGAACCACCAGTTTGTGATTGCTAATTTGAACGTAAATTTTTTTCTGCACACTATACTTACTCTGATATCGGGACCAACAAGTAGCATCAGTGCAGGTTGTTCTTTATAGACTGAACTATTTTAAGTCGCCTAAGATTAGATCCATTTCTTTGCAATCTTTCTTTTTTCTAGCGAGCAGGTTAAACGTCGATGATGAATATTGCAAAAATTCTATACTCGGCGGAGAAGTTCACTATCTGGAAGAAGTCGTCCACCTTTCAGCTCAAAAGTATACATCTAGAGATGATTGACGTCATCAAGCATGGACTAATGAAGATCATGAAGGTCAAAACCTGGATCGAAAGTGATGATGGCCCATAGATGATTGAGAAGCCCTATGACGAATGGCACCGAAGGAAAAATGACATGCCCAACTGGACTCCATAGCTCATGAGCTGATCCTGTCAGCTCTACTAGTGGCACTTGTTGATGAAGTAATGCAATTCGACAACGCCAAAGAAGTGTGGGACAACCTTAGAGGCTACTATTAAGAATCGGAGAAAATAAAGTGGAAGAGGCTCCAAGTTTATGTCGACACGTATAAATCTTTTTAGATGCTTCCCGGAGATAACATCAAATCCATGGAGGCAAGATTCAATACGATCCTGAGTGAGCTCAAGTCTCTAGTCGTAGTATAGTCAACAACATATCTTAATGCCAAAATTATGTCCAAAATGTTAAAGGAGGACTGGTTCGTAAAGACAACCAGTTTGAAGGAGAAAGATCTCTCCAAGAACTCTACAAAGGAGCTAATTTCTTAACTCCAAACTCACAAATAAGACATCCAAATTATGAATAAGAATGAAGTTGATCGAGTGGTCAATTCACCAACCCACCGTACCGAATATGCTGCATACTTCGTGAAGATGGACAACATGTGGAGGCTAAGAAAGCCATTCCAAATTGACAGACCAGTTGGTAAGAGACACCCTCCACCTCGACTTCCTACATGTAGGAACTGAGTCTGCAACAGACAACGTCAATTGTCTTTTATTATTTCTGCCATTTGGATCGTTCTTAGGGTATAAAAAATAAATCAGATTGAAAAAACCGGACGAACCCTATGCATGCTCCTAATACTTAACTGCAAAGGATAGATTTATAGAATACCTGAACTCCAGCTTCTGATCTGTAGATCTGGATAGACGATGGCGATGATGATGGATTCCGGATGTGGGGATCTTGATCAATACTATTGTGCTCCAACAGATCTGATCTTCTAATCTGTCCCCTTGATCCTCGGAAATTTTGTGATGATACGCTACCGAGTTAAATCTGAAGGCCGGAGAAATCGATCACTTTCTCCCTTCTTTATTAGCCGTCGCCCCTCTCTCTTTCTTTTTTCTCTCAATTTTGTATTGTCGTACTGAATTTTGTATTGTGTGTGTAATCAATACTGATTTGATAGAGAGAAAGGGTTTATATAGTATTTGGAAAACCCTAATGCTAATGGGCTCTAAGTAGTTTCTGGGCCAGACGAAGGTCAAATGCAAATAATAAAGTGGGCACTCCTTATTTATTAATTCCATGTCCAATCTAGAACATAATTAATTAATAAAACATTATTTTACCTTCACTATGGAAACAATGCTGACTCACCCTTTATTACCATGTTATTTGGAACGGGTTGCATTAAACTTGAATGATCCACATATTTAAGGTTTCGGACATTCATTGATTAATTTGGCTTATGACAATCAGCCACAATTAATTAATCTCTTATTTACTGAGTAAAATCCCTACCTCCTTTTCACTTGTGCATGAATTAAATAATTCAACTTGCAGGGTTTAGCATAATGAACCTTGTGAGCTCTTCAGGGAATGTCCTCATCCTAAAATATATATGATTACCTACATGTCCAGCCTAAGCAAGCCATACACAAACCACCACACCCAAGATGCAGGTATAAGAGTACATGTAAGACTCACCACCATAGCAAGTCAAAGTGTGGTCAACTTATGTATGCCCCTTCGCCTTCTGTTAGGTTTAAGATCATAACAAGTATCAAGAGATCTGGCTCATTCATATATCAATTAGAATGACACATCTCATTGTTGATCCCATAAATACATGAAGATGTACCTACACATCAAGTAGCTAGGATAAGCTCACTTATAAACTGATGTGTCTCAGTCCTCAACTGCCTATCCATGGATTGTCTTAGTCGTGATACTGTTTATATCTTGCTAGGTCAAACGATTCATATGATCCTCTGTGATCTCCTACACAACATATGATCATCCCTATAGACGACATAATAGGATATTATAGTTCGTATCTGATGTTTGTTATAACAGATAGCGACTATGTTGATGTAACACATTTATGAAGACCAGTGTATCAAACAAACACACTTAATCATAAATGCTTTTAGTATACAATCCCAACAATCTCCCACTTATAGTCAAAGCATAATACCATTGCTTTATCAGAGTATCAAGTGTATCTATATCAAACCTAACTTTTTTACTCGTTTATCATCTTGTGATCGGTTTTACCTATAGATCTAGACTATGAGCGTGACCCTCATGAGTCTTCTGAGGTAAACACCATGTAAACAAATATGCTAGACCTTCATGTCAATCGCTCCTACTTTATACACATCGCTTCTTATCACGATTTCTTGTATGATGTGGTACTACATATTCTATATGTTTCACCATCTTGTGAGTCTTGGGTTCCCTTGAGTTTGTCATTGCACCAGCATGATTATAGTACCTTGTGATTCTATTAGACAAACTCAGAACACACACCTCTAGAGGATAACACCGGAGTTATACCGCTTCTTGCAAAGCTTATGAAGCTGTTCACACTCAGCCTTCATACCAGGATTTGCGAGACACTTTTGTGTTAGATTCCTATAACTTCTCTTCCATGGCTAACACCTAGTTAGAGGTCGATTTCCTTCCTTATGATCCTCCTGGATATCCGATACCATTCAACCCACATGACACATTTATAAAATCAATGTGTCTATTCATGGTTATATTGATGTCTGTTTACCATGCCTATAGCATTACAGATATCTGACTTCGTTCATGAAGCTCTCAATCTCGATATGCAATATTGAAATGTCTGTTTCATGACCTTGAATCTCCTTTAAGATCATACTTGAACTTCATTGGCTTCTAGACAAGATGCTGCTCACCTTACTACACATAACTAATTTGGTTGTTGTTTATAGATGTCATCACCTTTTATCAAGGTACCCGTTTACAAAAAACACGGATGATGACATCCATCTTCCAGATGTCTCCAGCAATCTTCGTAGGTTCGCTAGCCTTTTGATACTACAATGTTTGCTAGCTTCTTTAGCAATATTCATACTTACTGATTCCTTCAGCAATCTCTTCTCGTATGCTTGAGTCTTCCAACATTCTTCTTGAGCTTTGCTGATACCTTCAGCAAGATTTAATGATTTCTTCTAGTTCTATTACAACTCGAATATGAGTATCCTATACAGGACTTTTACAATTTTTGACATGATTCTAAGTTGCTACAAACTAGATAGACTAAGCTTTGATGCACCTAAACTATAACACATATAATTAAGATCAAGGGGTTATAATATTTCTAGCAATATTCCTAACACAAGTAACCTCTTGCGAGGAAGCCAAACAACCAACCTGGTTACTCCCATAACAAGAGATCCAAATCTCACTTAGGAAATGAGAGGAGGAACATACCAAGTACGGGGAACAATTACTTGTGGCCTGAGCCACATAAAATTTCTTTTTCAAAGGCTAGGAAAGCTAATCATGATGGTCGTAAACCACATGATTATTCCACACATTCGAAACCAATTTTCCGAGGTCTTTTGAGAAAATCCACTTCCAAAAGGACTGCACACACTTGCACAATTTCTTAAACAAATGTGATGCATCATTATATGAGAAGCAAGAGAAAGGTAGCAGGAAAATGCACTGAGAAGATGCCTGCCGTGAGGATAACTCAAGTTTGAATCCCCAAAGGGTAGATTCAGCACACTAATCCTTCAGGACCCGCAGATGTTCGAAGACCTAAAGCATGATTTGTGCTTTGTAGGAACAAATATATGTAGATCAACTTCAAAGAAAGAAGAATGTGTGGATCCTAGATAGTGGATGCTCAGCACCAATAACCGTAGAAAGAAATCTTCTTACAAATCTCATAATGGTCGGAGAACCAACGGTGAAAACTCTAGACGTAGAGTGATAGGGAAGGGATCCATTCATCAAGAGAGTATCTATTGTTTCCATCCTGAAACATAACCACCTAAGCATCAGTCAGCTTAGTGAAATGGTTATGTTGTTTCCTTTGTCGAGTTAGAATGTCAAATTTGAGATAAAGCTTCAGGAGAAGTCAATCTTAGAGGCATAAGGAAAGAAAGACTATACATGGTAGACTGGCAGAGTGGAGAGACAAGCTCATGTTTTGTGGAAACCAACTCAAGTGAAACAATCTAGTTGTGCCATAAAAGGTTGAACCATCTGAATTTCAAGACTATCAATCATTTGGTTAAGCACGAATTGATGATGATATTGAAGATAAATGCAGAGATTTTGGTGTAACTTCAAAATTCAAATCGAATTTATTTTATAATGAACAACAACTGAGATAAAATAAAGTATGACTAAGATAAAATGAAGAATAGCTCAGATAAAATGCATATTATGTGTAACATCTAAATTACAAATATTCCCTTTAATGAACAAATACTGGGATAAAATACCGCATTTGGTTAA
>JAPKLW010000067.1:293015-314356 GCA_026898455.1 Plectranthus barbatus | reverse complement strand
AGAGATTTTGGTGTAACATCAAGATTCACATCGAATTTATTTTATAACGAACAACAATTGAGATAAAAAAAAGTATAACTAAGATAAAATGAAGAATAGCTAAGATAGAATGCATATTATGTGTAACATCAAAATTACAAATTTGCTCTTTAATGAACAAAAACTGGGATAAAATACCACATTTTTTTTTCAGTCAATCTAGATCATTGATTATGATAAATCAATGATAGTGATTTATTCTTATTTATCACGATAGGGGTTGTTCTCACCAGATCAGTCCTCTATATATCTATATCTATATATATATATAGGGGTGTGTTAAAGTGACAAGTACCCATTTAGATGAGAGAAGAAAATGGATCTAAGCCCTTTATTTCTAAATTGGATGGTTAGGATCAAATTTAAAATTGAGATTTTGATTTGATTACATGGGTATTTTAGTCATTTTTGATAGATATTTGATTTTACTTATCTAATATTAGGGGACCACATCTCTTAATTATCTATCTTCATAATACTAATTGTTTTCTCTTTATTCTCTCTCCTCTTAGATTTTTATAAAATTTTAAATAATAATAATTCATTCAATTTAAATTGCTTTTTCATGTATCATATATCAAATTAAAAATAATTTAATTATATTTAAAACGAAATCCCTATTGGATATGCTATGAATACGATATCATATTAAAAATAAAAAATCAGCGAGTGTATTCATAAATCATGAATTAATGCACTGATAATGCAACAAAATATAAAGGATAATACAATAACTAAAACAAAATAATGCAACATAAAATAATGGCTATGTTAAACTGTAATATTAATAAGTTGAAATGAATAATACAACAGAATATAAAGAATAATGCAATAATTACAACTAAATAAAGCAACATAATATAAAGTTTAGACAATAACATAAGTAAAATTGAATAGTGCAACAAAATATAAAGGATAATGCAATAATTAAAACTTAATAAAACAACATTATATAAAGTATAATGTGATGACATATATAAAGTGACATTAATAAGTTGAATTGAATAATACAACTTAATATAAAAGATAATGTAATAATCATAATTAAATAATGCAAAATATAAAGGATGTGGTATGTAAAACTGAAACATTAATAAGAAGAATTAAATAATGAAACATAATATGAAGGATAATGCAATAACTAGAACTAAATAATGCAACATAATATGATAGATAATGCAATAACATATGTAAAGCTGAAAAATTACAAAGTTTTATTTTTTTACTATGATTTTTTATGCTAAACATATACAATATGAATTTCGTTTGAAAATTATTAAATTATCTTTAATTTGATTTATGATACATAAAAAAATAATTTAAATTAAGTGATTTATGATTATTTAAGTTTTATAAGAAGTTTAAAGGAGATAGAATATTGAAAAAAAATAAAACATTAGTTGGAGAAGAGAGATTATAATATTCTTTGTAACCACCATATTTTATTTACTTAAATACCCTTAATTATAGTTTATAATAAAAAATAAAAATCAAATATAAAATTTAAAATCTTATCTCAACCATTAGATTTGACAAATCAAAGGTACATATTATTTTCTTCTCCTATCTAAAAGGGACTTGTGATAGGATCACCACTCTCTCTCTCTCTATCTATATATATACATATAGAGGTTAGATCATATGAGAATAGATGTTAATGTAAGAAATGAGAATAAATCTCAGCCTTTGATTTCACAAGATCTGCGGTCATGCTTTAATAATTTTCGTCTTCATTTTATCCTCCGCGAACTTCATTATTACATATTTAAGGGTATCATTGTCATTTAGCCTAATGGTATCTCCCTAAAAAAATTTTCATTTTCATTTTATCCTCCGCAAACTTCATTATTACATATTTGGATCTGTAATTCCTTTTCTTTTCGATTTTTCATAAGATTTCGATTGCATTGTTGAGTCATCCAATACTCTAAAATTAAATTTAATTTTATTATTATTTAATTGAATTTTCTAATCTAATGAAGTTTTAAATAGATAAAATGAACTTAACATATTCTTCTGAAAAATTGATTTTATTTTTATTTAATTTAATTTTTCCCATTTATGAAGTATAGAGGAGATAAAATGAAGAGAATTATTTCTAAAAATTTGATTTTTTTTCTTTTAATGATGTATATAGGAGATAAAATGAAGAGAACTGAAATACTTTTTCTGAAAAATTGAATTTATTTTTATTTAATTTAATCTTTTCCATTTAATGAAGTATAGAGGAGATAAAATGAAGAGAACAATTTCTAAAAATTTGAATTTTTTTCATTTAATGATGTATATAGGAGATAAAATGAAGAGAATTGAATTCATTTTTTCCGAAAAATTGATTTTATTTTTATTTACTTTATTTTATAATGAACAACAATTGAGATAAAATGAAGAATAACTAAGATATAATGAAGAACTGCTAAGATAAAATGCATGTCACGTGTAACATCAAAATTCACATCCAATTTATTTTATAATGAATCACAATTGAGATAAAATGAAGAATAACTAAGATATAATGAAGAACAACAAAGATGAAATGCCTGTCACGTGAAACCTCAAAATTCGAATCGAATTTATTTTATAATGATTCGCAATTGAGATAAAATGAAGTATAACTAAGAAAAAATGAAGTATATAATACATAAAATGAACAAAACACAACTTTTGCGCCCTGTATGTTCGTAATGACTATGTTGCCCTTTAATGAAGTAAAATGAGGATAAAATGCCGCATTTTTTGTTAAAGCTTTTATGTAATCTGGATAGTTGAAGTTGTCAAATCTATGGACGAGATTTATTCTCATTTCTCATTATAAGAACTATTCTCACCAGATCAGCCCCATATACATATATGTATATGTATGTATATAAATATATATATATATATATAGGAGAGTGATCATATGAGAACTCTCCTTATCAAGTAAACATAAGAACCAATCTCGACCATTTAAATTGTGATCCAACGCTCAAGATTAAATAAATCTCGTCTTCATTATAGTGTAGTAAAATATGTATTGAAGGGTAATTTTGTAATAATTTTTCTCTCTCCTCTAAAATCATTCTAAATTTTTAAATGATCATAACTCCTTCGATTTAGATTATTTTTTAATGTATTATATATCAAATTAAAGGTAATTTAATTATCTTTCAAACGAAATTCCTATTGCATATGTTTCGATTTAAAAATCATCATAAAAAATGAAAATTAGTGATTATATGCATAATTCTCGTAACAGTATACGAATTCTTATATAATGAATGGAGTTGCACAATATAATGCATGAAGTTATAATATATAATGCAGAATATGATAGATGAAATGTAATATATTTTTTCCTGCGAGATCAAAAAAAAATTCATTATCTTTGCATACTGTAGATAATATTATGGTTGTTATAAAAGTTGATCATAAGAATGTATATTACTATATAATATAATGCAAGTTTGTTAGGTATATAATGAATGTTTGCTAAGTATATAATGCATGTTGAGATCAATATAATGATGAAGTTATAGTATATAATGCAGAATATGATAGATAAAATACAACATCTTTATTTCAGCGAAATCATCATTCATCATTATATTTGCAATTGTCATGTATTATATAGCAATAACATATGCATTAAAATGAAAGTAATATAATTTTTCTTTAAAATAAAAGTAATGCCATATATACTATGCATAATTCTCCTAACAATACACGAATTTCTAATATAATGAATGCAGTTGTACAATATAATGCATGAAGTTATAGTATGTAATGCAGAATATGATAGATAAAATGTAACATATTTATTACAGCGAAATCATCATTCATCATTATATTTGCACTTGTTATGTATTATATAATAATAACATATGTATTATAATGAAAGTAATATAATTTTTCTATAAAACAAATTAATACCATATAATGGAGGAAGTAATACTGTATAATGATAGTAATATTGTTCTAAAATAAGAGTAATACCATATTATAATGTAGGAAAATATTTGTTAGGTATATAATGAATGTTAGGCATATAATGCCTGTTTCCTAGGTATATAATGCATGTTTCTTATTCATATAATTCATGTCGAGGTTGAATATGCAAACAGAATCTTAAATAAGTACAAAATGACAAAAATACCCTTTAATGCAGGTTTTTTGAGATAAAATGACACAAAATTCTAGTAAAATCATGAGCGTACATTCATCAAAATCAATGGCGAGGATTAGTTCTTATGCTAAGAGTTGTTCTCACTGGATCGCATCCATATACATATATATATATATAAAATCAGATAAAAAATTTCTTAACGTGAGAATGAAAATATACTACATCAAATTACAATGTTTCATATTAACTTCAATTTTCTTTATTTTCTCATTGATTTCATTCCTTGTATTTTTAAGACATCATTTTTTCTAAAGTTTTATTCAATTTATCTTAAGTTTTATTCATTTTATAAAAGATTTTCATATGATCACACACACACATATATATATAGAGAGAGAAGGGATCAAATAAGAATAAATCCTCTCATGAGAAAAAAGAAACGATCTTATCTATTAGATCTAAATAAATCAATGGTTGATATTCAATCAAGCAACAATTAAAACATAATCAAACAATAACTAAAACACAATCTAGAAATGCGGTAATCAAGCAACGAGCAAAACACAATCAAGCAATATTGTAAACATAATCTAGCAAGGTTCTTATTTTCTCACGGGATGCTTTTTCTTACCGGATCCACTCAATATATATATATATATATATATATATATATAGATAGAGAGAGAGAGAGAGAGAGAGAGAAGGGATCATATAAAAAAAATTCTCTTATAAGAATAAAGAATGAATCTTATCCATTATATCTAAATACATCAATGGTTGATATATAATCAAGCAACAATCGAAACACAATCGAACAATTGCTTGATTAATAGATGCTTGATTGTATTATAATTGCTGCTTGATTATATATCAACCATTAATTTACTTAAATCTTATGGATCAGATTCATTCTTTTTTCTCACAGAAAATTTTTTCTCACCTAATCTGCTCCATATATATATAGGGTAGTGATCAGGTGAGAATAGGAGTTACTATGAGAAATAAGAATAGATCTCGCGCGTCCATCTCATCAAATCGACGAACATAATTCATTCTCAGCAAATTGAAAAACGCGGCATTTTTGCCCCAATATCCTGCAGTTTTAGCCTTTAAAGGCTAAAATTGTAAAAATACTCAAACACAAACAACAACCTGCATTTTTAGCCCGATTTACTTCATTTTTACATAAATAAGAATTAAAAAAATTAAACATCTTCTTTTTTCAAAGCAGCAACACGAGCGAGTCTCTATAAAACTCAATACCAACATCAACAGTTCTAAAAACTCTGCCCTTAAAATGCTTCATCTCATCAACACACTTTGGAATAAATGAACATGTAATATACAAAAATGCACAAAGTTAATACTAAAGATGCACAATATAATAGTAAAAATGAACGTCGATCTGAATCTCTTGAATACACTTTGGAATAAATGAACCTGTAAGATACAAAAATGCACAAAGTTAACACTAAAGATGCACAATATAATAGTAAAAATGAACGTCGATCTGAATAAAACAAATTTTTTTAAAACTATATTCATGCACAATTAACAAAGTCGAGACTGAACACGAATGCGAAATCCATAAACAAAGAAAAAAATCTGATCGACAGAAGAAATACAAATCAAATCGAACGAAGAAGGAAGAAGAAATCAAATCGTGCGAAGAAAGGAATAAAAAATCTGATGAGATACTATTTCAGATTTAAAAAAAGCTTAAATTACAAAAATAACCTTAATTTTGCAAAACTGCAGGATAATCGAGGAAAACTGCACACGGAGTGAAATAGATCATGAGCGTTGAAATCACAAAATCAAAGGCTGAGATTTATTCTCATTTCTCATACTAAAAACTATTATCATATGATCACTACTCTCTCTCTCTCTCTCTCTCTATATATATATATATATATATATATATATATATAGGGAGCGGATCCAGTGAGAAAATTCTTAACGTGAGAAAGTGAGAAAGATGCTTGATTGTGTTTATGATGTTGCTTCATTGTGTTCAGATGGTTGCTTGATTACAATGTTGCTTGATTTTGTTTAAGTTATTGCTTGATTATTTTATTGCTTGATTGCGTCTTAGTCATTGTTTGTTTGCATATCAGCCATTGATTTTTTTAGATCTGATGCACATGATTCATTCTTTTTTCTTACAGGAGGATTTTTTTTTACATGATCCCTCCTCTATATATATATATATATATATATATTATCTCTTAGTGGGTTGCGGTATAACCGAAAAATCTAACATTTATTGGAACGTTGATGAGTTATAAACAGCTCGTAATGATGGTTGCCTCATATTCTTGCCGACATAATTAATATCACTATCAAATTTCCGGCCTCACATGAGTTATTTGGTAGGGTATGAAGATTATTATGTTTTGTTTGAAATTGTTTTCTTGAAATTTTAATAGTTTTACAAAATCCAAAATTGTAAGAAAACATGCATTATTACATCTATGAGCTTCCAAGCCAATTAACTCCAACTATAAATTCCAACTACAAGAGAGTGTGTATTTGTTCGTGTGTGAGGGAAATAGAGGGGATCCAAATTATATAGACCGACGCCTAAGGCATATTAAAAATTGTGACAACAGTTATGAAACCATTCGATTTTACTTCGCAGCTCACCAAACAAAACAAAGGGAAGGTCTTGGGTTAGGCAGGCTTAAACGATTTAGGCGGGTTTTATCCATTAACCCAAGCCCAAACCTATATAATATATCCTAATTGGAGATTAATAAACTCTATTTGGGATGAGTCAACCCATTTGAGTAGAATAAAACCCGCCTAAACCGTTTAGGCCTGCCTAACGCAAGTTTTTGCCAAACCTAAACTATCACAAGAACGATGTTTTGGTAACTAAGAGGAAGGTGCAAAATTCTTAGATACATGTTATTGTTCACCCACGAAGTTCTAGTTATATACTGCTTTATGTTGGACTTTTCATACTAAATGATTAATATGGGAATGCTCTGCTTATAATATCAACATTATACGTATTAATGTTTTTGCATCAGTATAGAGGAGTGATGAAATAAGAATCTTTTTGTGTTCTGACATTAAATAAAAATAAATCTCATCCATCCAAAATTGAAACTAACACTTTAGATAAAAATTTACATGTATTCACATTTGTGCATTATTAGATATTTGCGGACAACTTTATAATTTTAGTTTAATCCAAATCTCACGCAAATCGCAATTCACGATTTTCTTTCATTGTTTCCATGTTTTTAGCATTCTTCCTTATCTGCAATATTTAATGTACTTTTTGTTATTCCTTATATATATGATACATGATATTGATCTGTGTTAATTTGTAAATGCTCAACCATTAAAGATCAAGCCGTGATTTCAAGCTGCACGAGTTAGGTTGTTTGTTGTTAAAATAAAATTTTATGTTTTTTAATACTTTATATGTAATCAATGAGATATTTTTATAATTTATTTCGAATAACTATTCTTGGGATCACTGACACTATTAAGATAAACCAAGTTTCGCATGATCAAATTCGAATAAGGCTGCTTTCATTCTCGCTTCAGGATGGAGCAAAAAATTGGTTTGATGGGTTGGTCAAGGAGACAATCACATCTTGGGATCAACTTTGGGAGAAATTTCTTCTTAATTTTTCCCACCTGGTTTGACATTGAAAAGGAGAGCCGATATAACATCTTTCAGCTAAAAGTATGATGCGCCGCTATATGAGGCTTGGGATCGATTCCATGCAATGTTGAGAAGGTGTCCATGCCATGGGCTATCTAAAGCTCAATAAATATGTCAATTCTATGGGGGTGTCAACTACAAGATCAAGATGGTCATGGATTAATCGTCCGAAGGGTCTTTCCTTAAGCAAGAAGAAGATGAAGCTCTGAGAACCATTGAGAAGAAGTCGTAGAATAGCTACCAATGGCCGAAAGAGAGGAGAGACTATCGGACTATGAAGTCGGTGGAGGAATCTAATGAGAGTGACATGTCGAAGGGCCAAATGGCGATGATGCAAAAGCAATTTGACTTGGTGAGCAAGTCAAGTGGAAAGAGTGAATAAGTAAATGTTGTGAAGAAGGAAGAAAGATTTCCCGATAATGTGAACTTCATTAACAAAAGGTTTGGGAACAACCGGGGGCCATATAATCCTCAAGGTAACATGTATTACCACCTGAACAATCGCTATCACCCAAACTTCTCCTATGAAAATCCTCACAACCGCCATTAGGGTTTGAGAATGTCAGGGGTGGCAACCATGGTGGATATGCCGAAGGAGAAATTGTGAGTATTAGCCAAGGGAGAAGTGATCATAGGAGGGACCCGAATGATGAGTTGGAGAAGAGGTTTAAGAGGCATGATGGTATGTTATGGAGATTCAACTTCAAATTTTGGCTTATCGCTAAGCAATTGAGTGGGAAACACCATGTGGGAAATTTTCCAAGTGACAAAAAAGTAAACCCAAAGAAAAGTCGTAACGTGATCAATGAAGACATGGAAAATGAATGTGAGGACTTAGTTTTGAAACCTTAAGAGGAAATCAAAGAAGTCATGGGAGAAGAGATGGTGGAAGTCCGAGAAGAAGAAACAAGGAAAGAAAGTTAAATTGTACTTTATGGAGAGGAGGAGAATAGTGTTATTGAGGAGTCAGTGAAATTCTTAAAATATG
Source organism: Plectranthus barbatus (assembly GCA_026898455.1). Lineage (NCBI taxonomy): Eukaryota > Viridiplantae > Streptophyta > Magnoliopsida > Lamiales > Lamiaceae > Plectranthus > Plectranthus barbatus. The sequence continues at coordinate 305,542 of JAPKLW010000067.1, read as the reverse complement.
TGAAGAATGGTGATGTTGAGATGTCTGTATTGGAAGAAATTCAAAAACTTATGGCAGAAGAACAACTCTTAGAATAAGAGATGCCTGGATAACAAGGTCTCGATGGAAAGGCTTAACCGAGGAGCTTTACCTTCGGAAGTGAAATATGTTATTCAAAAGAAAATTGCTTGTAAGAAGAATGATCGGGAAGTTTGATGATAACTTATAAAATTGGAGGAATGGAAGTTAAAAAAAGTTTTATGCGATTCTGGTGCAAGTGTAAATGTGATGTCACAAACTCTTTTCATGATGCTAGGGATTGGAATGTTGAACACACGATTCATGTACTCCAAATGGTGGATAACTTGTTGTACTATCCTACAGGAGTTATAGAAGATGTCTAAGTGCAGGTATTGAAGTTCATATTCCCGAGAGATTTCCAAGTTGTTGACATGCAGAATCGTGGCGGCGTGCACTTGATCCTTGGTAAACAATTTTTGTTTACAGTAGATGCTTGTTTTGATGAGAGGAATGGGGAACTAACTTTGCATTGTGATGGCAAAGACTTAGTGTTTTCACTTCCATCCCGACAAATAAGAAGATCTAGGAGAGAGTGCAACCAAAGGAGAAAGTGAACAAGATGTTCAAAAAAGGAGTTGGTAAGAAAAGGTTGAGTAATCTTGATGATATACCTGAGGAGTATCTTGTAATCGGTACTCTATTGGATGGTGTGCTGGATAGCATGCATTTGATGAGAGGAGTGCAAGGAAGTATGGAGAAGCCATATTTGGTTGAAGGAAGCATGGGAGGTTGGTGAATCATGTTCACGAGGACATGTAACGACTAAGTTTCAAGTCATTCAACAAAGGTTGAGGATGAAGATGTACTTTCATCGAGATACAAACGTTTACCAAAGCGCTTGTTGGGAAGCAACAAAACCATTTACTTTCTTGCCTACTTTTGATTTTAATTGGTGTTAATTGTTCCGATTTTTGTTGTACTTTGAGTTTGTATAGTACTTGATTGTTGAATTGAGATTTGAAGTTTAGGAGATGCAATTTTTGTTGTGCATTGATGAGGTTAGTGGCATAAAGTGTGACTTAGTGATGCATTTTCGCAAGATTTTCCAAGGTTGGCAAAGCAATGCATGGAACAAGGGTCTATTTTGCACGAAATGCAGTCATTTATGTCGAAATGCATCGCAGGAGAGGACTTTTCAGAGAGCAATTTCGGCCCAAATGGAGAGGATTACGACAAACACAATGATGACACTTGAAATGGGGCAAGAGCAAAATGAATCTTGGTTGGAATGAGCCGGATTAGAGATCAACATTAAGAAGAAATTTTTGACGAAATGGAGGGCATTTCAGGCAGAAACGTGTGCAGATTTAAAGGAAATTAGGGCCATTGTGTTAATGAAGAGAAAAATAAAAGAAAATAAACATAACAATAAGATATGAAGAATAAAATATAAAATTTTCCTTTATCACCCCCTCAAGCAAGACGTCGGCATATAGATGATGCAATGCTTGTGATGGAAGAACTCAAAGAGTGGACATGTTAGACTCTTAATGAAAATGTCCGCTATTTGGCGATAGGATACAATAAGTCGTTGAGTGTTGATTTATCCTAAGCAAAAAGTAAATCTAACTAAGAAAGTTTTAACTAGACATGCATCTTCTCAACATTTAACAAATCACTTCCACACTCTTAAGCAATTGTAGCATAAACTCAAGGTATTGAATTCAACAATCAAAGAATGAAGGACATTGGTAAGATATCCACATTGAATATATGAAATTGACTTGAATGATGTAAACAATCATTTAATCCAATCAAAGATGATCAACCTACCCTACACTTCTTATCTTCCTTAGTACCGGTGAAATAAGAGTAGATGAAATTAAACACAGAACCAGTTAAGTTATAGCATCTAATTGCACTCCAAATAGACCGTAGGTTATCGACCTATAGGCAATCTCCGCACAAGTATTGGATCAAAACCTATATGCATCAACACTTTTCACAACACCTAGATCCGCGTATTGGCTTCAATTTTTGTGTCTATCACACACATAGCTGTTTAATGCCTACACTATGTGATTTAGGAAAATGATCAAGTGAGTGCAATCAATTGAAATGAGGTAAACAACAATCCATGCATCAAAAACTCAATTCAATGTTTCAATCCACCCACATCCTCAAGGATTTATCTATACATACCTTTGATCAAGTGCAATTGAATAGAAAAGTAAAACTTAGCCATTACAAATAGATTGAAAACTGAAAATTCCCCAATTTGGATCCTTGCCCTTGATATACACTTGATTCTTCATGTTCTTCATCAATTGGATAGACTTGGATGAAGATCCCCTTCAATTGATGGATGGATGTGAGTAGGAAGTGATTTTTGAGAGTGAAAACTGCCACAAGTATGTACAAAGTGTCCAACCCCCTCAAAAATGCGAGTTTATCCCTTTTTATAATGAGTTGGCAGAGCCCCAGATCGCCCGGTCTGGTGCAGGATCGACCGGGATGCTTTGAAAATTAAAAACTGTCAAGGCAGCCCGTTTCGGATCGCCCGATCTGGATCAGGATCGACCGAAATTTGCCTCTGAAATGAGCAAATCAGTCGAGCTCTGCAGGATCGGCCGAGATTCTCCTCAGAAGTGCCAGGATCAGTCAATCCAAATCTGGATCGGTCTGTCTGTCTCTAGATCGGTCAATCTGGCTATGGACAACAACATCTACTGCTCCTCAAATCGGTCGATTTCCCATCAAAACTTAGCCAAAAATGCTGAATTATGCCCAAAACCTAACCTACACCATCCGAAACACACAAAACACAAAAACACAACAAAAAGAAGTAAAAAGCGTATGATATGGGAGTAAAATGAATGCAAACATTCATGCACAAACATCGAAATAAAGGTCATTTTACACACATATCATAATCCCCCAAACTTGAACCTTTGATTGTCCTCAATCTAAACAAAGTAAAACAATCATTCGACCTCGTGCAATACCTCATAGCTCATCTTGATTATCTTAGGCTGTCCTAGTCAAACGAGATTATCACCTAACTTTGTGACATGGATAATGCTAAGGACTCAAACCATTCATCAAATATGGATAAAAGAAATGAAATCACTCCCTCACGTGTTTAGGGACGCTGAGAGTCACTCAATCACAAGATATCGAGCTTAATTTCCATAGGCTCGCATCCATTCTCACCACTATACTACAATGAGTTAGCTCCTAGAATCAAGAAGGTCTTTGCTTTGGTTATAATGTGGCTAACTAATAGGTAGGTGGTTTTGGGCCAAAGTAACTAAACTCCTCAATTACCCAAACCCCCCTAAAATGTAATCATCAACCACTGAACCCGAGGCTTCTTCCATTCTCAAATCTTTATTTCTTTATCTTTTCTCATTTTTTTTCTTTTTTTCGCTTTCTCTTTTTCTTCTATTTTTTTTTCATTGGCACCTCCCTTTAGTTTTTCATGTGGGTGCCTTTTTTTGTTCATTGGCACCTTCCTTCATTTTTTTTCATGTGGGTACCTACTTTCTAGGATTTACATCAATCCTCTTTATTTCTTTCCTTTTGTTCCTCATCAATTATAATAACCAATAACAAACAATTCCCATCCCAACTCACATCACCGTATTCACCCTCATTCTCTCTTTCCCCCAAACTTGATCCTAATAATATCAAAGAAATTTCTCCAAATAAGCTCAATCACGGGGTCAAAGATATTAAAGGCAAATAATAATCAAAGTAAACACCTTATACTCCCGATGTGTAAGGTGGGACTAGGAATCGACGGCCTAATATCATTTTCTAGTCACATACTCATGCTAATAGATTGAGAATAGATGCAAGTTCTAGATTTTTCGCTCTCAATCTCGCCTCTCTCAAACAAGTTAGATATGACAATATCAAGGCTCAACACTCACAGCTTTTTGTCAAGTCTCATGCATTAACCAAACACAAAACTCGACAATTCAAAAGTAAGACTCAAACATGCTTTGACAACAAGATTATGCCCTATCATCGGTTGAGGTAAAATTCAAACTTCACCAAGTAAATAATGGTCCAATCTCAAGCCTAGTTTGGGTTCATCACACACACACATGCACACAAACACCCTAAAAACAACAAAAAAATGCAACGAATCTAAACGGCAAGAGAACGATAAAATGCGTTACCCATTGGTAGCCACGATCGAACCGCTTCTCCAATTCTTTATTGTACCTGCTAAACAAACACAAACACCACCAATTGAGCATAATTCATTTCCATTAAGATCTCATTACCACCAAAATTCTACTAACCAAAGGTTCAAATACATAAACATTATTCCACTAGCTCAACCATTCAAACCATTCCATTCATCATCATCCACAAACTAATCGAGATAGGAAATATAAATTCATGCCAACTCATCAATAATTCAATACATAACCATATCATCCAACCATCTTTCCACCAAACATTCCACAATCCAAAATCTATATAAATCAAGCATTGTTCCACTAGCACCACCAAACAATCCACATGCCATTAATCAATCATTCATCCACATCCAAATCCAAATCCAAGGTAAAAATATCAATCATATAGTATCAAAAGAGATCAATTTCCATATCCATCATCAAGGGATAAAATCATTCAACAAACTAAAGTAGATGAAGGAAGTAAAAGAGGAGAAGAGTAAACCGAAAAACTGGCGACCGGCACATCCCCCGAACTTAGTCAAGTGAGACTAAGTTTGAAAAATAGGTAGATGATGCTCGTCACTCCTCGCGCTCCAAACTCTCCCCCTAGCACATGTCAAAACAAGCGATCAACAATCAAACAAGAAATATTAAGAAAATTACCTAGGCAAGAATTAAACAAAATAAAGAAAAACGGTTGGGTTGCCTCCCAACAAGCGCTTCCATTTACATCGGTAGCTAGATGACCTAACCATGTCATCCATTGTCAAATATCTTGTGGATTTTTAAGATACCTTTCTCCTTTGTTCGGCATTTAGTCGGAAGCAACTTGTCAATGGAGATCTTCCTTGCACCCCTCTCATCCTTCCAAGGAGGATTGACTATCGTGACAAACTTGAATGTCGAAGGTGGTAATTCCTTCTTTGATTTGATCTCCAAGGCATTATCTAACCTAATCCAAATTACGTAAGACTCTACTTGTCCCTCGTTTGGATTTATCAAGAACTCCTTTTCCACCTTGTCTATCAATCGTGAAGGAAATGTAAGTACCACTTCTCCACATGGACCCCCAACATAATTTTCTCATCATCTTTATCGTCTTCATAATGTTGTACCAAGGCCGAAACTTTTTGCATCTTCTCAAGTAAAGGTATCTCAAGAGCACCATTCTTCTCACATGCAATGACTAACAACTCTTCCTAGGTGCTTTCTTCCTCTTCATCTTCTTGAGAAAACACTTATTTCGATGGTTTCTCCTCTTGCTTTGCCTCACTCCATTGATTTGCGATGATTGATTCTTGCATCGGAGTCTCCTCAAGTATCTCATCATTTTCTTCACATGTTCTTTCCTTGACGACCTCACTTCTTCTACTTGAACTCCTTAACAACCTAAGTTGTTCTTGCATTAAATCCATTTGACTCCTCAACCAATCATCTTTGCTAGTCTCTTGTACGGTTTTCACCATTTGGTACTCTCTTTCGTCACCCGGCCATTGGTAATCATCTCCCCACATCTTTTCATACACACTTTGAAGTGTCCTTCGTGGACTTTGTCTCTCTAGCATTTTGCCTTTCATTTCTTCAATTTGTCTTTGTAAATTATCAAGTCTCGCCTTGGAGTCTCCTCTTTGATTCTCCATTTCGGCTTCCCTTTCTTTTAAGCTTGAGTGCTCCTTTATTCTTATGATTGTGCACTCCTACAAGAGTTCAACAAACTCCAATCCCAAACAAATCAACAAAAACAATTAACAACCAATGAAAACAATCTCACAAACAAAAAATCAAACACCTAGACTACAAGCAACTCAAGTTCCCAAATATTTAGCAACCTACTTAATAAATTCCCCGGTAACGGCGCCAAAACTTGATGCGCTAAAAGTTCAATCAAATTAAACTCCTAGCTACCGAAGAATAAAATTTGTCAAATCCAGGTCCTTCTTACTTCGCCTGTTAGAGTACTAGGTAGTAAAGAGTTGCGATTGTATCTAGGTACGAAATAAGTTGTTGAGTGTTGATTTATCCTAGGCAAAAAGCAAATATAACTAAGAAAGTTTTAAATAGACATGCATCTTCTCAACATTTAACAAATCACTTCCACACTCTTAAGCAACTGTAGTATAAACTCATGGTATTTAATTCAACAATCAAAGAATGAAGGACATTGGTAAGTTATCCACATTGAATCTATGAAATTGACTTGAATGATGCAAACAGTCATTTAATCCAATCAAAGACGATCAACCTACCCTACACTTCCTATCTCCCTTAGTACCGGTGAAATAAGAATAAATGAAATTAAACACACAAAACAGTTACGTTATAGCATCTAATTCCACTCCAAATAGACCGTAGGTTATCGACCCATAGGCAATCTCCACACAGGGATTGGATCAAAACCTATATGCATCAACACCTAGATCCGCGTATTAGCTGCAATTTCTGTGTCTATCACACACATAGCTGGTCAATGCGTACACTATGTGATTTAGGAATATGATCAAGTGAGTGCAATCAATTGAATGAAGTAAACTACAATCCAAGCATCAAAAACTCAATTCAATGTTTCAATCCACCAACATCCTCAAGGATTTATCTATACATACCTTTGATCAAGTGCAATTGAATAGAAAAGTAAAACTTAGCCACTACAAAAAGATTGAAAACTGCAAATTCCGCAATTTGGATCATTGGCCTTGATCTACACATGATTCTTCATGTTCCTCATCAATTGGATAGATTTGGATGAAGATACCCTTCAATTGATGGATGGATGTGAGTAGGAAGTGATTTTTGAGAGTGAAAACCGCCACAAGTATGTACAAAGTGTCCAAACCCCTCAGAAATGCGAGTTTCTCCCTCTTTATAATGAGTTGGCAGAGATCCAGATCACTCGGTCTGGTGCAGGATCGACCAGGATGCTTTGAAAATGAAAAACTGTCAAGGCAGTCTGTTCCGGATCGACCGATATTTGCCTCTAAAATTGGCATATCGGTCGAGCTTTGTAGGATCTGCCGAGATTCTCCTCTGAACTGCCAGGATCGGTATATCCATATATCGATAGGTCTGTCTGGCTCTGGATTGGTCGATCTGGCTCTGGACAGCAACACCTGCTGCTCCTCAAATCAGTCGATTTCCCACCAAAACTTAGTCAATAATGCTGAATTATGCCCAAAACCTAACCTACACCATTCAAAACACAAAAAACACGAAAACACAACAAAAAGAAGCAAAAAGCATATGATATGAGAGTAAAATGAACACAAAGATGCCTGCACAAATATCGAAATAAAGGTCATTTTACGCACATATCAATAAGCAACCAAATTTCAGGAAGAGCCACAAGAAATGCATAAGCCAAATGTGTGAGTACTTTTAGTATAACACATAACCAATTTTACCCTCAATTGGCACTTGTACGAACATACTTGCTACACATTGACGGTGAAATAAATGTCCAGACGAGGAATAGTGAGATACTCGAGATCCCCTACAGTAGAACAATAGTGAGTTATATCAACAAGAGCAGTGCTAGAGCTAATAAGAGTTTTTACAGTTGTTAAGGGCGTCAAAATTGGCTTGGTATAAAGTAGTTCGGTACAATCGAGGATGTCGAGAGCGCACTTGGCTTAAGACAGGAAGAGACCATCATCAGTGTTTGTGACTTCCAAACCTAAAGAATAATTTTTTCGTCTGATATCCTTTATGTCAAACTCGAAGTTCATGCAAGAAATGAATTGAGATATTGGAGTGGAGTTATTGCCAGTTTGGATAATGTGGTCAATATAGACAAGCAGATAGAACAATATATACTAGCATGAGTAAATAAACAAGGACATGTCAACGAGACTATAAGCGAATCCCAAAATGATATGAAATTCACTAAGTCAGTTAAACCATGCATGAGGAGCTTGTTTGAGATAATAAATTCTTTCTTTGGGTGACAAACATGACTAGGAAGAAGTGGATCAAAGTGTCGGAACTTAGTCTACAATAGACAACGTAAATTGCATTTTATTGTTTCTTAGGCCTCATTCACCGTTCTATGGTTATTAAATAAATACTAACTAAATATATGAAGTGATCCTATGCACGCTCCTATTATTTATTCACATATGATGGATTAAGGAATACCTGCACTCCAATGACGGAAAATCTTGAGAAGAACGGAGAAGATTGTTCCTAGAGATTTGATCTTCTAATATGTTCCTTTGTTCATCGAAAATCTGGTGATGATATACTACCGAGATACACATAAAAAATAGTTGAGTTCATTCTCCTGTAGTGGTCGTTGCCCATTCCCCCCCCCCCCTCTCTCTCTCTCTCAACTATGTTGATTAATTGACTAGATTAATCCCTTAATTTTTTTCAAAAAAACTTGTATATAATTTTTTAAAATTATATATTAAAATCACTTATTTGAGAGATTGAGGAAATAAACCAAATAAAAAATTAGGGGCTTTGTTTCCATATCTTATGAGATTTGGAAATATCTATATTCGTCCATATCCTTTAAGATTTGGCATATCCAATATTTCCATATATATTTATGTTTGTACCAATCTAGTCTTATTTCCAAGATTAGTCAAATCTTACTAGATTTAATCAAATCTAAATATATCAAGACTTTGGAAACCCTAATCCCAATAAGCTTGAATTGTTTATGGGCCAAATCAGGAATCAAATGCAAATAACTAATTAATCATAAATACTTATACATATACAATCTGATGCACACAAAATTCAATCAACCTAAGTAAACTAAACTCAAGTGCAAGCAAGTAATAAAATATAAATCCAGGTTCTTCCCGATTCGCCCGCTAGAATACGAGATAATCATGTATTGTTTCATATCTAACAATGACAAGTCGTTGAGTTGTGAACTATACTAGTAATGAATAAATCTAACTATCTAACTAAGAAAGCTTTAACTAAACATGCAATCTCTCAACATTTAGCAATATACTTCCACACTCTTTAGCAATTAAAATTCTCAACAACAAGAGATTTAATTCAACAATGACAAAACAAGGATATTGGAAAGATATCCACCTTGAAACCATGAAATTGATTTGAATGATGTAAACAAATATTTAATCGATTGAAAGATAATCAACCTACCCCAAAGCTTCCTATCTCCCTTAGTACCACTGAGATAAGAGTAGATGAAATTAAACACACAAATAGACCGTAAGTTATCGACCTATAGGCAATCTCCGCACATGGATTAGATCAAAACCTATATGCATCTACACTTCTCACAACACCTAGATCCGCGTAATGGCTGCAATTTTGGTATCTAAAGCACACATAGTTGGTTATTGCCTAAGCTATGAGATTTATGAAAAAAAGCTCAAGTGAGTGCAATCATAGGAATGGAAGTAAACATACAATTCAAGCTCAATCAAACAATTCAAAGCTTCAATCTACCAATATCCTCAATGGTTTAGTTATACATACCTTTGATAAGGTTCAATTGAATACAAAATGCAAAAAAATCCATTACAAGAGTAAAGCAAGGTAGAGAATTTCCACAATTGGATCATTTAAGCCTTGATCTCCTCCTTAGCCTTCATTGATCTTCCAATTGAATTGATTTGGCTTCAAATCCACCTTGGTGGAGGTTGTGGATGAGTGGGAAGTGTAATCCTTGAAAGTAACCACTCAATTCTATCCTAAAATCTGAATCTCTTGTTTTACATTCATTTTTTCCACCTTTTATACTTAGTATCCAGACCCCAGGATCGACCGAGCTGAAGAAAGATCGCCCGGGATAGCTTGAGACTTAAAAAACGTCGAATAGCACGTCCGGATTGCCCGGTCTGGATCTGGCTCGACCGATATTTCCCTTTGAACAGACCAGATCAGTCGAGCTCTGCAGGATCGGCCAAGATTTGCCTCTGAACTGCGAGAATGTTCGAGCTCTGCAGGATCTGCCGAGATTTGTCTCTGAAATGCCCAGATCGGTCGATCTCTGCAGGATCGGATCGGCCGAGATTTATCTCTTAAATCCTTCTAGCTGCTCCTCTGCTCATCCTGGTCGATCTTCACACCCTTTCTAGCTTGGACCGGTCGATTTTCCACCAAAACTCTACCCAAAATGATGAATAATGCTCCAAAACTATCCTACACACTCCAATCACACAAAACACGAAAACACAATGAAAATGACACAAAAACATATGATATGGGAGTAAAATGAACGCAAACATGCATGCACAAACATCGAAATATCGGTTATTTTACGCACATATCATAATCCCCCAAACTTGAACCATTGATTGTCCTCAATCAAAACAAAGTAAAGCAATCATTCTACCTTGTGCAATACATCATAGCTCATCCTATCCATCTTAGTATGCCCTTATTCAAACGAGATTATCAACTAACATTGTGATACGGTGCTAAAGACTCAAACCACTCAACAAAATTGGATAAAAGCAATGAAATGCACTCCCTCGCGTATATAGGGAGAATCCACTCAAGCACGAGTTTTGAAGCTCGATTTCCATAGGCTTGCATTTATTATTACCACTATAGTAAAATGAGCTAGCTTCTAGAATCAAAAAGGTTTTTGTTTTTGTTATAACGTGGCTAACTAAAAGGTAGGAGGTTTTAGGCCTATGTAGTTAAACTCCTCAATTTCCCAAGAAACCCCCAATCATCGACTTCAAACCACTCATCCCGAGGCTTATTCTTTCCTTCTCATTTTTTTTTCTCTTTTTTTTCTTTTCTTTCCTTTTTTCTCTTCTTCTATTTTTTTCCCTTTTTCTTTTTCTTTCTCAACAATTCTCTTTTTTTTTTTCTTTTCCATAACAAGACAAATTTTCGTAGGTGCTCATTTTTATGACTTGCACCATTTTTTTTCATCTTTTTATTTCCAACTCTCACTTATTTCAATCTAGCCTCATTCATTGGGATTCAATCAACAATCATAACATAATTCCCGTCCCACTCTCAAAACATCGTATTCACTCTCAAACTCTCATCCCCCAAACTTTGTCCTAATCATATCAAAGAATAATCTCCAATAAAGCTCAATCATGGGGAACAAAGGTAAGAAAGGCAAACAAATGATCAAAGTACACCACCTTATACTCCCGGCGTGCAAGGTTAGACTAGGAACTGATGGCCTAATATCATTTTATAGTCACATGCTCATGCTAATAGATCAAGAATAAATGCAAGTTCCAGATTTCTTACTTTCAAAATCACCTCTCATAACCGAAAATATGACAATATCATGGCTCAATTCTCATGGTTCTTTCGTTAAGTCAAAAACATTAACCACGCACAAAACTCGGCAATTCAAAAGCTTAACCTAGGCATGCTTCGACATCAAAGATTCCGCCCTATCATTGGTTAAGGTAAACTTCAAACTCTACTAGTAAATCATGAGTAAATCTCAAGCCTTGTTTGGGTTCATCACACACACACAATTACACAATCTAAAATAATTAACTAACATGCAATCACAAACTAAATGACTAAATGAAAAGGAGAACGATAGAATGCGTTACCCATCGGTATCTACAATTGAACCGCTTCTCCCATTGCCTTATGTACCTACTCAACATCAACACAAAACACCACCAAGTTTTGAGCATATTCATTTCCATTAAAAGTTCATATCCACCAACACAAAATCTCACTACAAAACACTTCCACAAATTAACTCATCCAAATCATCTTTTCACCAATCATTCCACCATCCAAAATCTATATATATCAAGCATTGTTCCACTAGCACCACCAAACATTCCACCATATATCCTCAATATCTATCAATACCAAAAATATAGTAAGAATAAGCTCATGTACAAATCCACACAATTCCATTCATCAACAAGATAAAACCATAAAATCATCCATCCATATCATCAAAATACATAATCCAAATCCAAATCCAACATCCAAAGCCAAGGTAAAGTATCAATACGAGGACAACCACATCGAATCAAATCCAAATAAGGGAAAATATCCATCAACTAAAATAATAAAACAAGATAAAGATAGGAGAAAGGGAGAAGTGTTGGGAATTATTCCTAAAATATCCCTTAGGACTGATTTGTAAAAGCAGTTGTTTATCCAGTTCTTGAATTCTGCCTTTTATAGCTGGAGATTCGAAACTTGAATCTCCATACCCGTTAGACACAACGGCTTCTTTCTTCAAGAGTGGATAAGCTGATGGAACGCCTTTCTGAGTAGAGAAGTACCTTCCATACTAGTTAGGGAAAGTCTCGTCCTTTGTGCGTCCTTGCCTTGTCAGAGTCGCAGCTTGGCTTCAACGTCGCTAAAGGCATATTCTCTTGAGATTCATTGACTTGTTTTATA
>JAPKLW010000067.1:217794-283015 GCA_026898455.1 Plectranthus barbatus | reverse complement strand
TTGACTTATTCAGCAATCAATGAAGGACCACATATAAAACAAGTCAAAGAATCTCAAGAGAATATGCCTTTAGCGACGTTGAAGCCAAGCTGCGACTCTGACAAGGCAAGGACGCACAAAGGACGAGACTTTCCCTAACTAGTATGGAAGGTACTTCTCTACTCAGAAAGGCGTTCCATCAGCTTATCCACTCTTGAAGAAAGAAGCCGTTGTGTCTAACGGGTATGGAGATTCAAGTTTCGAATCTCCAGCTATAAAAGGCAGAATTCAAGAACTGGATAAACAACTGCTTTTACAAATCTACAAGTGCTCTTATCACTTTACTCACGAACGCTAAAGCTAAAGATTCCCTTGACAAAGTGATCCTTAAAAGTAGTCAGTTGAGAGCCATCTAAAAGTCTATCTGAAGACTCTCAACAACCTGTAGTGTCGTTCATTGAAGTACTGACACTCCATTGAAGATATCCTGATAGCATTCAAGGATATCTCAATCATTGGGATTCATTTCTTTCAGAAAGGAATCCAACAGTCACTCTTGAAAGATTGTGACTCACACGGGCATTAGCCGCAGACCTATTAAGTTCCGAGGCAAACTATAAACGCCTCATTAGCAAAGGACAAGTTTTACGAAGGTGCGCCCTTGACTTGATTGGAGCTGTGTTCGGAGAAGTTCAGATTCACGGAGGATAGCTGTCAAGTAGCCAGGCCGAAAGCTCACTGCCTACTTAACTGGAAAGGCGATTCCTTGTACTCTGTATACTTTTCTAGTGAAATTCTTAGCGCTTCGGCTAAGGAGTGGACGTAGATCTATTTGATCGAACCACTATAAATCTTGTGTTCATTTACTGCTTTACTTACTGTTTTATTGGTTTACTGTTCGAAGATTGATTTAAAACCTAGCAACAGAGTTGCTAGTGTATATCTGTAAACTAACATAAACAACAACTTGAGCTAAGAAAACATTTTGCCAATAACGACATTAAGTGCAAGTGACTTTAATCTATTCCGCTGCATTTCGTGTTAAGCTTTAAAACACGACGACTCTGATATTCCGGGACCAACAAGAAGAATAAACCGGAGCACCGTCAACCAGCACATCCCCCCAAACTTAGTCAAGTGAGACTAAGTTTGTACAAAGGTGGACGGTGCTTGTCACTCCTCTCTATCCTTCCAAACACAAACAAACAACAATCATGAACACAGGAATAACAAACATATTTCAAAAGAAAGAAAATCTACCAATAAAACTAAGGATGGGTTGCCTCCCAACAAGTGCTTCTTTAAAGTCAATAACTTGACTTCTTACCTCATTATTTCAATGTAACATCTAACATCGTACTAGGCCCATTGTCAACATAGTACCTCTTAACCCGATGGCCATTAACCTTAAAACAAAGACCATTATCCCCCAATAATTCCAAAGTGCCATTATCAAAAACTTTTTTTACCTTGAACGGTCCGGACCACCTTGATCTAAACTTCCCGGGCATCAACTTTAGTCGTGAATTAAAAAGAAGCAACAAATCATCCGGAGCAAAAACCTTACCTCGAATGTGCAAATCATGGAATTTCTTAGCACGTCCCTTGTAAATTCTTAAATTCTCATAAGCCTCATTCGGGAATTCCTCCATTTCATTCAAATGCATAACCCTATCACCTTGAGCCTTTTTCCAATCCACATAGACCATTTTGAGTGCCCAATAAGCCTTGTGCTCAAGTTCCATCGGCTAATGACACGCTTTACCAAACACTAATTGATACGGGGACTTACCAATTGGAGTTTTGAAAGCCGTCCTATATGCCCACAAAGCATCATCCAACCGTGAAGACCTATCCTTTCTTTTTACCACCGTCTTTTCTAAAATTGCTTTGATCTCTCTATTAGCAAGCTCCGTTTGTCCATTTGCTTGTGGATGGTAAGCGGTGGTAATTCGATGCTTTACTCCATACCGGGCTAACAATTTTTCCAACATCTTGTTACAAAAATGGATCCCTCCATCACTTACTAAGGCCCGAGGGATCCTGAACGTTGTTACAATACCTTGCAAAAACTTCAAAACAACTTTAGCATCATTATTAACGGTAGGACAAGCTTCCACCCAATGGGACACATAGTCAACGACAAGTAATATATAATTATACCAAAAAGGTGAGGGAAAATGTACCATAAAATCAATGCCCCACACATCAAATAGATCTACCTCAATGAACATTTTAGATGGCATCGCATCTCTACGAGTTATAGACCCCGTCTTTTGACACCTATCATATGCTTTTACAAAATTCATGTAATCTCAATATATAGAAAGCCAATAAAATCCACAAGAATGTACCTTCAATGTCGTACGGTTGGCGGCAAAATGTCCCCCACTTACAGATGCATGACATTCATCAATTATCCTTTGCCATTCCCCTTGATGAACACACCTCCGGATGATTCCATCTGCACAACGACGAAACAAGTACGACTCTTCCCAATAATAAAACCTTACCTCCTTAAGGAATTTCTTCCTTTGATGGGGTTTTAAATCGGGAGGCAATACTCCGGCTATAAGAAAATTAGAATAATCAGCAAACCAAGGAATATTGTTAGCGATAAACATAAGATGCTCATCCCGAAATTGCTCATTAATACATCTCTCACTTTCATCACCTACAACCGGCTCTTCTAGCCTAGATAAATGATCAGCTATAACATTTTCACAACCCTTCCTATCTCTAATCTCCATGTCTAACTCCTGCAATAACAAAATCCACCTAATACGCATAGGTTTTGCATTGGGTTTCTTGAACAAATACCGAGTTGCTGCATGGTCCGTATACACAATGGACCTAGCTCCTACAAGGTAAGCACGAAACTTGTCAAAACCATAAACCACAGCAAAAAACTCTTTCTCGATCATGGTATAATTGCATTGTGCTGGGTTTAAAGGTTTGCTATCATAGGCGATCACTATAAACACTTTCTCACGGACTTGCCCCAATGCTACCCCTATTGCCACGTCACTGGCATCGCACATCAACATAAATTCCTCATCCCAATTTGGTGTAATAAGTTTAGGAGCAGAAATGAGAGCACTCTTCAAAGCCTCAAAAGCATACACACAAGATTCATCAAATACAAATGGAGTGTCCTTTTCAAGTAAACAACATAGAGGCTTAGTAATCTTTGAGAAATTTTGGATAAATCTTCTATAAAACTCGGCATGTCCAAGAAAACTTCTAACACCCTTCACCGACCGAGGTATATGCAATTGTTTTATAGCAACTATCTTGGCCTTATCCATTTCTAATCCATTGCTAGAAATCTTATACCCTAACACAACACCTTCACACACCATGAAATGGCATTTTTCTCAATTAAGCACAAGATTAGTTTCTTCACATCGAGTAAGGACAACTTCTAAATTTTTTAAGCATACATCAAAAGAAGTTCCAAAAACCGAAAAGTCATCCATAAATACCTCCATGATTTCCTCAATTAGGCCATGAAATATTGCCATCATGCATCTATGAAAAGTTGCCGGTGCATTGCACAACCTGAACGGCATCCTTCGGTATGCAAAAATCCTATAAGGACATGTAAATGCTGTTTTGTGTTGATCTTTTGGTGCCACCATGATTTGGTTGTATCCCGAGTAACCATCCAAGAAATAATAATGCGAGTGCCCTGCAAGATGATCAAGCATTTGGTCAATAAATGGTAAAGGACAATGATAGTTTCTAGTGGCTAAATTTAAAGCTCGATAGTCAATACAAAACCGCCACCCTTTAGTCGGCCGCTCCATCAATTCCTCACCATTATCCTTCACCACCTTCTCAAAACCTCCCTTTTTGGGCACCATATGCGTAGGAGTTACCCACTCACTATCGCTCGGTGCATTGATAATGTTATTATCCATCAACTTTAATACCTCTTTCTTCACAACCTACTGCATCATAGGATTCAATCGCCGTTGAGGTTGTCTTTTAGGCTTGCAATTCTCCTCAAGAAGAATCTTATGCATGCAAATGGCCGGACTTATTCCTTTAATATCATAAATTTGCCATCCAATTGCCGACCTATGCATTCTCAAAACACGAACCAACTTCTCCACTTTGCATTCCAAAAGCCCGGTAGAAATAATTACCAGAAAAGTCTTCTTTTCCCCCAAAAATGCATATTTAAGATGATCCGGTAATTTCTTCAACTCAACCTCCGGTGCCTCATTCTTCATCTTAGCTTTCTTTTGCTTTGCTTCATATTCCTCCTCTTTAGTTCTCAATTCCAAGAAATGAACTTCCCTATTTGTGCACTCAATAGGGAAATTATCTAAAGCTCTAACACACTCCATAAGTTCCTCCTATGTTTCTTCATCATTTCCTTGTACATTCTCCAAAGAATAAGAATGTTGCAATACCTCCTCCAAAGGTTCTCCTCCTTTTTCTTGTTCAAAGTCCGGTAATTGCACAACTCTCACCATGTTACAACTCCCTCATTCTCATCCCCCATGCTCCTTTTCATGGCTTCCGGAAATGAGAAGGTAATCTTTCGACCATCGAATGGGAAGGTTAACTCACCATTCTTCATGTCAAATAATGCTCCTCCGGTAGACAAAAATGGTCTTCCCAAGATTAAAGGAACATCTCCATCATCCTCCATATCAAGCACTACGAAGTCTGCCGGAAAAATAAAATCATGCACCTTAACTTAAGACTTCTTCGACAATTCCTTTGGGGTACGACAATGACCAATCCGCCATTTGGAGTGTCATAGTGGTTGGCTTGATCCCCCCGATCTCCAACTTCCTAAATAGGGACAAAAAAATCAAATTAATACTAGCTCCCGAATCACACAAAGCTTGTGTCACCTCAAATCCACCGATAATACAAGATATCGTGAAACTCCCCAGATCTTGTCTCTTAAAAGGCATCTATCCTTGGATCACGGCGCTACACTCTTCAAACAAGTTCACCATTTCATATTCTCCAATGTTGTATTTACTCTTTTGAGTAAATATTTTCATGTACCACGGCATCTCTTGAAGAACCTCCAATAACGGGAGGTTAATTTGGATCTTACTCATATGCTCAAGAAATCGAGAAAATTTCTTATTCTACCTAATTTTCTCAAACCGTTAAGCGTATGGCATAGGAGATAGAGTCTTAGTCTCTGAAGTCTTTTCTTCTACAACTTCCTTTGCTTTTTTGTCATTTGACACAAACTCTTTTTCGTCCTTAAACATCACCTTCTTTTTAGCTCCCTCCACTACTTTCTCTTTCTCCCCTTTTTGAACATCCTTCTCCGGCCCTTCATAAGAGTATCCACTTCAAGTTGTAATTGCTCCACATGCCCCTTCCGAAGTACATCATTCCTCCTTCCTACTTAATTGTTGTGCAATAGTGGAGATTTGAGACTTAATCTCTTCCAACATTCCTTCATACTTTTCACATTTTCGTTCAATGTCCTCTTTCCTTTCTTTTGTCCTTTCTACTTCCTCCAAACAAGGATAATGTGGTTTATCCCATATAGATTTTGTAATTGAGGGTACCCCTTGCCGCGACTCATATAGATATTCTCCTCTATTTGGCTCATAAACTCTCCTTTGTTGATTTTCCCAATCAAGACGCGTAATGTACACTTCTTCTCCATACTCAACCATCTTCCTCTCATTATTCCAAGTAAACCTTTCCATCTTCTCTTGCATTGCTACTGTTTGAGCTCTTAATTTTTCGATCTCACCCTTTTCTCTTACCATTTTCACTGCCTTAAGTTCCATTTTCTCTCGAGGCCATTGACAGCTATTATTAGCGATCCTCTCAATCATCCTCCATGCTTCATCTTCTTCAAGATCAAGGAACACTCCTCCATCACCTTAGTCTCGTAGTTGAGACCCCCGTAGAATTGGAAAATCTATTGACTTCTTGATAATCCATGCCTTGGGCACCTCCGGAGAAGGTCTCGGAAGCGGTCCCAAGCTTCATATAGCGGTTCATCATACCGCTGTCCAAAGGAGGTAATGTCCGCTCTTCTCTTCAATGTTAGGTTGGGAGGAAAAAACTTGAACAAGAACTTCTCCCAAAGTTCTTCCCATGAAGCAATGTTGGATTTGTCTAGGCCCTCTAACCAATACCACGCACCATCTCTCAAAGAGAATGAAAATAATTACAGGCGAATGTGATTTTGAGGCAGTTGGTTAATCTTAATCGTGTCGTTATCTCAAGGAACCTAGAAATGTGAGCATTCGGATCCTCGGTCGCATGGCCACAAAATTGGTTGTTTTGAATCATTTGGACAATTTGAGGTTTAATCTCGAATTGAGTTGCATTCACTCCCAATCAGAAACTTCCAGTGGCATGCTCTCCTTGAGGCCTAAAGAGATTTTGAAGTGGCCTTCTCGGTTCATTTCGTTCATTAATCAATGCTCTCATCATTTCCAGTTGCCTCTCAAGCTTGTCTATCCTCCCCATATCTTGCCTATTCTCCATTTCAAGCTCTATTACAACTTCCTTCACTCTCGAACCTTTTCCGGAACTTTTGCTCTTCAAGCAATTGAGGTTTGGATCTTGTTAACATGCAACACCTACAAAATCTAAAGACTCAAATCAACAACAAACAAATTTCAATCAAACACTTAAACAAACACTAAGACTACGAACAATACACTTTAACAAATATCTAGCAACCTACTAAATGAAGAGCCCCGGCAACGGCGCAAAAAACTTGATGCACACAAAATTCAATCAACATAAGTCAACTAAACTCAAGTGCAAGCAAGTAATAAAATATCAATCCAGGTTCTTACCGATTCACCCGCTTGAATACGAGGTAATCATGTATTGTTTAATATCTAAGAAAGACTAGTCGTTGAGTTGTGAACTATACTTGTAATGAATTCATCCAACTATCTAACTAACAAAGCTTTAACTGAACATGCAATCTATCAACATTTAGCAATATATTTCCACACACTTTAGAAATTAAAATTCTCAACAACAAGAGATTTAATTCAACAATGACAAAACAAGGACATTGGTATGAAACCATGAAATTGATTTGAATGATGTACACAAATATTTAATTCATTCAAAGATGATCAACCTACCCCAAAGCTTCCTATCTCCATTAGTGCCGGTGAGATAAGAGTAGATGAAATTAAACACACAAGCAGTTACGGTATAGCATCGAAATTAACTCCAAATACACCGTAAGTTATGAACCTATAGGCAATCTCCGCAAATGGATTAGATCAAAACCTATATGCATCTAAAATTCTCACAACACCTAGATCCGCGTAATGGCTGCAATTTCGGTATCTAAAGCACACATAGTTGGTTACTGCCTACACTATGTGATTTAGGAAAAAAAGCTCAAGTGAGTGTAATCATAGGAATAGGAGTAAACATATAATTCAAGCTTAATTAAACATTTCAAAGCTTCAATCTACTAATATCGTCAATGGTTTAGTTACACATACCTTTCATAAGGTTCAATTGAATACAAAATGCAAACAAATCCATTACAAGAGTAAAGCAAGGTAGAGAATTTCCACAATTGGGTCATTTAAGCCTTGATCTCCTCCTTAGCCTTCATTAACTTCCAATTGAATTGATTTGGCTTGAAATCCACCTTGGTTGAGGTTGTGGATGAGTGGGAAGTGTAATCCTTGAAAGTAACCGCTCAATTCTATCCTAAAATCTGAATCTCTTGTTTTAAATTTCATTTTTCTACCTTTTATACTCAGTTTCTAGACCCTAAGATCGACCGAGCTAAAGAAAGATCGCCCGAGATAGCTTGAGACTGAAAAACTGTCGAACAACACGTTCTGGATTGCCCGATTTGGATCTGGCTCGACCAAGATTTTCCTCTGAACAAACCAGATCGATCGAGCTCTGCAGGATCGGCCAATATTTGCCTCTGAACTGCCAGAATGGTCGAGCTCTACAGGATCCGCCGAAATTTGTCTCTAAAATGGCCAGATCGGTCAATCTCTACTTGATCTGCTGAGATTTGTCTCTAAAATCCTTCTTGCTACTCCTCTGCTCATCCCGGTCGATCTTCACACCCTTTGTAGCTTGGACCGATCAATTTTCCGCCAAAACTCTACCCAAAATGATGAATAATTCTCAAAACCTATCCTACACACTCCAAATAACACAAAACATGAAAACACAACAAAAACAACACAAAAACATATGATATGGGAGTAAAATGAACGTGAACATGCATGCACAAACATAAAAAATATTGGTCATTTTACGCACATATCACAATCCCAACAATCTCCCACTTATACTGAAAGCATTGTACCATTATTTCAAAAACAGAGTATTAATTGTGTCTATACCATTCAAGCTATTACAATTTGTCCACCACATGACTACCTTCGTCTTTAGTCCTATATTACCAACATGCTCTTCGTAAGATTTCTGGGGCAAGGCCTTTGCAAATACATATGTTAGATTTTCCTTCGTGTCGATCTTCACTATTAGCACATCACCTCTCACTACTATTTCTTGTATGATTTACTTTTTATACTATGTGTTTGGTCACCTTGTTAGTCCTGGATTCTTTTGAGTTTACCAATGCACCAACATTATGACAATACATTATGATTGCTTTGGGAAAGATCAAAATTATATCTAGCTTTATAAGGTAATTCTAGAACCACACAACGTCTTTCAAAGTATCTCAAGCTACTACATACTCATCTTATATCGTGGAGTCAGCGATACATCTTGGTTTCGTACTTCTTCACAAAATGGCTCCACCTCCATGGTAAACACATAGCATGAGGTTCAATTTATTTTCATCCTAATCTGCTTGGAAATTCGAACCCATATAACCCATGATCACTGTAAAATCTACAAATTAATTATAGCAACAATGGCAAATAAATTCATAAAGAACCCTAAGGTTATCGAATCCAGGGGAATCGTATAACGAAATTATCCTATGTACTAACTATGATCCTAAGATTCATTGTTTCAGGAAATAGAATATCAGGGTTTAGATTTGGAAAGTAAAGATGACAATACTGAAAATTAAAGAGGTTTTGAAATCAAATTTAAATGAACACATATTCTTGGGAAGAATTCTTATTATGATTGACATGTAAGAACCAATTAATTTAACAGGTGGAATACTGCAATAATGTTATATCTCCTTGGTTGGGCAAATATAACCTAGATTACTAATTAGTTACTCTCTCCGCTCGGTCTCAAGAACACCAAATTCGTCAATCTGATAAGCAAATCAGTTCAATTCCTATAGTCTAATACATCTCATTGGACAGTATAGAGTATATCATGCATTCTAATCTCACTATCAATATTCACCTTTCGGTCCTTCTATCAATAGGTCATCTAAATTAATCGTCACCTTTCGGTCCTTGAATTAATCTAGAATTATTAAATAAACACAGGAATCAAGAACCTAATTAATTAATCCTAATATGCATCCATAATAATATCAAACCCTAAAACCCGCTAAGGTTTCTAGCCACTCATCGCAGATGGAAATCCGAAAGAAAACATATTAAATTGCATAAAAGTAAAGAACTTACTAGAAAATAAAAGGGTTTCGTGTTTCCCAACTCTCAAAACTCTAAAACTAAATTGCAGAATGAAAATATGATCAGAGGTCTGAAAAATATGGAAGGGTTGCTCAAAGAGTAGATTATACTAGGCTATTTATAGAGGTGGATGTGTATCCTATCAAATCTAGGGCTAAAGATATGATAAATCCGATTTTGATCAAATTTCCGCACCAGCAGGTTCGTGTCGATCGATGTGGCTTCCACGTCGATCGACGTGAAATGTCCACGTCCATTGATGTGGATTCCACGTTGATCGATGTGGTCCTGTCTCGCCCCCTTCTGCACGGTCTCACGGTTTTGGCCATAACTTCATCTCCCAAACTCCGATTGACCCGATTCCAGTTGCGTTAGAAAGCTAACTTGAAGCTCTATCCATTGACAAGCGCCAATAGCCCGAATTCATCGTGTGGAAGAACGATTCACTGCTACTCTTGCACGTCACTGCTTTCAGAACGATTTTCTAGTGAATTTGGCCTATAATCTGTAGAAACACACCAAAGCACACATAATACCACCCAATATGGACTCATGCATAAAACATATATAAAACTCAATAAAACTAGATAGAATAGTATAAAATAATATAGATAAGTGAGTAAAATAATGAACTTATCAAACCCCCCAAACTTGAACGTTTGATTGTCCTCAATCAATAGGCAAGAAAGAAATCAAAAGATCATGCAGTTAAAGTGAAATGCCCCACAAGATTCATCACATTCAAGGGTAGAAAATCCACTCACGGGAAGTGTATCGCTCGACTCTCAAGTGTTTAAGGTATAGATGAAAGCACTCAACAACATGTATGAAGAAATTTCTACCATAGGCTTGTAAATTTTCTAATATTTCCACTGCTAGAATGTGCACACAAGTCTAGAATCAAAAAGGACATTCATTAGGTTGTAATGTAGGCTTTTTGTGAAGGGTGCAGAAAATTTGGCCAAGTGACTAAATTAAGTTGAGTTGATCACTCTCAACCAATGCAACCACCATCTATTCATCATCCAACCTTCTCCTAATATTTTCAACAAACTCATTTTTTTTTTCTCTAGCTCATTTTGAATCTCTTATGCTCTTTTTGATAATTTTGTATTCTTTTCTTTTCAGTGAGCTTATGAGAATTCTAATTATTTCTTTGAGCTTCTTTTTCACACATCTTTTCACCACTACTTTATATTTTCTTATCTCCATCTCACAATCATTCCACCCCATATACCACAACTCAAGACATGAGGGAAACCAATACTTCTTCTTAATCTCATAGACAAGGAAAGAAAAATTTTGTATAGGCTCAAAAGTGGCTAACTAGGGAAAATTTAATGTGAAAGGACAGTGTTTAGGGAAGTGGGCTATCAAAGATGGTCTAAGATCATTTCCTAAACTTGTGCACACTAAGCAGTCTCAACACAGAAAATAGGCAAGTTCTAGAGAAATAAAAACACACATGTGAATCTCACATCAAATGAAATAAGGCTCCAAATTCACACAAGGGTTTAAAATTTTCTTCCACAGTCGATTTCAAATCAGCTCAATCGGCATGCAAGTGTAAGTGTCAAATCAATCTTGTCATGCGGTTTTCTACATTCATAAGCATCTAACCACAATCACAATCAATTCAAACTCAACCCTCAATCAATTCTAATCTCACAATCTCATTCGGGTTATATCAAAACTCAAAATTTTTCCCCACAAAATAGCATAAAACTTAAAAAAATTATTGAAGACGGAAAGCAGAATAAAGAAAAGATAGAACATTCCATCTCTTGTCCACATCCCCCCAAACTTATTTCCAACTCTAAGAGTGGAATATGTTTGAAAATCAGACAAAAGAGGGAACAATACCTGGTAGTTGATCTCAAACATCAACTTTTTATCCCCCCTGAGTCTTCGAACATCGCACGACATGAAATAGTGGTTGTTGGCACTTCGAGTTGATCGACGTAGGGTTGCGTCGATCAATATGAAGCCTTCTTGTCGATCCCTTCGTGGATCAAAGTGTATCACGCTGGGCTGCTTAGCGTCGATCGACACCAGGCTTTGTCGATCGATGACGAACTGAACTCCAAATTTTTATTTTTAAAAATTGTTTTTTATTATTTTTTTTAAAATTAAACTTCAAAAAAATGTTAGCAAAAACAATAGAAATTCAAAATAAAAACGAAAATTGAAAAGAAAATATGTAAAAAGTTGGGTTACCTCCCAACAAGTGCTTGATTTAACGTCGCAGCTCGATGATACCTCAAATCACCACCAGGGAGGTCGGGTCCAGACTCGCCGACCTTTGGAATCCACCATGTAAACTTTCCGATCCTTGACAATGGTGGTGAGCTCAGAAAAAGGCGGCGAAGTTGACAATGTCACCCCTCCGTTTCCTCGCTCCCACTCAATGGCAGCTGCTTCCTCCTCCTCAAATTCATCCCCTTCTTCAGTAGTGGAGATTTGATTACACTCCTTCTTCTTCTTGCTTTTGTCAATCACAAATGTGATCTTCTCGTAATTTGCCCGGAGTGTGATCTTGCCGCCTCGATAATCAATGAGAGCAGCGATGGTGTCGAGAAACTCACGCCCTCAGATCATGGGCATGTTCTCATCCTCCTTCATCTCGTGCACCACGAAATTTACTGGAAAAATGCGATGGCCCTCGTGAATGAGCACATCCTCTAGTATACCTTTTGGGCGGGACACCGACCGGTCCGCCATCTGCAGGGTGATCATCGTGGGCCTCATCTCTCCGATGTTGATATGTTTGTAGATGGAGTAAGGCATCAGGTTGATACTGGCCCCAGTATCACATAGTACTCTCTCGAAAGTGCGTCCCCCAATCTCAACCGGAATAGGGAAGCATCCAGGATCGCTTCTCTTGATGGGCACTTGCTTTTGAAGTAGCAGGTTGCACTGCTCGTGGATCTTCACCATCTCGTTCTCCATGAATTGCTTCTTTCCACTCATCAATTTCCGGAGGTACTTCATGTACCCCGGGATCTCCTTCAGTGCTTCGATCAGCGGGATGTTGATGCTAACCTTTTTCAGATTCTCCACAAATCTGGAGAACTTCGAGTCCTCTTTCTGCTTTGTGAACCGCTGTGGGAATGACATAGGAGGGGGTTGATCTTCAGACTGCCTCAGCTTTTCACCTGGACTGGGCTTCGGCGTTGATCGACACGGGGTTGTGTCGATCAATGTGGCCTTGTGTGCGCATCGATTGATGCAATGTGCAGCATTGATCGACTTGCGTGCCTCGACCAGATTCTCCCGCATCGGCTCGCTCTCCTCGTTGCTCGAAATGGACTCTCATTGATCCTCGACATCGATCAATGCAAAGTCACCTCCTGCGCTGTTTTTCTCCTTTTCATCTTCAAATTCGATCACAACCATCTCGAGACTCTTGTAGCTCATCCCAGACCTTAGAGGAATGGAATTCATTAACTTTTCCTTTGCCAGGTTTGTCTCGGTTGCACTTGGAAGTTGTCTCGGCTTATGCTGATTACTGAGAGTAGTGGCAATTTGGCTCAGTTGGGTGTCCAACATCTGAAGATGTTTCATCATCAGCTGCATGTGGTTGGCCATCCCCTTCACTTCGGTTTCCACTTTCCCAAACCAATTGTTAGAGCTCTTGATGAATTTCTGGAGCGTCTCCTCCAGCACAGACTTCTTCCTTTCCACGATCTCTCCTCCAGTACCTATATAAAAACCGGGTGGAGGGTGCTCTGCTACAGAGGGGTTAGAATATGCAAAACCAGGGTGATTTCTCCCATGGTTGTAATGATATCCCTGATTGCCTCCTCGGTAGTTATTCTGATAACCACCTTCAATATAGTTTACTTTTGCTCCAACAGCTCTAGATGAACTGCTAGCCCCCCTATTGATGTAGTCAGCCTCCACGAGTACTATGGCCATGCTTGGCTCTGCTGCAGTGGTAGATGTGGCTTTTGCTGCTACCAATTTTGCAATGTCTTCCCGGAGCTTTTTCACCTCAGCAACCACGTCGAATTCTGCCTTTGTCTCAACTGCTTTGACTAGTAGCTGCCTCTCGGTCGGCCACTGATGGCTATTCAGAGCCATATCTGCCAGGAGTCTCATTCCCTTGGCTCCACTCTTCTTCATTAGGATTCCCCCAGCAGATGCATCAACCAACTCCTTCATGTGTGGAGTCAGACCTGCATCTCTAAATCAATCCCATGCCCAGGACAGAGCCGCAGGAGCTCCTTGTACCTCTTCCAGACCTCATGTAGTGATTTATCATACATTTGTTTAAAACGAGTGATAACAGCTTTCCTCTTCAGCAGTAGGCTCGGCGGGAAGTAGTTGGTGAGGAATTCTGATCGAAGCTCCTCCCATGTTCCTATCAAACTCTTATCCAATCCAGCAAACCAAGACCGCGCCTCGTCTCTGAGTGAGAACGAGAACAATCTCATTCTGATTACATCCTGGGTTACTCCATTCTGCTTCACAGTGTCACACACCTCAATGAATTGGTTGAGGTGGGCATATGGATCTTCTACAGCTCTCCCCGCAAACTGATTTTGCTGCACCATCTGGATAAGGCCTGTGCGCAGCTCAAAGTTGTTGGCATCGATGCCAACTCTGAATCCGGCCTCTGCTTGCTGTGGAAGAAATCGATCCAAGATGGACCTTTGCGGGACCACAATTTGCCTGTTGTTCAACTCTGCCAGTCTTGCAGCTTGTTCTGCCTGAGTAGCCTGGGCTGCTTGTAGTTGTGCTCTCAGCTGCTGTACTTCATTCACAAATTGCCTCTGCTCCTCGGGAGTCATATTTTGCAGAGGTGCTTCAGGATTTTCTGCCATCTCTCGTTGTTTGTCTTTTCCTTTCTTTTTGATTTTCCTGCAGGTTGCTTCAATTTCAAGGACAAAAGCCTCGAGTGTTTTTCCTTTGGCTCGCGTGTTCATGCACCACCTGAAATGAAGACAGGTAGAAATCAGTGCAGCGTCGATTGCGTCGATCGACGCAAGGTATGTGTCGATCGACGCACGAATGTGATCGATTTTGATCGATACGAGCATGCATTGATCGATATTGAGAAAATAATTACACACGCACGCACACGTACAGAAAAATAAAACTCAATCCAAAAAATTCTAGAACGAACTAGTAACAAGATGAAATCTAACAACTCATCGGCAACATGGCCAATTTTATCACTGTAAAATCTACAGATTAATTATAGCAACAGTGGCAAATAAATTTATAAAGAACCCTAAGGTTATCGAATCCAGGGGAATTGTATAACGAAATTATCCTATGTACTAACTATAATCATAAGATTCATTGTTTGAGGAAATAGAAAATCAGGGTTTCGATTTGGAAAGTAAAGATGACAATATTGAAAATTAAAGAGGTTTTGAAATCAAATTTAAAGGAACACAGATTCTAGGGAAGAATTCTTATTATGGATAACATGTAAGAACCAATTAATTTAACAGGTGGAATACTGCAATAATGTTATATTTCCTTGGTTGGGCAAATATAACCTAAATTACTAATTAGTGACTATCTCCGCTCGGTCTCAAGAACACCAAAGTAGTCAATCTGATAATTAAATCAGTTCAATTCCTATAGTCTAATACATCTCATTGGACAGTATAGAGTATATCATGCATTCCTAATCTCACTATCAATATTCACCTTTCGGTCCTTCTATCAATAGCTAGACATCTAAATTAATCACCACCATTCGGTCCTTGAATTAATCTAGAATTATTAAATAAACACAGGAATCATGAACCAATTAATTAATCCTAACATGCATCCATAATAATATCAAACCCTAGAACCCACTAAGGTTTCTAGCCACTCATCGCAGATAGAAATCCAAATGAAAACATATTAAATTGCATAAAAGTAAAGAACTTATTAGAAAATAAAAGGGTTTCGTATTTCTCAACTCTCAAAACTCAAAAACTAAATTGCAGAATGAAAATATGATCAGAGGTCTGAAAAAAATGAAAGGGTTTCCCAAAAAGTCTAATTTACTAGGCTATTTATAGAGGTGGATGTGTATCCTATCAAATCTAGGGCAAAAGATATGATAAAATTCGATTTTGATCGAATTTCCACACCAGCAGGTTTGCGTCGATCAACGTGGCTTCCATGTCGATCGACGTGAAACGTCCACGTTGATTGATGTGGATTCTACGTTGATCGATGTGGTCCTTTCTAGCCCCCTTCTACGCGGTCTCACGGTTTTTGTCATAATTTCCTCTCACGAACTCCGATTGACCCGATTCTAGTTGCGTTGGAAAGCTAACTTGAATCTATATCCATTTCCAAGCGCCAATAGCCCAAATTCCTCGTGTGGAAGAACGATTTATGGCTACTCTTGCACGTCACTGCTTTCGGAACGGTTTTCCAGTGAATTTGGCCTATAACCTATAGAAACACACCAAAGCACGCATAATACCACCCAGTATAGACTCATGCATAAAATATGTATATAAACTCAATAGAACAACATAGAATAGTAGAAAATAATGTAGATAAGTTAGTAAAATAATGAAATTATCAACCCACATGACATAAGTTCTCACATTGATAAATAAGACAAAGGTAACCTGGTTTTTTGATATACTTGACAATGTGTTTAACCATATTCGAATGCATATGTCAAGGGTTAGACTAATATATGGCTACCATGCCTACAACATAACAGATATTGGGCTTAATTCATAGCATTGCATACATGAGTCTTTCTACATCCGAAGCATAATGTAGTTGGATCATCTCATTCTTTTCCTCTTGGGTCACATGACATTGTGCCTTAGAAAGAGGAATACCATGTCGGAAAGGTAGAAGACATTTCTTGGCCTCTTGCATGTTAAAACGAGCTATCACTATATCAATATAAGTGGCATGGGACAAGAACAACAACTAGTTCTTGTGACCATGCAAGCTTTAAACCCAATGATGTACCCAGCATCCCCAAGATCCTTCATTTGAAACTGCATTGATACCCACCTCTTTATGTCTGGTAACACAAACACATTATTTCTAAATGGGAGAATGTCATTTACACAATGTGCAAGGAAAATGACACTTCCACTAACACATAACCAGTACATGCAACTTTCTTTCTCGCATTGTGAAAATCCATAACATTTGATCACATTATCGAAATATTTACTCCATGATCGTGAAGCTTGTTTAAGTCCATACAATGTCTTGTTCAGCTTCTAAACAAGATATTTTTCACCTCTCTACATATATCCTTCGGGGCGTTGCAAATTGATGTCACATCCTTCTTCAAAGTAAAAATTCACGAATGCGCTT
Organism: Plectranthus barbatus; assembly: GCA_026898455.1. NCBI lineage: Eukaryota > Viridiplantae > Streptophyta > Magnoliopsida > Lamiales > Lamiaceae > Plectranthus > Plectranthus barbatus. The sequence continues at coordinate 266,156 of JAPKLW010000067.1, read as the reverse complement.
TTGACATCCATTGCAAGATCTCTAAGTCCGTATATGCAGCTATGGCTAGAGGACTCAGATGGATTTTAAAATTGCATCCCCTAAGAAGGCTTAGTCATAATCAGTGCTATCTTTCTGACTATAACCCTCACTACCAATCTGGCCTTAAAAGCCATTATGTTACCATTTGAATCTTTTTTCCTCTTGTATACCCATTTGCTACTTATGGCTTCAAGCACTTGTGGTAGATTTGATTTCTTACATCTATAGCTATTATTAATTCATATTTGTAATCCATGTCTTGATGCAATTTTGCAGCATCCTCATCATTTACAGCTGCATCGTAACTTCATGGGTCGGTATCATCTAGTCTATCTATTGGGAGTAATTCCAAAGACTCACCCATGAATATACAAGTTGTCTCGACAACCTCTAACTGTGACAAGGTTGTTTCACTAAGTTAGTTATAGGTGCATGTACTTGTAATTCACCACCTTGCACGTGCAACCATATAGTTGGTTTCATACCTTCCCCATGTATGCTCAATCTGCCATGTGGTTCACTTGATGGATTTAAATTGTCTTTATCAATATCTTGAAGAACAATTTCCCTCTTAGACTTATGGTTTCTTCTGTAATATCCTATAGGAATTTTGTGTTGGTGCTAACAACGACCTTTCGTTCCTCATAATAATAAAAGAAACCACCTTTTGTTTGTCTACGGTAGCCCACAAACATCATAAGCTATACAACACTAGACTTTGAGTCTGGACAAAGTAGTCTTTCGCACATGGCAGAGCTCTAACAAAGTGTTTGGAACTGATTTAGAAGCTACCATGTTAAAAAAGTACGCTAGTGTTTCTAGTGCATAACACAAAAACAAAAGAGGCAAGCTGACACAACTCATCAGAGACCTCATCATCTCCAATAGGTTTAAATTTTTCTTTCAGCCACACCATTTTACTGGGGAGTTCCAAGTGCGGTCCATTGGGAAGTAATCCCTCGCTCTACAAGATACTCCAAGAACTCATTCATGAGATATTCACCACCACTATTAGATCAAAAGAAAAGAATAAATCTCAAGTTCATGTAATCAATGTGTGCTATGCCTCACAAGATTCATCACAATCTAAATAGGAAATACCCACAAACACAAACAATCCAAACCAAGCCAGAAAATTAGTAAAGTTTAGAATAACCTTACAGGAAAGTGTATCATTCATCACTTAAGTGTTTATGGGTTTAATGTGTATACACTCATCATGTATGATTTACATCTACCATAGGCTTGCAAATATTCTACTTTCTTCTTAAATCCACACACAAGATCTAGAATAAAACAGGACTTTAGTTTTGGTTGTAATGTATGCGTTTTGTGAAGTGTAGGGAAATATGGCCAAGTGACTAAAAAGAAAATATTTAGTTCGTGACTCTCAACATATTAGAATCACTATCTATCCTCATCCACCTTTCTCCTATGATATTGCAATTCAAACTACAACAACTCTTTTTTTATGCTCTTTATATTTTTTTTCTTTTTCATTGTAGAACTTATAAGTATATCTATTTTTTATTTTTTTTAAAGAGCTCTACTTTTCTTTTGTACACCAACTCTATTAATTTCTTAGCACTCACAATTTTCCACCCTTGCTCTTCCTAAATCACATAGACAAGATAAATCTCACCCATTTTGTGGAAATCTGATAGACAAGATAAGAAAATGAAATAAAGCTCAAAGGGGCTTACGAGAGAGAAAACATTGTAAGGGACAATATTTGGGATAAACATGCTGACGAAAATGGCCTAAAATCATTTTCTAGACTCGTTCACACTATGCAGACTCCAAAAAGAAACAATGCAAGTTCAAAAAAACATACATGCAAAACTCACGTCAAACGAAAAAAAAAGCTGAAAATATAACTTAGGGTGAATTTTTTTTTTCCATCATAAACATCAAATCAAAACTTAACCTATCATGCAAGTGTATGTATGAAAAATCAAACCCTTCATGCGGTATTCTCAATTTATTGGCTACTTCAATCACATTCACAATCAATTCAACCCATCTAAAAATCAATCATCAATCGCATATCAGAAGGAGACAATGTTAAAAAACTCTACTAAAAAAAGGTTTGAAAATTTTAAAACTAAATTTGACTAAGCAGAAATTTAAAAAATTTAAATGGTCATGTCGAAAATTTAATATGTAAATCATACTTAAATAAACGCAAGAAAATTTTCAATCTCGTGTCCACATTGCCCCAAACTTATTTCACTAAAATAATGAGACAATTTTGAGAATCGGACAAAGTTTGAAACACATACCTTGCGATCAATCTAAGACATTGACTATTTATCCCTTTTTCCTTCTGTCCAACGCAATACTGACGCGATATTGTGTTGGTCGACGTGGACAATCTTTTGGACTTCCTTAGACTGGGTCGACTTGGCTCCCATCAGCCTTTTGTGTCGATCGACACACTTCTATGTCCATTGATACAAACTCTCAATTTTTTAAGCTGTAAAACAAAGTTAAAAGAAAAAAAATATAGAAACTTGAAAATAAAACATATAAAGCTTGGCTTACCTCCTAATAAGTGTTTTGTTTTACGTCGTAGCTTGACGTTACTTCGTGACCATCATGGAGAGCGGGTCCGAACCCGAAGACCAATAGTGTCAATAGTGTAGAAGAGCCAATTGCAATAAACAATGGCGAGCTCAAATGGGGAAGCCTTAGTCGATGATTTCACCCCTTCATTTCCATGCTCCCACTCTATCGCTTCTGCTTGAGTCTTCATCGTCATCTTCCTCTTGAAAACCAAATATGTCATCCGGTTGATGCTAGCACCAGTGTTGCATAGAACCTTCTTAACCTCCATTCCTCCTATCTCCACAAGAATGGAGAAACAGCTCGGGCTGAATATCATGATTGGCAGGTTCTTCGTAAGCAACAAACTACACTCCTCGTGGATGGGAAAATTTTCATTATCAATGAATTTATTCTTGCTCATAAGCTTCCAGAGAAATTTCATGTAGCCCAGTATTTCAAGGAATAAATCAATGGAAGGTTAATATTAACCTTCTTCAATGTATCCACATATCTTGCATACTTACCATCTTCTTTTTTCTTCAGAAATTGCTGAGGAAAGGGCATCAGAGGGATGGGATTGGCCTTAGGAGCAGAAATGGATAGGGCCTTTTTTAACTTACTTGTGTCCATGTCGATCATTGACTGACACAAGGTGTGTTGGTAGATGGGGCTTCCTCGCTCAACCCTTGTTCTGCTGGATCAAAATCAGGAGCATCATTCAATGCATGCTCTACGTTGGTTGACACAGAGCCACCCAGCTCTTGCATTTTCACCCTTCCTTCATTTTATTCATCTCTTGGCCCTCTCCGAACCCTCCTAGCTCGTCTTGTACCTCAACTTGATGGTGTTCACCTATTTCTTTCGGATTGACCTTCGTTGTGCTTGGAAGCTTACCGGGCTTATGTTGTGTGCTCAGAGACATGGAAATCTATCCCAACTGAGTGTCGAACATCTACTTGTGCTTTGAAAAATTCTAAACTTGGTCTTTGAAGTTCTTCACTTCCTGATCAACTCTTCCAAAACGTGCATCTGAATTTTGAATAAACTTGGCAAGTATATATTCGATGTTTGGTTTCTTGTATTCCACGATCGCTCCTTGTTGAACTATAAAACCGGGTGGAGGTAGCTCGGCACCATTGGGATTGGCGTAAGAAAATCCATATTGGGTTGAGCGTTGGAGTTGTAGTACCGGTTCCCTAGATTCCACCAAGGAAATTATTTTTTAAATTACTAACATAGTTCAATTTCAAGGTACCAGAGCAGTCTCTGAGTTTTAGCAGCTTCCTTGGTTTACATAATCTGCATCCATAGACACAATTGCTTGGCTGGGGATTGGCTTGACAACAGCTATGATTCGGCCTGCCTCCAACACATGAAGTCTTCATGAAACTTCCTCAGTTCTAGCACAAAATTTGATCCCCACACACTTCAAACTTGACTTGTAGTTGTCTCTGTGCAAGACATTGATAACTATTCATTGTTATTCTTGCAAAAAGTGTCATGTCTTCCTCTGCAGTCTTCATGGTGATGAAGCCTCCAGCAGAAGTATCCTCATTCTCCTTCATGTTCGGGGCAGTCTATGGGCATTTTCTTGAATCGTTCCCAAACTTCATAATGTTTCATCTGCTTGCTAAGTGAAATAAGTCATTTGTGCCTTCCATTTCACGGTGACACTAGGAGGAAAGACGTTTATAAAAGGAATTGAGATGTCAATTCCTCCCATGTGCCAATCTAGGTCCGATTCAATCCAGGAAACCACACACGAGCTATATCTCATAATGAGAATGAGAAGAGCCTCATTCTTGTCAATCCTGGTTCACTCCGCTTTGTTTGACTGTGTCACAAATATTGATAAGCTGTGTTAGGTGCACATATGGATCCTTCGTGGCTCTTCCTCCAAACTGGTTCTGTTGAACTATTTAAATCAGGCTGGTCTTTAGCTCGAAATTATTGGCGTTGATGCAAACTCAGAATCCTCCTTCGTTGTGTTGGGGCCAGAGCCATTTTTGAATAGTGTTTCTTGGTTGTGCTTCTCCTTGTCACAGTAGATTTTGCGGTATCTAGGCATTTCGCACAACTTGTTTTGCTTACATCTCTCTTATTCGTGCTCGCAGCTCTTGAACTTCTCCAGCGAGCACTGTGATTTCTTCTGGTGTTTGATTTGGGAGTTATTCATTTGTTAGTTCCATCTCAATTGCTTGAACTCTTCCTTTAGCTCCTCTTCTTTTGTTCATGCACTACCTGCAAAAGAAAAAAGAAGAATTCGGTTTGTAAAATTAGTTCGAAAGGCACAGAAAATTGGACTTCTATTTCAACCGATGTCAACTGGTGTCGACCAACGCAGGTAATTCACATGCGTCAATCTACACAAGAGAGCCGCGAACGACATTAAATTAAAAGAAACTGCATCAACTAGGATAACTCAAGTAGACCAAAATAGAAACCAAACACACCAAAAATTATCAAGAATGAAATAAAATTAAATTAAAAAATCCAAAATCCTAAACAGAACTAGTAATCGACACTAAATCAATCTATTTCCCGGCAACGATGTCAATTTCATCATTGCTAACTAGCAAATTAATGTGTAAAATTAAAGAAGATGAAGAATGCAAGAACACGAAGAATGAAGGCAAGTGTATGCAACACACATGGTGGCGCTAGTGGCAGATCCCTAGGTTCACGCACGCAGCCGCGTGCAGCAGGCGGCCGTGTGGCCGGTTCGTGGCGATGCAGGAAATGGCAACCAGCGGCGGCGGCGCACGTAGCAGCAGAACTCTAGGGTTCGCCACGTGCAACCACGTGTAGGCAGCAACCCGCGACCCTTGCAACTGGTTGTGGTGGTGTCCGGTGCAGCGATGCTCGGGTGATCACTGGTAAAATAAAATGATTAATTATAGTACAGTAATGCAAATAAATTTTTAACCCTAAGGTTGTCGAACCTATAAAGACTGTACGACGAGACTATTTTATGTTCTAAGCCATGGTTTCCAAATCACAGTTGTTTGATCAAATTGAATAAGGGGTTTTGATTTTGAAATTTAAAGATGACAATGCTGAAAAATAAAGGTTTTTTAAAACAATAATAAAAGATACAGATTCTAGGGCAGATAATCAATTCATTAACATGCAAAATTCATCAACTCAGGAAGGGGGGGTTAATTCAGATTCAAATCGATTAAATTCCTTGGTTAGGCAATTAAACCATAGACTACGAATATGTGACTATCTCTACTCGGTCCCAAGAACTCAATATTAGTTAATCTCGATAATTATCTAATTAAATCCTACAAATTAATTCCCTCTTCCTATCACCAATTTTCACCTCTCGGTCCTTCAATTGAAAACTAAAAACCTAGATTCAAATTCATCTCTTGATCCTTCTTTAAATCTAGATTTGATTAATTAAGTTCAGGAAATTAAACCACGCTATTGAGTTGAATCATTTAAACATGCATCAGAAAAGATTATCAAAAGCCCTCGAACCTATTAGGGTTTCTAGCCACTAAACATGGATAGAAATAAAGAAAACATATTATTATTAATCGTAAATTACCTTACAATGACAATAGCAACCTTGAAGGTCTTGGAAAAACTCTAATGCTCAATAATTCTAAGTGTTATCAACTGTGTTTTTAGAGCCCTAAGTGAGTGGTATTTACAGAGGATAACAAGGTATTAGACTAAAATATAAAAAATAACCAAACTGGGTGAAATTCTCTTCTTGGGCTTCTGTGTTGATCGACATGTAGAGTGTCGATCAACACAAATGCATTATGTCGACTTCTTCTTCACTTCCATTTCAATCCACCCATGTTCGGCCTCCGTGTTCATCGACACAATGCATTTCGATCGACATGCATGCACATGTTGAGCCTCTCTTCATGCCGCTTCCTTCTATCGACATCCGACCTCTGTGTCGATCGACATACTCCATGTCATTCCACACGTAGGTTATGTTTCATGTTTTTGGCACGTCTCCTAACTCAGTCAACTTCCCGTGTGTCAATGAAAGCATCAACTCTGTCAATCTCGGATCTTTTCACCTTTTGCTCACTTTTAGCCTCAAATACCTACAAGATTTAGCATACCAAGCATAACATCCTCTATAATGCACTCATGCACGAAAAAACTAAAAACCTAACCTAATTGCACTATAACAAAGGAGAAAGACATGGATAAGTGAGTGTAAATATAAGCTTATCAAACCCCCCAAACTTGAAGGCTTGATTGTCCTCAATCAAAAGAAAAGAAGAAAAGATCATGCAGTTGGAGTGCAATGCCTCACAAGATTCGTCACATTCAAGAATCAAAAATCCACATCACAAAAGCAATTTGAAAGAGATAAAAAATTCATCAACTGTGGAAGACTCACAAGATAGTGTTTCGCTCATTCACACAAGTGTTTGGGTTTGAATGAAAGCACTCACAACATGTACTTGGAAAATTTCTAGAATCTCCACTGCTCAAATGTGCACACAATTCAAGAATCAGAAAAGACTTTTCATTTAGTTGTAATGTAGGCTCTTTGCGAAAGCTAAGGAACTATGGTTAAATGACTCAAAATTATCTCCAGTGCGTCCACCTCATCGATCTTAATTCACTCTATTTTCTTCATCCACCTTTCTCCTATATTTTCAACACAAACTAAGACTCTTTCTTTTTCTTTTCTCTTTCTTTATTTTTCTTTTCTAATCTTCTTGTGCTCTTATAATCTTTTCTTTTGAACTTATAAGGGCACAAACAAACTTTTCTCTTTTTTCTTTTCTAGAGCCCAACCTTCTTTTGTACACCAATAAAGATTTCTTTTCCACTTATAACAACTATCCTTATTTCACCCAAATTCTGTAGACAGGATAGAATGCACCTTTTTTATAGCACTCTCTCATAGACATGACAAAACTATAACGTTTTTCTTAACTCATAGACCAAGAAAGAAAAAGTAACAGGCTCAAAGGGGTTATTCAAATGATAAAAGATCACGAGGGACAATGTTTAGGATAATTTGGATAACAAAGATGGCCTAAAATTATTTTCTATCATTGTGCACACTATGCAGTCTAGAAACAGAACAGAAGCAAGTACTATTGAAATGAAAAAAATACATGCAAATCTCACATGAACAAATAAAGGCTCAAATTCTCACTTGGGTTCAATTTTTCTTCCACAATAAATTTCAATCTACTCAAACATCATGCTAGTGTAAGTTTCACTTCAATCCTATCATGCAGTATTCTACATTCATAGGAAATCAACCACAATCAAAATCAAATCAAACTCATCATCAATCGATTTAAAACTCACAATCACTTCAAATATGTTCGAATACTCAACAAGCCTCCTCACAGTATATCCATATTTTTTTTCTAGGCAGAAATTCAAATAGCATAAAGCATAATAAATAAAAGGATAGCAAGGTCGAATTTCTTATCCACATCCCCCAAACTTATTTCGAACTCGGGGAGTTCGAAAAAGTTTGAAAATCAGACAAGAATAAAAACTAGTACATGACTGTTGATCTCAGACATCAACGTTTTTATCCACCGAAGGAATAAGTGTTGCACAACAAAGCTGTTGTGGCTGTTGGAACTCTATGTGGATCGATAGGTTGTATGTCAATCAACACAGAGCCATCATGTTGACTCTTTGCTTGGGTTAAAAGAGTTACTCCGTCTGGACCTCTGTGTCGATAGACATCAGGCATGTATATCGAAATAGAGGTCGATCCTCTAAATTTTTTTTTCTTAAAAAATAAACACAAATAAACAAAATTGAAATAAAAAATGAAAATTGAAATAAAACAAGTAAAGGTTGGGTTACCTCCCAAAAAGTGCTTAGTTAACGTCGAAGCTCGACGGTACCTCTTTTTCTCAAGTCCATGGAGGATGGGCGCAGACTCTCCTTCCTCAGGCATCCACCATGTAGACGAGCCTGTCTTGAATGACAGTAGTGAGCTTGTCGTGAGATGGTGTACTTGGAAATTTTTCCATCCCATTCCCTTGGTCCCATTAAATAGCAGCTCGGTCTTCTCTTTCCTCCTCGGTTTCTTCCACTTCATCCTAAAAGTCTTAAATGGAGGTGTTCGGTGCATTCAGATTGCTGTCAGCTTTTGTCGAGCTTGAAGGCTCGTAATGTAATTTCCCCACCAAGGCAGTCAAACAGTGCAGCACTAGTATCCAAGAACTCTCGTCCCAAGATGAGGGGTGTGTTGCTATCCTCCTTCATATCAAGCACTACAAAATCTGCAGGAAAGATTAGATGACCCACACAAATGAGAACATCCTCAAGTATACCTTTGGGGCGAGACACAGATCAATTTGCCATCTGTAGTGTGATTGTAGTTGACCTCATTTCTCCAATGTTGATGCGCTTGTAAATGGAGTAGGGCATTAGATTAATGTTAGCACCAGTGCTGCACAACACCTTTTTAAACTCGATCCCCCAATCTCGACTGGAATCGAGAAGCACCCTGGATAACTCCTCTTGTTTGGAATCATTTTTTGAAAGGGTAGGCCGCACTGCTCATGAAGCTTAACGGTTGAGTTCTCCACGAACTGTTTCTTTTCACTAATCAACTTGCGAAGATACTTTATGTAGGTCTCGATTAATGGTAAGTTACCTTCTTCAAGTTTTCCACAAATCTTGTGAACTAAGAATCCTCCTTTTGCTTGGATAACTGCTAAGGAAAGGGCATCGGAGGTGTTGGAGCAGCTTTGGAACTTGGATTGTTGAGCTGGGGAGACTTTTGTGTCGGTTGGGAAGGATTTGTGTCTAAGTGTCCTCTGTGTCGATCGACAGGGGGCATGTCGATCAACTCATCCTCATCATCTAACATGTCTACCTCGATTTGTCCTATGTGTTGATCTACACAGGGTGTGTCGGTCGAAATAGTGGGCATTCCAGCGGGAAGAGCTCTCGGTGGGTAGTGCTGGTATCCCCCTTTCCTGTACTAATTATAATAACCTCCTTGGTTCATGTAATTCACATCAGCGACGGGATCAACTTATGCAACAGAAACACAAGCACTAGATGTCAGTTTCTCCATCTCCCCCATGAGTTTTTTGATCTCCTTCTTGTGGGTGTCATCCTCCTTCTTCTTCACTGCTCGAACTTGAGGTCTCCTTTGATTGGCCCATTGTTGAGTATGCAAGGCAATCTTCTTGAAACGTTTGAGGGCTTTGTTGGCAGACTTGCTCATCACGGATCCTCCGGCTGTATTGTCCAACGATTCTTGAGTTCTTTCATTCATCTCTCGATAGAAGATGTGTGTCTGTGATAAGCTCATTATTTTACTCGCTTATCTATATTATTTTCTACTATTTTATGTATTTTTATTGAGTTTATATATATATTTTATGCATGAGTCTATATTTTGTGGTATTATGCATACTTTGGTGTGTTTCTACAGATTATAAGCCAAATTCACTTAAAAATCGTTCTGAAAAGCAGTGACGTGTAAGAGTAGCAGTGAAAAGTTCTTCCACAAGAGGAATTCGGGCTATTGGTGCATGTCAATGGATGAAGCTTTGAGTTAGCTCTCCAACGCAACTAGAATCAGGTCAATCGGAGTTCGGGAGAGGAAGTTATGGCCAAAACCGTGAGACCAAGCAGAAGGGGCGAGATAGGACCACGTCGATCGACGCCAATCCACATCGATCGATGCCAAAGGGAGAGCCACGTTGATCGATGCCAATCCACATCGATCGACGCGAGTCTACTGGCACGGGAATTTGATGAAAATCGGATTTATTCATATCTTTAGCCCTAGATTTGATAGGATACACATCCACCCCTATAAATACCTAAGTAAATTCGACTTTTTCAAATCAATCATCATATTTTTTTGTTTTTAGAGTTTTGAGAGTTGGGAAACACGAAACCCTTTTATTTTTCTTGTAAGTTCTTTACTTTTATACAATTTAATATGTTTTATTCTGGATTTCTATCTGCGATGAGTGGCTACAAACCCTAACAGGTTCTAGGGTTTGATATTATTATGGATGCATGTTATGATTAATTAATTAGGTTCATGATTCCTGTGATTATTTTCTAATTCTGAATAAATTCAAGGATCGAGAGGTGACAATTAGTTTAGATGTCTAGCTATTGGTAGAAGCACCGAGAGGTGAATATTGATAGTGAGATAGGGAATGCATGATACACTCTATACTTTCCAATGACATGTATTAGACTGTAGGGATTGAACTGGTTTGCTTATCAGATTGACTAATTGGGTGTTCTTGAGACCGAGCGGAGATAGTCACTAATTAGTAATCTAGGTTATATTTTCCCAACAAAGGAAATATAGCATTATTGAAGTATTCCACCTATTAATTATTTGGTTCTACATGTCATCCATAATAAGAATTCTTCCCTAGAATCTGTGTTCCTTTAAATTTGCTTTCAAAACCTCTTTAATTTTTAGTATTGTCATCTTTATTTTCCAAATAAAAACCCTAATTTTCTGTTTCCTCAAACAATGAATCCTAGGATCATAATTAGTACATAGGATAGTTTCGTTATACAATTCCCCTGGATTCGATAACCTTAGGGTTCCTTATAAATTTATTTGCCACTGTTGCTATAATTAATCTGTACATTTTACAGTGATCAAATTGGCGCCGTTGTCGGGGAGTTGTTAGATTTTATCTTGTTACTAGTTCGTTCTAGGATTTGCTGGATTGAGTTTTATTTTTTACGTGTGCGTGCGTGAGTTTCCGTGTCTGCATCACACGTTGATCGACGCCCGTTAGCATCGATCGACATCTATCATTTTTTTGTTGCGTCGATCGACGCACTCCTTGCATCGATCGATGCCGACCTCTCTCTTGCATCAATCAACATGACATCCACGTCGATCGACGCCGAACTGATATCTTCCTATTTTCTGTGCAGGTGCATGAACACGCGAGCCAAAGGAAAAACACTCGAGGCCTTTGTCCTTGAAATTGAAGCAACTTGCAGGAAAATCAAAAAGAAAGGAAAAGAAAAACAGCGAGAGATGGCTGAGAATCCTGAAGCACCTCTGCAAAATATGACTCCCAAGGAGCAGAGGCAATTTGTGGATGAAGTACAACAGCTGAGAGCACAACTACAAGCAGCCCAGGCTACTCAGGCAGAGCAAGCTGCAAGACTGGCAGACTTGAACAATAGGCACATTGTGGTTCCGCAAAGGTCCATCTTGGATCTATTTCTTCCACAGCAAGCGGAGGCCGGATTCAGAGTTGGCATCGATGCCAACAACTTTGAGCTACGCACAGGCCTTATTCAGATGGTGCAGGAAAATCAGTTTGCGGGGAGAGTTGTAGAAGATCCATATACCCACCTCAACCAATTCATTGAGGTATGTAACACTGTGAAGCAGAATGGAATAACCCAAGATGTAATCAGAATGAGACTGTTATCGTTCTCACTTAGAGACGAAGCACAGTCTTGGTTTGCTGGATTGGATAAAAGTCAAATTGGGACATGGGAGGAGCTTCGAGCAGAGTTCCTTATCAACCACTTCCCACCGAGCCTGCTACTGAAGAGGAAAGCTCACATTACTACTTTCAAGCAGATGTATGATGAGTCACTCTACGAGGCCTGGAAGAGATACAAAGAGCTTCTACGACTCTGTCCTGGACATGGCATCGATCTGGAGATGCAAGTGTGCCATTCTATGAGGGTTTGAATCCTCACATGAAGGAGTTGGTTGATGCATCTGCTCGTGGGATACTGATGAAGAAGAGTGGTGCAGAGAGCATGAGGTTGCTGGCAGACATGGCGCTGAATAGCCACCAATGGCCAACTGAGAGACAGATTCCGGTCAAAGCTGTGGAAGCCAAGCTAGAAATTGATGTGGTTGCTGAGGTGAAAAAGCTCCGGGAGGAGATTGAAAAATTGGGCACAACACAAGTTGCAGCTGTTGAAAAGCCAAGCATGGCTATTGTTCCGGTGGAGGCCGACTACATCAATCGGGGTGCAAGCAGTTCGTCTGGAACTGCCGGGATGGAGCCAAAATACATTGGCGGTGGTTATCACAATAACTACCGAGGAAATCAAGGGTATCATTACATCCATGGGCGATCTCACCCTGGTTTTTCTTATTCTAACCATTCTGCTGCAGAACACCCTCCGCCTGGTTTTGATATAGGTACAGGAGGAGTGATTGTGGAAAGAAAGAAGTCTGTGCTGGAGGAGATTCTCGAGAAATTTATCAAGAGCTCTGACAATCCGTTTGGGAAAGTAGAAACCGAAGTGAAAGGGATGGCCAACCACATGCAGCTGATGACGAAACACCTTCAGATGATGGACACACAATTGAGCCAGATTGCCACCACACTCAGCAACCAACACAAGCCTGGATAGCTTCCGAGCACAACGGAGGTGAACCCAAGGGTTCAAAAAGACTGCAAGATCGTCACTCTGAGGACCGGGATGAGCTACAAGAATCCCAAGATGGTTGTGAATGAGTCTGGAGGCGAAAAGGAGAAAAATTACACAGGAGATGAATCCACGTCGATCGATGGACCTGCCACGTCGATCGATGCAGAAGACAGAGCCACGTCGATCGACGCCACCCTGCGTCGATCGACGCCAAGCCCATTCCAGGAACAAAGCTGAAGCAGTCTAAAGATCAACCCTCTCCTATGTCATTCCCACAACGGTTCACGAAGCATAAAGAGGACGAGAAGATCTCCAGATTTGTGGAGAATCTGAAGAAGGTCAGCATCAACATCCCGCTGATCAAAGCACTGAAGGAGATCCCGGGGTACATGAAGTACCTCCAAAAATTTATGAATGAGAAGAAGCAATTCATGGAGAATGAGACGGTGAAGATCCACGAGCAGTGCAGCCTGCTGCTGCAAAAGCAAGTGCCCATCAAGAGAAGCGATCCTGGATGCTTCTCTATTCTGGTTGAGATTGGGGGACACACGTTCGAGAGAGTACTATGTGATACTGGGGCCAGTATCAACCTGATGCCGTACTCCATCTACAAGCGTGTCAACATCGGAGGGATGAGGCCCACGACGATCACCCTGCAGATGGTGGACCGATCTGTGTCCCGCCCGAAAGGTATACTTGAGGATGTGCTCATTCGCGTGGGCTATCTCATTTTTCCTGCAGATTTTGTGGTGCACGTGATGAAGGAGGACGAGAGCATGCCCATGATTTTAGGGCATGAGTTTCTCGACAATAGCGCTGCTCTCATTGACTGTCGAGGCGGGGAGATCACAATCCGAGCAAACGACGAGAAAATCACCTTTGTGATTGACAAGAGAAAGAAGAAAGCGGAGTGCAATAGGGTCTCCACTACTGAAGAAGGAGATTAATCTGAAGAGGAAGAAGCAACTGCCATTGAGTGGGAGAGAGGAAACGAAAGGGTGAAAGTGTCAACTACGCCACCTTTTTCTGCACTCACCACCATTGTGAAAGACCAGAAGGTTTACATGGTGGAAGCCAAAGGCCGGTGAGTCTGGACCCGACCTCCCTGGCGGTGATTTGAGGTATCGTCGAGCTGCGACGTTAAATCAAGCACTTGTTGGGAGGTAACCCAACCTTTTCCGTATTTTTTTTTCAATTTTTGTTCTTATTTTGAATTTTCATTATTTTTGTTAACAGTTGTTTTGCAGTATTATTAAAAAAATTAGAGTACAACTCGACGTCGATCGACGCAGCCTGGCGTCGATCGACGCCATTCGAAGTTGATCGACGCAAAGTGCTAGTAGCAATTATTTCACGTCGTGCGATGTTCGAAGACTCCGGGGAGATAAAAAGTTGATGTCTGAGATCAACTACCAGGTATCGTTCCCTCTTTTGTCTGATTTTCAAACTTATTCCACTCTTCGAGTTGGAAATAAGTTTGGGGGATGTGGACAAGAGATGGAATGTTCTATCTTTTATTTATTCTGCTTTCTGCCTTAAATTTTTTTAAGTTTTATTCTATTTTGTGGTTAAAATTTTTGAGTTTTGAAATAACCTGAATGAGATTGTGAGATTAGAATCGGTTGAGGGTTGAGTTTGAATTGTTTGTGAGTGTGGTTAGATGCCTATGAATGTAGAATACCGCATGATAGGATTGATTTGACACTTATGCTTGCATGCTGATTGAGCTTATTTGAAATTGACTGTGGAAGAAAATTTTAAACCCTTGTGTGAGATTTTGAGCCGTAATTCGTTTGATGTGAGATTCACATGTGTGTTTTGATTTTTCTAGAACTTGCCTATTTTCTGTGTTGAGACTGCATAGTGTACACAAGTTTTGGAGATGATCTTAGGCCATCTTTGATAACCCAATATCTTAAACACTGTCCCTTCACATTAAATTTTTCCTAATTAGCCACTTTTGAGCCTATAAAATTTTTTTCTTTCCTTGTCTATGAGATTAAAAAGAAGTATTGGTTTCGCTTATGTCTTGAGTTGTGGTATATGGGGTGGAATGATTGTGAGATGGAGATAAGAAAATATAAATTAGTGGTGGAAATATGTATGAAAAAGAAACTCAAAGAAATAATTAGAATTCTCATAAGCTCTCTGAAAAGATAAGAATACAAAAATTATGTAAAGAGCATAAGAGATTTAAAATGAGCTAGAAAAAAAATTGTGTATTTGTTGATATATTTGAGGAGATGGGGTGGATGATGATTGAGAGTGGTTGTAGTTTGTTGAGTTGGCCACTTAATGGATTCTAGTCACTTGACCATATTTCCCTACCTTATCAGAAAAAGCCTGCATTACAACCTATTGAAAGTCCTTTTTGATTCTAGACTTGTGTGCACATTCTAGCAGTGGAGATATTAGAAAATTTGTAAGCCTATGGTAGAAATTTCTTCATACATGTTGTTGAGTGCTTTCATCTATACCTTAAACACTTGAGAGTTGAGCGATACAGTTCTTGTGAGTTCTTCCACTGTTGATGAATTTTCTGTCTCTTTCAAATTGCTTGTGTGTAGTGGATTTCTGAATCTTGACTGTGATGAATCTTGTGAGTCATTGCACTTTAATCGCATGATCTTTTGATTTCTTTCTTGCCTATTGATTGAGGAAAATCAAACATTCAAGTTTGGAGGGTTTGATAAGCTCATTATTTTACTCGCTTATCTATATTATTTTCTACTATTTTATGTAATTTTATTGAGTTTATATATATATTTTATGCATGAGTCTATATTGCGTGGTATTATGCGTACTTTGGTGTGTTTCTACAGGTTATAGGCCAAATTCACTTGAAAACCATTCCGAAAGCAGTGACGTGTAAGAGTAGCAGTGAAGCGTTCTTCCAAAAGAGGAATTCGGGCTATTGGCGCATGGCAATGGATGAAGCTTTGAGTTAGCTCTCCAACGCCACTGGAATCGGGTCAATCGGAGTTTGGGAGAGGAAGTTATGGCCAAAATCGTGAGACCGCGCAGAAGGGGCGAGATAGGACCACGTCAATTGACGCCAATCCACATCAATCGACGCGAGTCTGCTGGCGCGGGAATTTGATGAAAATTAGATTTATTCATATCTTTAGCCCTAGATTTGATAGGATATACATCCACCCCTATAAATACCTAAGTAAATTCGACTTTTTCAGATCAATCATCATATTTTTCAGTTTATAGAGTTTTGAGAGTTGGGAAATACGAAATCCTTTTATTTTTCTTGTAAGTTCTTTACTTTTGTGCAATTTAATATGTTTTCTTCTTGATTTCTATCTACGATGAGTGTCTAGAAACCCTAGCGGGTTCTAGGGTTTGATATTATTATGGATGCATGATTAATTAATTAGGTTCATGATTCCTGTGATTATTTTCTAATTCTAAATTAATTCAAGGACCGAGAGGTGAGGATTAGTTTAGATGTCTAGCTATTGATTGAAGGACCGAGAGGTGAATATTGATAGTGAGATAGGGAATGCATAATACACTCTATACTGTCCAATGAGATGTATTAGACTGTAGGGATTGAACTGATTTGCTTATTGGATTGACTAATTTGGTGTTCTTGAGACCGAGCAGAGATAGTCACTAATTAGTAATCTAGGTTATATTTGCCCAACCAAGGAAATACAGCATTATTGCAGTATTCCACCTGTTAAATTAATTGGTTCTACATGTCATCGATAGTAAGAATTCTTCCCTAGAATCTGTGTTCCTTTAAATTTGCTTTCAAAACCTCTTTAAATTTTAGTATTGTCATCTTTATTTTCCAAATAAAAACCCTAATTTTCTGTTTCTTCATACAATGAATCTTAGGATCATAATTAGTACATAGGATAGTTTCGTTATACAATTCCCCTGGATTCAATAACCTTAGGGTTCCTTATAAATTTATTTGCCACTATTGCTATAATTAATCTGTAGATTTTACAGTGATCAGCCTGCTCCTCGGTGTCAACTCCATGGCCCGGACAACTCCTCAATAGCTCATTGAACCTGCTTCATGCCTCAAACAAGGACTCATCCATCTTCTGGTGGAACTGCAAGATCTCCATCTTCTTCTGAATGATCACAGAAGGTGGAAAGAAAGCGGCGAGGAACTTTGCTTAGAGATCTACCCAAGTGCGGATGCTGCTGCAATCCAAGGCTGTAAAACATGTCACAGCCTAATCCCGTAGTGAGAAGGGAAACAAGCGCAGATGGATCACATCCTGGCTGACTTCATTCTGCTTGATGGTCTCACACACCTCAACGAACATTCGGAGATGGGTGTAGGGACCCTCCACCGGTCGGCCACCAAATTGGTTCTATTGAACCATTTGAATCATGTCGGTTTTGAGTTCAAAGTTATTGGTTGTGATACCAATAATAAATCCCTTATTTCCGGGCTGCGGTCTGTACCTCCTTTCCATGGCTTTTAGATCCTCATCATCAGAGTCCTCTTAGCGACACCTTTCTCTTTCTCGTTTTGTTTCTCTCCTTGCAGCCTCGAGCATGTCTGCCGCTCTTTCAGCCATCAATTGCTTGATTATCTCCTTCATGTGGTTGACTTCTTGGACTAGAAGTGGGGAATTCCCTTGAGTTATGATTTGTGTGTCGGAATCCTCCAAGGGTGGCATGTTTGGATCGTCTTCTTCATTTGGGTTGTGTGGTTGCTCCATGTTAATGTTTGTACTTTGTTTTTCCTTGCTTTTCCTCCACTGGCTTTGATTTCTGGGTCGAAAACTTTGAGTGGTTTGCCCCGAGCCCTTGTGTTCATGCAACCTAAGAAAAAGGCACTGTAGAAATTAACCTCTGTGTCGATCGACACGCAGGTTTCGGTTGTGTCGATCGACACGCAGGTTTCGGCTGTGTTGATCGAAACTAACGCAAAACCTAGAAAAATACACATGCACAAAAGCACAAAAATTAAACACAAAAATAAAATGAAAACCAAATCCAACATATTTAAAAGAAAACTAATAATAAAATAGAATCTAACAGTCCCCGGCAACGGCGTCAATTTGATCACCGGAAAAATAACCGGATTAATTATAGTAAAGTGATGCAAATAAATTTATAATCCTAAGGTTGTCAAACCCACAGAGACTGTATGACGAGACTATTCTATGTACTAGCAATGGTTTCCAAATCATAGTTAGTTGAGCAAATTGAATAAGGGGTTTTGATTTTGATATCTAAATATGACAATGCAGAAAATAAAGGTTTTTGTAAACAATAATTAAAGATAAGATTCCAGGGCACATAATCAATTCATTAACATGCAAAATTCATCAACTCAACAATGGGGATTAATTTAGATTCAAATGGATTAAATTCCATGGTTAGGCAATTAAACCCTAGATTACTAATTTGTGACTATCTCCTCTCGGCCTCAAGAACACAATATAAGTTAATCTCGATAATTATCTAATTAAATAATACAACTTGATTCTTTCATGTGAGACAAAAAATAATTTCAATTAATTCCCTCTTCCTACCACCAATTTTCGCCTGTCGGTCCTTCAATTGATAAATACAAACCCAGATTCAAATTCATCTCTTGGTCCTTCTTTAAATCTATATTCGATTTATTAAGTTCAGGAAATAAAACCGTGCTATTGAGTTGAGTAATTTAAACATGCATCAGAAAATATTATCAAAAACCCTAGAACCTGTTAGTAGCCACTAAACATGGATAGAAATAAAGAAAACATACTATTATTAATTATAAATTACCTTATAAGGACAATAGGAACCATGAAGGTCTTGGAAAAACTCCAATGCTCAATAATTCTAAGTGTTATCAAGTGTGTTTTTTAGGCCCTAAGTGAGTGGTATTTATAGAGGAGTGAAAACATCTAAACAAGGTATTGGGCTAAAATATAAAAAATAACCAAATTGGGTGAAATTCCCTTCTCGAGCTTCTATGTCGATTGACATGCAGAGTGTCAACAGACAAACATGCATTGTGTCGACTTCTAATTCACTTCCATTTCGATCCACCCATATTCGGCCACTATTGTGGCTATAGTGTACGTATAGAACAATGCACAAGTATATGCAATCGACAAGTAATAAAGTCCTAGAGACCAGATATCGAACCCTAGAGAGTGTAAGTTAAATCGTGCACTTAGAATTACTTGCAAATAAAGGATAATTGTTACTAACTTCGGTAGCCGTGTGAAGCACACACAATTAACACGTTAAATTTATCAATCAGGTCTCTTTTCTAATTCGCTCAAGTGGATATCATCTACTCAATTGAAGGGTATCAATAGCTAGTTTACTCAAAAGTCGTTGATTTTCATCTATCTAGGCAATGAATCGTAAACTAAGCTTTAAATGCAAACAATCAATTGTTAAAAAAATTGCTAACTTCTCCAATCAAGTAATTCAATCAATGGTTTAGGTAGATTAAGATAACAAATCCAACAATCTTAGAAGATAGTGAGTGTTTGTAAACTTCAATTGTTCCGAATTAAACCAAGTTATGTTGCAAATGAATTTTAATTCCTATGAGGTTGAGAAACCAACTCTAATGTCGCTAGTCACTTGCTACAGATAACTAGTGGTAGATGACACTAGGAATTGCAAACAACTACGTTATTAACTCCTAGGCCACTCCCAACCGACCGTCGATTATCACCCTACAACCCTAGCACCGCACATGGATTGGAACTAGAACTATAAGATTATGCACTTATCACGACGATTCCGTCCGCGTGTTGGCTGCAACGTTCACGTCAACTACCTTTAGGCTGGCTATTACCGACACCTAATAGGCAAGAACAAGCTCAAGTGCAAATCAACCCCTCATAGGAAAGTAAACAAGCATAATCGATTCAATCCATCACAATATCCGTAATACAACACTCACTAATGAAATTAGTTCTCCATACCTTTAGTTAAGTACAAAACAAATTGGAAATTAAAAGAATTCATTACAAAAATTCAAGGTCAACAATTGATCTTCTTCGGTTGTCTTCTTTGAATCCAATCTACCTCTCTTCCTTCTTCAATCTTCACCAAATGGATGGAATGTGGCTTGATTCCCCTTGATTTTGGTTGGGGAGAGGTTTAGAGATGAATCTAGGGAGAAGTATCGTGACGGTTATTCTAATTATGGCCAAAAGTCCTTCAATTAACTGATTTTCCCCCTTTTATAGGCGAGCAAACATGGCCTCGGATCGCCCGAGCCATCAATGGCTCGCCCGAGCCATCAATGGCTCGCCCGAGCCATCCTGGGAACCACAGCAATTTGGGAAACACGATCTGGCTTGGCCGAGCCAGATCCACTCGACCGAGCTTGCTCTCTGTCAGCATGGCTCGGTCGAGCCTGCACTGCTCAGCCGAGCGAGCCCTCTGTCCGGCTCAGCTCGGTCGAGCCTACTTCGCTCAGCCGGGCGACTCCTCCAAGCCTCCGAAACTCTCCTTTCGCTCCGTTCAGATGAACCTAACCTCCTTGGACTCCAAACTCGGATGATTTTCCTCCAAAACTCCACCAAATATGTCATATTATGCTCAAAACACATCCTACAACATTTCAAACACAAAAACAAGACAAAAGAACAACGAAAGTATATGATATGAGGGTAAAATGGCCACAAACATGTACGCTCACACATCGAAAAATAGGTTATTTTACACACATATCAAACTTCTACTTAAAGCATAAATAAGCATAAACTATGATTCCAAACAGAAATAAAACCAGTAATATCTTCGTTCCACAAAATAATCATGTACTTCTGAACTGATCACAATAATAAAGAGGACACTCGAGTTATGGAAAAAAATTTACTCTTACTATCATATATGCTAGAGCTTATGTCTCGCTTTTATCTGAGCCTTAGAACCATCTCACAATCTGCCTAGCAAACTTCCGCTCTACTAGATGTACACCTTCCTATTGTGCATCATATTCCTATGCTTTCCACAGTATTTGAGTGATGGAATCCTAAACACTGGTTCTCTTTAACTTTTATTAGCTCATACACCTATGTAAACAACATAATTGCCTATGATCTTCTCGGCCTATTTCTCCTTCCGATCTCTATAGGTGATGTATTTCTTTCCACTTCCGTGCTCAAGAAATGAGATTAAACCAGATCAAAGACAAACATCAGAGCATGCGAAACATAATTCTGACATATGATCAAGCGTAAGTAAATGTTCCACAACCCAAGTGTAAATAGAGTTAGCTCATACTTGCGAAGAACACAAAATAAAATAGGAAATCATTCACCATGAATACAACTCAAAAGATAAAATCAAACTATCGGTGATGATCTCTAAATCACCAATGGTTTCTCTTCGAAAGCTTATTACTTTGTCTTCCTCCTCCCGTGTGGTATGATTCCGCGTGTGTGTTCTGCGCGGATCTCCTCCAAAATTTACTCTCTTTCCTTGATATTTTTCTCCTCTTTCCACCATGACCATTGATCTTTCTTCCTTCATTGGGATTCTTCCATGTGTAGAGATGTCATTGTTCTTCCCAGACAAATGTTCGGCTTACTTTGTGACACCTGTCTCCTCAGCAGACAAGATAAAAAAGATACTTGATTTTTGTCTTCAAGTGGTCCCGCAGAGAGAATCCTCTTCATCCTGCCCTTTTGCATTTCCCATGCTCAAGTATGACTACTGGCCATAATGCGGTAGGTAAGCTCTAGCATTCCGAACCTGGTCAAAAACATAAAAAAAGCTTGCAAAAACTTATTAAAGTTCGAAATAGCTAAAACAAAGTGCAATAATCACCAAGATGCAAATAATATCATAAAGGACTCTAAATGAGAACAATCATATTCTAAACAACATCTAAAGTATAGAAGAAGAGATCAAAAGATAACTCTTTATGAGAGTTATCACCCCCCAAACATAAGATGTTGCTTGTCCTCAAGCAACCAAAACAAAACTAAAAATACTACTCAAATTGGAAATCAATAAGCCAAACTAGTCAATCTCCTCTTTAAAAATCCCTCAGCAAAAATTTAAGAAGAAAGCAGGAAAGGTAACTCTCATGATTGTGAAGTTTCAGTCCTCTTTCTTTTCAAAGTTTAACAGTATACATTCATCGGTTTTGACAATAAAGTTCAAAAAGAACAATCAACTTTCAAGATAGCTAAAGTATAATTGAGCTTAACTTTAACTACTTATTTGAGTCCTCATGCTCATCAATCCCACTTTTCTTCTTCTACCAGTTTGCTTTCTCTTGTTCTCCACTAATAGAATTCACACTCCACTTAGATCAAAAAGACTTTCTAGGCTTCTAATGTTAGGCTAAGGCTCAAGGTGAGGAAATTTAGGTAAAGTGACTTGAGTCTAGAGGCATTGTCCTTCTCATTCTAATATTGGACTTATTCTACCCTTGCTTCTCAACTTTTCTCTTATTTTTTTTCTTCTTTTTTTTCTACCATTACCAAGTATGGCTGACTTGATACATTTTCTCCTTCATTTATCATGTATAAATAATGAGAGCAGCCTTATTCGTACTCTTCTATTCTCTATTTGTTTTTTTTCAGGCTAACAAATTGCCAATTTTTTTATATTTTCAGGGAAGAGGTATTACAAAAGGACACTTCGAGTAGAAGTGTTACCCCCCCCCCCCCCCTCAAAAAAAACTTTGAACATAACATTGTCCTCAATGTTAAAGGAAAATTTGAGTCAGATCAAGCCTCTAGCACTAGGATGTGCATGAGAATTAGCTAACAATAAGCAGGTATAAACAAGAAATGGGCTCAAGTCCAAGATCTAGGTGCCAAGGTAAATTAGTATGAAACACAGAAATATCTGAAGGCACAAAGATCAAGTGATGGCCTAAATCATTTCAAAGTGTAAAGCACATTCTTATTTCGTCTCAAACAAGTTCGAACTTAAGGTAGGTGGCATTTCACATTCAATAGTCCATGATGTAGTACCAGCTAAGCTCAAGCATACGTCTAGCATATCAGGTTTTCAGAAACAAAGACAAATGAGAACATTGTCTTGCAAACCAAACATGCATGTACAGAGCTAATCTTCAAAAAGTAAATGGGGATTTACCCTCAACAAACGCGATCATTACCAATCATGCAAAGAGAGAGAAGACAATAAATAAAACATCATTGGGCGAGAGGAGAGATAACTACTAGACTAATAACTTTTATTAAAACAACCAAATAAACCTCATGCTTTAAAATGGCACTAGCATCAAGTTCAGACACTTAACAACAAAAACTAAACACAAAAACAGCAAACAGCAAACAACCATAAATCTAACCAAATTACGAAATTTTTTTTGCAAAGATTAAATGAGTTGAGAAGTGACCCTATTCATCAAGCAAGATTCCCAGCAGCTTTCTTGTGTTTCTGGGGGCAGCCTTTCCTCCTTAGCAGCTTCTTCGTCTGAGCCTTCATCGTCGCAGCACTTTATGCATGAGCTTGAATCCACGCAACAACTTTGCTTGCTTTTCTTTGATCCTCAGCAGCTCATCTGCAAATTTTCCAGCGTGTCTCCTTCTTCAGCAGGATTTTCACCCCGGGCTCGAGTTTGTGCTTGCGCGTTCCTTTTGATCGGATACTGGATATTGAAGTAGCTTTGGGCAATGCTTCTCGGCTCTGCGAAAT
Source organism: Plectranthus barbatus (assembly GCA_026898455.1). Taxonomy (NCBI): domain Eukaryota; kingdom Viridiplantae; phylum Streptophyta; class Magnoliopsida; order Lamiales; family Lamiaceae; genus Plectranthus; species Plectranthus barbatus. The sequence goes on along the minus strand of JAPKLW010000067.1, from coordinate 242,600 downwards.
AAAAAGGGACTCTAGCTCGTTTGCATAGCTCTGAGATCAATGAAGGGTAGAACAACGACCCAACCCTCTTAGAAGCTTGAAATGCTATAGAATCAAGGATAAAGGGCACTATGTCAATTGGATCTCCCTTTACGATTGCAGCTGTGATGCACACAAAATTCAACCAACCAAGTTAATCAAACTCCAGTGCATACAAGTAATAAAAATCAATCTAGGTTCTTCCCGATTTGCCAGCTAGAATACGAGAAACTCATGTATTGTTGCGTATCTAAGAATGACTAGTCGTTGAGTTGTGAACTATACTAGTAATCAATAAATCCAATTATCTAACTAAGCTAGCTTTAACTAACATGCAATCTCTAAACATTCAACAATTTACTTCCAAACTCTTTAGCAATTATAATACTCGAACTCAAGAGATAAAATCAACAATAACAAAACAAGGACACTGGTAAGATATCCACTATGAAACCATGAAATTGATTTGAATGTTGTAAACAAGTTTTTAATCCATTCAACGATGATCAACCAACCCCTAAGCTTCCTATCTCTCTTAGTACCGGTAAGATAAAAGTAGATGAAATTAAACACACAAGCAATTACGTTATAGTATCTAATTCCACTCCAAATAGTCCGTAGGTTATCGACCTATATGCAATCTCCGCACAGGGATTGGATCAAAACCTATATGCATCTACACTTCTCACAACACCTAGATTCGCGTAATGGCTTCAATTTCGGTGTATAAAACAGATAGTTGGTGAATGCCTACACGATGTGATTTAGGAAAAAGCTTAAATGTGTGCAATAAATTGAATAGAAGTGAAAATATAATCCAAGTTCAATTAAACATTTCAAAGCTTCAATCTACCAATATCCTCAATGATTTCGCTACACATACCTTTGACAAGGTTCAATTGAATACAAAATGCAAACAATTCCATTACAAGATATATAATTTCCCCAATTGGGTGATTTAACCCTTGATCTCCTCCTTAGCCTTCATTGATCTTCCAATTGAGTTGATTTGGCTTGAAATCCACCTTAGTTGAGGTTGTGGATGAGTGGGAAGTGAAATCCTCGAAAATAACCGTTGCAGTCTATCCTAAAATCTGAATCTCCCCATTTAAATCTCGTTTTTCCACCTTTTATACTCAACTTCCAGACCCCAGGATCGACTAAGAAGAAAGAGTATTGCCCGGGATAGCTCTGAATTGAAAAACCGTCAAACAACACATAACGGATCGCCCAAGATGGATCTGGCTCAACCGAAATTCCCCTCTGAAATGCTGGATCGGTCGAGCTCTGCAGGATCGGCCGAAATTTGCTTCTGAACATCCAAATCGGTCGAGCTCTCAGGATCGGCTGAAATTTTCCTCTGAAACGCCCAGATCGGTCGATCTCTGCAGGATCAGCCGAGATTTGTCTCTGAAATCCTTCCTGCTGCTCCTCTACTCATTCCGGTCGATCTTCACACCTTTGCAGCTTGGCCCGGTCGATTTTCCACCAAAACTCAGCCCAAAATGATGAATTATGCTCCAAACTAAACCTACACACTCCAAGTTACACAAAATACGAAAACACAACGAAAACAACATAAAACATATGATATGGGAGTAAAATGAATGCAAACATGCATGCACAAACATTGAAATATAGGACATTTTACGCACATATCATAATCTCCCCAACTTGAACGTTTGATTATCCCCAATCAAAACAAAGTAAAGCAATCAATAAACCTTGTGCAATACCTCATAGCTCATCTTATCCATCTTAGCATGCCTTGGTCAAAGAAGATTATCACCTAACTTTGTGACATGGTTAATGCAAAAGACTCAAACCACTCAACAAAATTGGATAAAAGCAATGAAATGTGCTCCCTCACGTGTATAGGGACAATTCACTCAAGCACGAGTTTTTAAGCTCGATTTCCATAAGCTTGCATCTACTCTCACCACTATACTACAATGAGCTAGCTTCTAGAATCAAGAAGGTCTTTCTTTTGGTTATAACGTGGCTAACTAATAGGTAGGGTGTTTTGGGCCAAAGTGACAAAACTTCTCAAATTCCCAAGAACCCCCCAATCATCGACTTTAAACCACTAATCCCGACGCTTATTTTTTTTTCTTCTCATATTTCCTTCTTTTTTTTCTTTTCTTTCCTTTTTCTCTTCTTCTCTTTTTTTTCATTTTTCTTTCTCAACATTTCTTTTTTTTCCTTTTTCATTACAACACAACTTTTTTGTAGATGCTTATTTTTATGACTTGCACAATTTTCCTGTTTTCATTTCCAACTCTCACTTATTTCAATCTAGCCTCATTCATTGGGATTCAACCAACAATAATAAAACAATTCCCGTCCCACTCTCACAACACCGTATTCACCCTCAAACTCTCATCCCCCAAACTTTGTCCTAATCATATCAAAGAATAATCTCCAATTAAGCTCAATCACGGGGAACAAAGGTAAGAAAGGCAAATAATGATCAATTAACAACACCTTGTACTCCAGATGTGCAAGGTTGATCTAAGAATCGGCGGCCTAATATCATCTTCTAGTTACATGCTCATGCTAAATAGATCGAGAACAAATGCAAGTTCTAGATTTCTGACTTTCAAACTCGCCTCTCACAATCGAAAATATGACAATATCAAGGTTTAATTTTGAGGGATTTTTGTTAAGTCTAAAACATTGACCACACACAAAACTCGGCAATTCAAAAGCTTAACCTAGGCATGCTTCGACATCAAAGATTTCACCCTATCATTGGTTAAGGTAAACTTCAAACTCCACTAGTAAATCATGAGTAAATCTCAAGCCTTGTTTGGGTGGATCACACACACACAATCACCCAACCTAAAACAATCAACTAATCATGCAAACAAATATAAATGGCAAGGAGAACGATAGAATGCGTTATCCAACGGTATCGACAATCGAACCGCTCCTCCCATTTCCTTATGTACCTACTTTACATCAATACAAACACCACCAATTGTTTTTCAGCATAATTCATTTCTATTAAAAGTTCATATCCACAATCACCAAATCTCACTACAAACACTTCCACAAATTAACTCATCCAAATCCTCTTTCCACAAATCATTCCACAATCCAAAATCTATATAAATCAATCATTTTCCACTAGCACCACCAAACATTCCACCATAAATCCACAAAATTCATCAAAACAAAAATATATGAAGAATAAGCTCATGCAACATTCATTCATCAACAAGATAAACCATGAAAACATCCATCCAAATCATCCAAAAATCATAATCCAACATCCAACATCCAAAGCTAAGGTAAAGTATCAATATAAGTACAACCCAATCAAATCAAATTCAATCAAAGAGAAAATATCCATTAACTAAACTAATAAGCAAGATAAAGATAGGAGAGAGAGAGAGAGAAGAATAAACCGAATCACCGGCAACCGACATATCCCCCAAAACTTAGTCAAGTGAGACTAAGTTTGTAAAAAGGTGGACGGTGCTCGTCACTCCTCTTGTCCATGTGGTGATTGGTGGCAGTGGTATGGCACCGGAATGCGGCACAGCAACTCATGAACATCGCCCTGAACCTCATCAACTCTCCAATCGAGGCCAGCCAATCTAGCAGCAATAGAGACCTGGTCAGCAACATATCTTGTCAGAAAAGAGGAAAAGTCACCATGCAAGGCGGTCATCCGGACGTCCAAACCCTGCATAGACACAAACAAAGATGCCACAAAGTCAACAGTACGCTGCATCATTGAGACCAACTGTTGCTGCCAATCCTCCAAGGGTGGTGGTGGTTGAGTACTTGGTCCAGCTTAAACACCTCCGGCATGCTGCTCCTTGGGTAAATTACTGAGGATAGTATAATACCTATCCTAGGACAAGATTCCCATGACCTCCTTGTGGTCCTCAGTATCCAACACCAGTTGGACTTATCCTCCAAGTCCGACACCGTGGTGTAATCCACACGAGGCAAATCCATAGCAAATTTCCCAAATCTGTAATATGTATCACCACGCCGACCCAGGACCAAAACTTTTCCAGCCACAAGCAAAGAAGTATCCTAAAACATAGTGATAAATGAACTTCCACAACAGTCAAAATAGGATTAATCATACCGCCACTAATAGAAGGAGCCTTAGAATTTGACACCCGACTCCATCCATCCATTAGCATAGCACCCATAGAAAATTTTGTTCCATTCACCAAAGCATATAACATGTAAAGCTCCGATAAAATCCCATTGCTCGACTCATACCTACTACACACCGAACCACCCACCAACTTATGAATATATCAAAAAACATGATTCCTAATAGCAGACGCTCTACAAGACTTAATATTGAAGGACCTCTCAAATTTAATACCAGTAATAGACTCCAAAAATGCAGCGATATCAAGTTCTTCCGGCACAAACACAAAATCCTCATCACACCCAAAGATTTTATCGAGTTCATGCCTATGTAAAAAGAATTCTTTACCTTTAATCTTGAACTTCATTGAAAGAGGATTTCTATTCGGACCTTTCAAAATTGTAACAGAAGCCAAGAATTCCTTCGACAATTCTATGTAAGCCGGCCAACTTGCTATGAGAAGCTTCATCCATCCAATGCCCGTAAGGAGACTCCACACGTCATTCTTCAACCCAAGTTTCTTCAAAGTCTCCTTGCACGGATATTGTTGGTCCCTGATTAGAGTCGTGTTAAGCAGTGGAAGACTATTTAACAAATGCAGCGGAATATTTCAAGTTATCTTGCACTTAGTTCCTTTTAAAACGTTTAGCTTAAAGTTGGAGTTAAGATTGTTTCAGATATACACTAGCAACTTGAGGTTGCTAGGTTTTAAGTCAATGGTAGAAACAATAAAACAGTAACAAAGACATAGGATTTATAGTGGTTCGATCCTTAAGATCTACGTCCACTCCTCAATCGAACAGTGAGAATTTCCACTAAAAAGATATATGAAAGTACAAGGATTCGTCGGTCACTTGTAGCTGGTGGTGAGCTTTCGAGCCAGCCACTACAAAGCTATCCTCCATCACTTTATCTTTTGACAGCTGCGGCTAAGTTAAGGGCGACACCTTCGTAAAACTTATTGTCGCTGTAATGGAATCTTTTAAGTTCCTTCCTGAACTCTTCTGTGTGTTTTGTGGCAACAGCCCGTCTTAGTCAATATCTTTTTAGAGATGTGACTACTAGATGCTTCCTAGGATGGAACTTATCCCAATGATTGATTCTTGAACAAAGTCAAGGAATCTCTTCTTGAATGCAGTGTTAGATATTCAATGTGTGACACTGTTGTTGAGAGCTTGAAATTCTTCTTTTCTCTTTATCGTGCTCTCCACTGACTACTATTTCGCTTTGCTTCGCTTGTAATAGTTATCTCTCAATAATTGTCTTTTTCAAATCGTAGAAGCAGTTGTAGTAGTAGTAGTAGTAGTAGTAGTTCTTCTCTCTTGTTTGGACTTCTCTTTTATATCTGGAGATTCAAATTTTTGAATCTCCAGACCCATTAGACACAACGTTCTCTTTGTCCAATAGAGCTACTGCTTTTTCCGTCTTTTCCGGCTTGGTACAGTGCTTTTCACCTACTTCGAGAAAGCTATGTGTCCTTGGTTGTACCCTTTGTCAGAACGGTAGTCTTAGCAGAAATTGTTGGATATTTCCTTGCTTAGCATTCTTTCGAAGAATGCTGGGAACATTCTGCTAAGTCCTTAGACCTTTTGACTGTCGAGATCTTCTAGCAATCTGTCTTTGTATCCAACTGCTGACTCCTCAACAATTGCGTATTCAGCACTTTGAGTCTTGATTCCTGATTGCTACTACTTCTAGCAATCTCCTGAGTATTAGTGAATGCTGACTCCTTCAGCATTCTGCTATCTTTTTACTTATGACTGCTGAGCAAATATTCCTAGCAGTCGTTTCTTTCAGCATATGACTACCAACTCCTTAGCAGTCATTCTTCTCAGCACTTGACTACTACCTCCTTAGCAATCATTTCTGTCTGTTGATGTCTCTAGCAGCCAACATCTCCTGACTGCTGAGAGCACTCCTAGCATCCAGAATCTTCCGAAGTTGCTTGGAATCTGATTTCCTTCGTTTCAATTGTTGAATCCTTCAGCAATCTTCCATAAGCACTTCTAATCTATTACAACTCGGTATATAGCCTAAACAGGACTTTACAAATGAGTTGCTAGACTATTCTAGACTTCAGCAATGATCCACCAAGATATCTAAGGCTTTGATTCAACAAAACCTTTACAATTTGATCTAAAGGGAGATTTATAACATAAATACATGAATAATTCCCAACAATTTCCCCCTTTTTGGTGCGAACAAAGCCTACTAGCAATTGCTGAATCTAAGAATGAAAAATTTCTGAGTTTACAAGAAATTCTAATACAAGTATCAGATCTAGTCTAGCCATCTAACTCAGAATTTAACCAACTTAATCTTAGCAAAGATTGGTTTCAATAAATTCCCCCTCAAAAAAAAGTTGGGAAATAATCTCGATTAAGCACATGTAAATGCTCCTTAGGAATATGCTAGAGAATCTAGCACCCAATTAAACAGCAAGCATTTATAACTAATCAAAAGACAGATAACTCAGCACACACATTCATACGACAATCCACATGCAATTTTGTTGAATACACGAATAGTGTATATCAACTAAGACACGCAAAAAGTCAGAAGTGGACAATGAGTAGTTGTCTAATTCTGATTCAGTTTCATATATGATTTGAGAGTTACAAGTACAATGAAACTGAAAAAGCAAAAAGTTTACAGAAATTGCTAACATATTCAAATTTTGCTTCAGGAGTCAGCAGCTGGCTTCTTATCATATTCATCAAATTTGCCCATCGCCATCTGCACAAATTTTTCATAATACGCCTTGTTTGCTTCTCTCTCAGCAGCCTCCCTCTCTAACTTCTTAGCAAGCTTTTCATTCTCCATCTCAAGCTTCCTGAGCTTGAGTTCTATTTCCTTTGTCTTTAATTCTTCTTCAGCTAACCTTCGCTCTTCTTCGTGAGCAGCGATCTCCTCTTCTTCTTTCTTCCTCCTAGCAGCCTCAGCAATTCTTCTTTCTTCCCCCTCTTTGATCGCCGCCAAAAAGGTTGAGGAGAAAGAATTAACACTTGACACCAACTACTGCTGAGATTCTGCCACTTCTACCTTCATAACTTCCATGTCTTGCTTCACTCCAGACACTTCTCCTTTTACTTCTATTACTTCTTCTCTTACTTCAGACACTGCACATCTCACATCCGCTACTTCTTTCCTCACATCAGCAACCTTCATAGCCATTTTTTCAGGAATGTCTATGGGAATGATAGTAGACAGGGCATTTTGAAGAGCAAATTGGACAGCAGCATCAACGTAGGAGTGAAAGTCATTAGAACTTACAGGCAGGGTACGTAACGAAGAATTTGCTAGCACTAACTCTCTGCTCTCAGTAGACTCATGAGTTTCTGCAAGTGTCTCAACAGCCACATCGGCCTTCTGTTGTATAGCTTCTCCCATTTCTATATCAGCTTCTCCTTGTGCCTCCATGTACTTAACTTCTTCCCCTATTCGCTCAGCCTCCTCCATTCTCCAGGCCTCCTCCGCGGCCTGAACAAGTTCGGCTGCCTTGCTTGTTCTACTTCAGCAGCTTGTGAAGTCCTTATCTCTTCCAAGATTTCATCCTCCAAAAAATGTACAAGAATTTTCTCCTCAGTGTTATGATATACGATCAACTTGTGGCTCTTGTGCTTTTTCAATTCTTCCTGCGTTCGATCAGCAGCCAACCTAGCCAACAACCTCTCTCTCTTCTTAGCCTCATATTCGGCATGTCGTCGTCTATATTCAGCAGGAGCCTTGGCTTGGCGCTTGGAAAGCTGAATTCGAGCATCGGAGTTGCCATCTGGAGCAAAATTGGATTTGGGCAATGATTGGGAGTCGGAGAACATGCGATGGATGCAAATCGCCTGAAGTCGAGCCATGACTTGCTTATCTGTGAACTGCTTGGTGCCAGGCACCTGAACTATTCAGTCATTCGCCCACTTCTCTTCTTTGCTCCAATAGTTAAGGCCCCTCCTGGTTATTAACAACATCCTCTCTTCGAAGCACAGCTCGTGCATGATATATTCATACACTTTCCATCTCCTCATCTCACTTCCTAAAACCTTTCCTTCTTTGGTGTCCTCCTCTAACTCCACAGAAAATATAGAATCAATATCTCTCTCGACCTCAGCATATACAAAATCTTCAATTTTAGAAGTCATTAGAATAAGGTCAGAGTTTACCTTGTCGACGACAGAGACCGGAGCACACTATTGGGCTATTCTCCTGGTCTTGAATCTTCTTCCAGGAAGTCCATTAAAGGGAAATCTCAGCGTCTGGTTGATTCCTGTTGGGATCTTTCGGAGAAATCTGGCATCAAATACATCATTTGACTCTCCATCTGAATCAGAGTGCATGTGCCCATAAAGCCTTGGTCTTCGTCCTCCTCTTGGACCTGTTCTGTCTCAGCATTTGGATCTTGTTCAGCAGTTGAAGGAATGTCAGTACTAGGCCTCTCCTCAGCACGCGGACCCTCAGCTCCACCATCAGAAATTCTAGCCTCCTGCTCAATATTCAATCCCGAGCAAGAACTCCCATCATTCACAACTCTCTGAGGCCATCCCTCAGCAGGTTGCTGAAAAATCGGAATGTTGTCTTCCTTTAGATTGAGCACTACTGCTACCACCATGCACAACAGTAGACACCCTAATGAAAACTCCTCCTTGGCTTTGAGGACGCTGAGGAGCGTCAAACATTCCTGTCCTCAGCAGTTTGCTAAAGTCATTATCGGACATAGCATCCTTATCAAGCAGAGTGGTGGAAACTTCTATAGTTTGCTTCCCTTTCTGTAGCTTAGTAGCCTCCCTAGCTGCATGCTCTTCAGCAGATTTCTTCGCCTGCTCAAAATTCCTATCTCTTGCCTCAAAGGTTATCCTCTCCATCTCCTTCATGTATTCCCTCCTCTCCTGCTCCTTCTTGTTTCTTTTCCTCTTTCTAGCATTCTGTTTTATAACTTTTAAGCATTTAGAGAGTGGCTGAGCAGAGAGTGCACTTACTTTCTCCGGTTCCTCAGCAGATGAGATTTTTTCAGAGGCTTTGATAAGTTTCCTCTGCTTCTTCTTCTTCTCAGGTGTATCAGCATTTGATCTCTTCCTCTTGGGTATCTCAGCAGGAAGCTGACCCAATCTCTCAGCAGGAAGCTCTCCTAGCGTCTCAATATCGGCAAGGTCTTGAAAGCACCTTTTTGTCTCAGCTGCCTTCCTTGCAGCAGCAATCTCTTCAGAAGTTATAGGGATTGCATGCTCCAACCGTTGAGTGGCTAATGTTGCTGGATCAACATCATCTTCAGACGTGGGTTCTTTGGGGTCTACATTTTATTTGCCCTTTAGAACACGTGGGCAAGAATTATCCACAAGAGTCGGTCTCTTCTTGGTTTGCAGAATGTAATCAGTATGAGATACTGGCTCACCCCTGTCGAGTTTGGATTTGTCGAAGTAAGTCTCAAAAACTTGCTGACCTTCAGCCCGATGTTTATGTTGGACAGGAAGGTCCCCTCCTCCTTAACTTAATGTTCTTCTTCGCATGATCCAACCATCGCTCGAAGAAGAACTCAGCCCAGTTCCCTTGAATGCCATCTACCAACGCCATCATCACGGCGTACTTTTTTGTAGAAAGTTCCGAGTACAACCTAGCGTCGCACTGGAACATCTTGATTACAATATCAGTAAAGAGTCTGTAATCCTCCTGGAACTAATTGATTGGTGATGCCACCTTCCAAGTGATCGCCTTCCCTGGACTGTCTTTCTTCAAGTTAGGTTTCTTCCACAGCTTCCACCTAACCTCCATGTCGTGTATTATTGTGAATTTGTAGCTTGCGATATGTGGGCCTAAGTTGCAAAGCCCAAACTTCTTCACAAGTACCTCAGCACTCACCGTTATGATTGTTCCAAAAACAAAAGTCTCCAAAGACTTGGAATCTTTTGCTACAACCGCCCTTGCATAGAACTCAGAGACCGTGTGAGGTCGGAACCTCAGAGGTTCAGCAGAAAAATATTTGACCACGTGTTCCTTTGCCAAGGTGTCCATCACCCAATTCGGAAAATTGGGAACAACAAGAAGCGTATAAAGAATCCGGTCCTTCATGACCTGACCGGCTCTCTTTTGAGCATTGGAAAGACCAGATTGCTCCTTCTTCTTTGCTAATGTTACTAGACGACCGTACGGAACCTCATCTTCGACCTCTTCCTTCTTAATAATCCGAGTAAAAGCGGGTGCAAGCCTTTCGTGAAGTGGCATGGCATCAATAGAAGCTTGGTCTATCCTTGAGGGGTTCTCAGGGGGTGAATCAGACATTTGGGTACGAGCGGGGGATTCAAGGTTGAGAGAATTTGAGAGTTTGGATGCTTGAATGCGTAAAATTCTAGGGATTCAAATTGCATAATGTTTAAAAAATTTGATGAAGTGCGGTTTATGTACCTTCTGAGTAATTGATCCGATGGTTGGAGAAATCACCGCTTCAAATCCAATTGAAGGTTCAGGAATTCGGAGACGCTTCATATGGTATCCCACACCCCAATAGAATTGAGTGCTTGTGTCGTGTCATCTCCTGGTTTGTCGACGCTTGTTGCATGCATTAAATGCGCCGTGTCCAACACATTTATTGAATTTGAAATTTAAAATATTCCCGCTTTGACTTTTCGAGAAAGTCGAAGATTGCTGAGAGCTTAGACTCTGCAATCAACTAGCAGTGGGATCCTCAGCAATCATATGAATTGCTGAGAGCTTGGACTCAGCATTCAAATTCTAGCATCCACATATTGACTACTGAGAGCTTGGACTCAGCAATCATTTGCTAGCAATCGTCTGTATCACTTATTGAATATTATAACTTAGCATTTTGATGAAATGCTGAGAGCTTGGACTCAGAAATCATTTGTTTTTTGCTTAGCAACCGTATCTCAACAACAAGATTCAGCACCTTAAAAAAAACGTAAGCTGGTATACGTTTTTCTCCATCTTTTCTGAAAATAACCAGAAATCTAAGAAATCCTAGAAAACCAGAAATCCAGAAAGAATGAGAGTTTGAACTCATTCATCCACAGCTTCTTCTAACTCCATGAGGCCCAACTTTAGACATAGTTCTTTGAATCTGCCTCGGCAAGGGGTTTGGTGAAGATGTCTGCAAGCTGATCTTCTGTGCATATATATTGAACATCGATATCATTTTTCTCTTGATGGTCTCTATTGAAATGATGTCGAATATCGATGTGCTTTGTCCTGGAGTGATGATCAGGATTCTTCGTGATGCACCTAGCACTGTTGTTGTCGTAGTAGATTGGCACGCATTCTGAAGGAATGTCATAATCTTGTAGTTGTTGTCGAAACCACAATACTTGAGCACAACAACTTGCGGCTGCTACATATTCGGCTTCTGTTCTAGACGTCGCCACCGAGTGTTGCTTCTTGCTAAACCAGCTTATGCGCTTGTGTCCTAGGAATTGGCAGGTGTCACTCGTGCTTTTTCGATCGATCTTACATCCTCCAAAGTCTGAGTCTGAATATCCGCTGAGTGCTAGCCCATCAGACCTTGGATACCAAATTCCTAGACCTTTTGTGCACTTGAGGTATCGGATTATCCGCTTAGCAGTCTCCTGATGCAACTTTTTGGGATTTGCTTGATATCTCGCGCAAACTCCTACAGCATAGGAAATATCTGGCCTGCTAGCCATTAGATAAAGCAAAGAACCGATAATATCTCTATAAAGCGTAGGAGTCACAGCTTCCCCTCCTTTATCAAGAGCAATTTGGCAGCTCGTGCTCATAGGAATCCTTAAGCTCTTTGTCTTTTTTGGGCACTACTTAGTAATGAGATCTCTTGTGTATTTCCTCTGATGTATGAAGATCCCTTCACTTGATTGCTAAACTTGGAGTCCGAGAAAGTAAGACATATTTCCCATCATACTCATCTGGAAGTTACTCTGCATTAGCTCAGAAAACTTGTCACACAAGGTTAGATTTTTAGAGCCAAAAATAATGTCATCGACATATATTTGCACAAGTAATATACTTCCTTCATCCTTAATTCGAAAGAGAGTTTGATCAATCTTCCCTTTCTTGAAACCATTGTCCAGCAGAAACTTGGACAAAGTTCCATACCATGCCCGTGGTGCCTGCTTCAAACCATATAAGGCTTTCTTGAGCCTATAAACTTGGTTTCCTTGTTCGAAGCCCGGTGGTTGCTCAACATATACCTCTTCCTTGAGCTCACCATTAAGAAAAGTACTTTTCACATTCATCTGCAAGACTGAAAAATCATTATGAGCAGCATATGCGAGAAATAACCTTATTGCTTCTAGTCGGGCTACTGGAGCAAATTTTTCATCATAATCGATTCCCTCGCATTGTCTGTATACTTTGGCAACTAGACGTGCTTTATTTTTTATGACCACTCCTGATTCATCCTTCATATTCTTGAAGACCCACTTCGTTCCAATGACGCTTTGATGCTTGGGACTGTCTACTAGATCCCAGACTTGATTGCGCGTGAATTCAACTAGCTTTTCCTGCATAGCATTCACCCAATCTGTAGATTGTAATGCATCTTCAATCTATGTAAGTTCTTCATGTGATATGTAGCATGCTAGCATTGAATTTCCTTTTCTCATCCTTATTGGATTTTCTCATCCTTATTGGATCGTTGATGTCGTCAATGATAGCATCTAGAGGATGATCACGTAGCCATCTTGGTTTTAGATTGCTGGGTGCTGGGGTTTCAATGCTTGCATGGTCTGCTAGATTGTTGTCTGTTAGATCATTTTCCTCAGCAATCACTTAAGGTTCAGCATTTTGTATCTCAGCATTCTGAATCTTAGCATCTTGAATCGCAGCATTCTCCTGAGATTCATTATTGATATCCAAATGCTCAGCATCGTCCTCGGCAATGTCCCCAGTAGCGCCCAATCCTTCTTCAGCATCTTGTGCTGGATTTGGGATTTCTTCATCATCCTCATCGATTGATCCCATAATATCTAAATTATCACTAAGATAAATTTGCTTAGAGGACTCATCATGATCGTTAGCATCACTGGTCGGTTCAGCAGTTTGGTCACCTGCTGCGTGCGTCTGTGTTGGATTACAATCATTCATCGACTTAGTCGAATCAATCTGCATATTTTTGAAAGAATTCAAGCTAGATTGACCATGGACATCATTAGTCTCATGATTGCCATCCTTTTGCTCTCTTATAATCATGCGCACTAAAGTAGACTCATCAAAAATAACATTGCATGTTATTACCACAGCTTGAGTCGTCTTGTTTAACACTCTATAACCTTTTTGAGAAGGATGTCCATATCCAAGGAACACACCTTCATCAGGCTTAGGCAAGAAAGTGTTAAGCTTCAACTTCCCGTTATTATGAATATAACATGTCGAACCGAAAGCACAAAGATGAGTTAGAGAAAGTTTTCGACCATTATACACTTCGTTTGGAGTTTTGTTGAATCTTCCATTAATCACGCTCCTGTTTTGAGTGTAGCAGGCAGTCACGACTGCTTCGCCCCAATACTTCCCACTCAGCTCAGAGTTGGCTAGCATCGACCGCACTGCTTCTTTGAAGGTCCTATTCCTTCTCTCTGCTAGTCCATTCTGCTGGGGAGTTCTAGTAGAGGATTTCTCGTGCATGATTCTAACTTCGGCGCAAAAACCCATTAGGATGCCGTTGCAAAACTCTATCCCGTTGTCTGATCTTAGCCTCTTAATGATGACTTTTTTGCTATTTTGCTTCTTTAGGATCAGCTCTGGTAGGATGAGTTTTACTTCATCATTTGTCTTTAGCAGTCTGTGATGGGTTTTTTATATTGAAAGCATTTATTATAATGAGTATACGACGGTTTATTTCTCCTATCTGTCAAACAAACTTACATGTATGTAACAATGGTATCCTCATGTCTCACCAATAGGGACGATCATATGGTGTGTTGTAGATCGAAAAAGACAGTATGATCACTTGACCTAGTGAGACATAAACCTAATCACAGCCGAGACACTGTATGAGGATACGTCTGTCCGGATGGCTGCGGCATTGTCGGAATAAGTAGTCTGTCTTGGTTACTTGACATGCTGGTATGCAAGGGTGGCGTATTGATGGACCGCAGTGAGATGTATTCGACTGTCTGACATCAACTAATACAAGATCTCGTTATTGATTGAGTCTAAACCCTGACGAAGGTTCAGGAGTTTGCACGGACTGACTCTTGCTTTAACTTTCCATGGTGGAGAGCCTGAGTACGTGCTCATATATCCGCATCTTGGGTAACAGCAGTTCGTGTAGTATTGCTGAGACTGGGTTTAGGTAACCATATCCGAGTAATAGGATGGGGACATTCCCTGAGGAGCTTAATCACATTCATCGTGCCAAGGTGCTGCAAGTTGATTAAGTTCAGGCACGAGTGATAAAAATTGAGTGGTACTACTCAGGAATAATAAGATATTAATTAATTGTAGATAGAGCTTGTCAGAAGCTCCGATTAATTAATGAATATCCGGCAACCATAAATATGGGGATTCTCAATTAATACAGCCCGTTCTCATAACGTGGTAATAAAGGGGTAGGTCAGTATTAATTATGTGGTGAAAAAGAATTAATATTAATTAATTAATTGTGTCCTGGGTTGTGGACATGGGAATTAATTTATTTATAGACCCACTTTATTATTTTCATTAGGTCCCAGGACTGGGCTAATTAAATATGCTGATTTGAGCCCAATAGCGCATTAGGGATAATACCATGGGTCTATAAATAGACCTCTCACTCTCTGAAACCCTAGTCACTTCATAACACTCAAAGTCAGTTGAAACCCTAGATCAGAGAGAGAGAGAGGGCGGCGCATGCAGTAGAGGGAGGAGAAGGAATTTCGACTCTGGCCTATTGATACAGATCTGTGGAATCCTCACCAGTAGCAGATCTGAATAGCATTGGGATACAGTCCTGAAGATCAGATCTGGAGAACAAGATTCTTCTTTCTTTCTATTTCTCTAATTTTTTATTATATCTAGAGATTAGATCTCTAATTTCTGTTTCTGCAGATTTAATCGAATCGCGTGGTTGAATCTAAGGGAATATTCAAATGCGAAAGATCGGATCAGACTCTACGGATTTACGGTAATCTCTTAATCCACGAATTGGTTTAAATTCATAGGAGCATGCTGGGCTTTTATTGTGAATTTTGATTATATACAATATCCATAAATCGATCCGGTTCACTTGGGTTTTTGTGATTCGGTTCACTGAAAATCCCTACACTTGGTATCAGAGCGAGGTTTTTGATTTATGGCTCTATTGTATATAATAAATTCAATTATGAATGTATGAATTTGATTTTATGTCGTGGATGGTTTTTATTCCTCGTGGCAACCTGTTTGATTCAGCCCGCGGTGGTTTATCCGTGTAGGGTTGAATCAGTTTTGTAAAATCATGAGAAAATCTGTGGTTAGTGTAGATTTGATAAAATTGTAATAGAATAGTTTCTGTAATTTCTCAAATCCGTAATTTTTGGACGGGTCGGGACAAAGAAGGAAGACGGAGCCAACGGAGGGCGGCGCAGGGCCGTGCGCGTGCGGCCGCAGGCGGACAGCGGCAGAGGGCCGCGGGCAACACCGCGCAGCAGCGCGCATCCCGGGCAGCCGACGGCAGAGCAACGGCGCCTGGGGCGCTGGGAAAGCGAGGCGCGCTCGGCGCTGTGCGCGCGCGGGGTGGCGGCGGTGGTGCTGTCATCGGCGGCTGCTGTCCCGTCACGGCGGTTCGTGTTTTGGTGGTTGGTACAATTCTGTGTAAACCCTAAGTTTGCTAATGGGTTTGGGGCCAATCATCAAATCACAAAACCCTAAATCCCAAAAGATATATGGTTGACGATTTGGAGGCCCTGGAAGATTTGAATTTATCCAATTAAATTCAAATTCAAATTGTAATAGATAGGATTTTATTTTCTTGTTTTGTGGGGCCACAAGGAATTTTTGTTTGCCTTAATTGTCCTCGTATGATATGTGAATTATTATGTGTGCAATTAAGCATGTGTAGATAATAGGAAAAGCATGATTTACTTCTTTTATTATTTATAGTTTTCCAAGCATGCTTATGTGATTAATTTTTATGTTGGATTATATTTTGGGAATTTTTGGGCTTGTTTAATTGCATGCAAAAATTTTGGAAAATATAATAACAAAGAAATTATATGTGCACATATAAGAAAACTTTTAAAAGAAATATACTAAGCAGATTTTTTAATTAAAATCAATAGACCTCCACAAAGCGGTCCTAGGTTGTAAGTGTATCTCTCGTTCTAGTAAATGTCTACGAGTGTAGCTTGCTAGTTCTTAGAGGTGCATGGGTACGGTTGTTGGGATTTCCAGACAAACAATTTAAATCATGTGAATAGTGAGAGGGTTTTGCGTAAACATCTATGAGTGTAGATTGCGTAGATCTCTTTCATAAGTATTCTAGGATTGATTTAAATTATAGATAACAAAATCTTTAAGGGTTGTGCGGTATGGTTACGTGCCATGCTAAACTGTCTCTTTTGGCCAGAGTTAAATGTGTGGTTAATGGCTTAGAAGCATCTTAGAATATAATGCATGAATTGCATCCCTGTTCTTGAGTGATGGCTTGGTCTAAGGTTATCACTAATTATTGATTTATAGTGTCAAAAGGTTCCTGACATGGTAGTGAAATTAAATGAATTGGGGCTTAAAACCCACAGTTCTAATTGAGGGTGACATCGTAAACGTCTACGAGTGTAGCTTGCAGTGGGAACTCTTGGGCAATTAGTGGAAAACATTTGTATTTGATTCACTAAAAGGTTTTCAATGCATTTGTATTCGAAGTTCTACATGTATGTTCTTATTTAAGATTCTTTATTGTTTCAGATGTGTCTATGTCTATTGTCGATCATTTACTTGCTCTCAATCCTCTAACTTGTCCAAACTTCCCTGAATGGAGTTTTTGCATCAAACACATCTTTTACCTGAAAAATCAAGCATACGTTCTTTTCATGGATCCACTGTTGCGTACTCATGATAAGGTCTGTGAACTTGAGCTTGAATTTTATGAAAGATGGGTGGACGCTGATGAGTTAGCCTTTTGGCTGATCACGGGTTTCCTATCTAGAAAATTAATGCACAAGTATGAGTATCTTGAGAGGGCCGGAGAGATCTGGAAAGAACTCTCGATAGCTTATGGCAATGTGGAGCGGACTATTATCTATGGACTTGTGCACGATCTTGTGTGCAAGAAGGTGGTTGAAGATAGTTCGGTGACAGTGCACATGATGTGTATGATTGATCTCATGAGACAGTTCACTGTGCGGGGTGGTAATATCAGTGCGCAAGCGAGATTGATATCATTATGAACTCTCTTCCAGACTCCTTTTATGACTTTAAGGTGGTTGCTGCTGCAAAGGGAGAGTATGCTCTGCATGAGCTACTTGAGGACCTTGTGGTGGAGTAGTCTTCTATGCGAGCACGGATGCCTGTTCTGACTGCTTCTAGTACTGGTTCGACAACCTCTAAGGTTGGAGAAGATGGTGCTGAAAGCAAGCTCAGGAAAGAGGGCAGTGAAAGCAAGTCAAAGAAAGTGAAGAGGGTCAAGGTCACTCCAAAGAATAAGAGGTGTGCTGGATGCGGAAAGGTGGATTGTCCGAATGCTAAAGGACAAGGTACGTCATTTGCATTTGAAACGGAAACATGTTTAGCATCGGTTTCTACTCATTCATGGGTAGTGGATACTGGAGCTACTGATCATGTTTGTTACATTTTGCAGGGGTTCACACCAAGGAGGGTGCTGAAGAATGACGAGGTTACCATCTCAATGGGGAATGCAGCACAAGTGAGTGCAGCTGCTGATAAGCTCGTTTTTCTACTCTCTTCTCGCATTGTTTTTCTTTTCTTTAATGCATTTTAACTTGTTTTCTTGAATAAACTGAGCATGAGTATATATTAGAGGGTGTTATGCTTGCCATGGTAAGATTTCGCAGGTTTTAGGCCAAATCCAATGGAGAACCCGTACCGAAAGCAGCAGATGTTCAAAGGAACAGTCACAAATTCTTCCACCGATGGAATCTGAGCTAATAGAGCATTTCATTTGAAAGATCTTTGAGTTAGCTTTCCAACGCAACTGGAATCGGATCAATCGGAGTTCTGACGCGAAAGTTATGGCCAAAACCGTGAGACTACGCAGAAGGGTCGGAAGTGGCGGAAATGCCTCTGTTTCGACCGAAATGAAGCCATCTCGACCGGGCCGAATCCTCCATCTCGGCCGTGGCTAGGGCCATCTCGGCCGAGACAGACTATTTTGGCGAGATTTGGCGAGATTTTCATATATTTTAGGCGAGAATTGCTTAGGGAACAAGATATACATCAATTTGGAAGCAATCAATCATACCTTTTGAAGATATCCATCCAAGGCCTCAACCCTACTTCTATATAAACTCATAATTAGTTCAGAATTCATACCCTTTTCTTTACCTCCAGCCTTCTTTTTAGTTTTTACACCTTTATTTTCTGTTTTCTTTAGAATTCCTCTTTACTTTTATTTGTTGAACCTTTACTTTTTAATGCAATCTTGCAGCCCAAGCTACCCAAGCCGAGCAAGCCGCAAGACTAGCGGAACTGAACAACAGACAGGTGGTGGTTCCACAGAGGTCCATCTTGGACAGATTTCAACCACAGCAAGAGGAGGTTGGATTCAGGGTTGGCATCAACGCCAATAATTTTGAGCTGCGCACAGGGCTGATACAGATGGTGCAGCAGAATCAGTTTGGGGGGAGAGCAGTGGAGGATCCACACGCCCACCTCAACCTATTCACCGAGGTGTCCGATACGATAAAGCAGAATGGAGTCCCCCAGGACGTCATTAGGATGCGCCTCTTCGCATTCTCACTCAGAGACGAGGCAAGGTCTTGGTATGTTGGGCTTGACAAAAGCCAAATTGGGACATGGGAGGAGCTTCGAGCAGCATTCCTCACCAACTACTTCCCACCGAGCCTGCTACTGAAGAGGAAAGCTGCCATCACCACTTTCAAGCAGCTCTATGATGAGTCACTGCACGAAGCCTGGAAGAGATACAAGGAGCTCCTGCGACTCTGCCCTGGACATGGGATTGATCTTGAGATGCAGGTCTGCCACTTCTATGGAGGCCTAAATCCTCACATGAAGGAATTGGTGGATGCATCTGCTGGCGGGATCTTGATGAAGAAAGGTGGAGCAGAAAGTATGAGGCTTCTAGCAGACATGGCACTGAACAGCCATCAGTGGCCAACTGAGAGACAAATTCCAGTCAAAGCTGTTGAGGCCAAGACAGAATTTGATGTGGTCGCGGAGGTGAAGAAACTCCGAGAGGAAATTGAGAAGCTGGGGACCACAAAGGTGGCTGCCAATCCTACTGAGCCAAGCATGGCTATTGTTCCAGTGGAAGCTGACTACATCAACCGGGGAGCTAGCAGTTCATCTGGAGCTGCGAATTCTGAGGTAAACTATATTGGGGGTGGTTATCACAATAACTACCGAGGTAATCAGGGCTATCACTACAACCATGGGCGATCACACCCTGGTTTTTCTTATGCTAACCCCACTGCTGCAGAGCACCCTCCACCTGGTTTTGATGTAGGTACAGGAGGAGAGATCGTGGAGAAAAAGAAGTCTGTGCTAGAGGAAACACTCGAGATATTCATAAAGAGCTCAGACAACAGATTTGGCAAGGTGGAAAATGAGGTGAAAGGGATGGCCAATCACATGCAACTGATGACGAAGCATCTGCAGATGATGGACACCCAATTGAGTCAGATAGCCACAACCTTGGGAAATCAGCACAAGCCGGGCCAACTTTCGAGCATGACGGAGACAAACCCGGCAAAGGAAAAGTCAGTCAATGCTATCTCGCTTCGATCTGGATGGAGATATGAAGGCCCTAGCCACCCGGAAGGAGGAGAAGTTGAAACAGAGGAGAATCCCGAGCAGAACACCTCTGTCTCGGCCGAGATGACACCCATCCCGGTTGAGGCAGAGGGAAGCAGGACGGCCGAGGCGGAGTGTGAACCGGCTGAGACAGAGCCAGCCTGGCCGCGACAAGCCAAGAACGGCCGGAACAGAAGCAAGGCAGGACGGCCGAGATAGATGCATCTCGGTTGAAACAAAAGGCCAAGCAGACTGAGAAGGAAAAAGAGAAAGAGAGAAGAAATGAGCCGGTTGCTTCCATGCCCTTTCCACAGAGATTCGCAAAGAAAAGGGAAGACTCTAAATTCACTAGTTTTGTTGAAAATTTAAAAAAAGTGAATATTAACATTCCTCTTATTGAAGCTCTCAGGGAAGTGCCCGGTTACATGAAATACCTCAGAAGACTGATGAGCGAGAAGAAGCAGTTCGTGGAGAACGAGACTGTGAGGATACATGAGGAGTGTATTCTACTGCTACAGAAGCAGGTCCCTATCAAGAGATCAGACCCAGGATGCTTCTCGACACCTATCGAGATCGGAAGCAAAGAGTTCCAGAATGTACTATGTGACACCGGGGCAAGCATCAACCTGATGCCCTGGTCCATCTACAAGAAGCTACAAATCGGAGAGATGTGAGCCACTACAATTACCCTTCAGATGGCGGACCGATCTGTGTCCAAGCCTAAAGGTATCGTAGAAGATGTTCTTATACGTGTTGGGCATTTAATCTTCCCTACAGATTTTGTCATCCATGACATGAAGGAAGATGCCAACACCCCGATGATCCTGGGAAGAGAGTTCCTCGACACAGCTGGCGTCCTGATCGACTGCAAGAAGGGAGAGATCACCTTGAGGGGGAATGAAGAGTCGATAACCTTCTGCATAGACAAGAACAAGAGAAAAGGTGAATGCAACCGGATCACTACTACTGAAGATGAGGAAGAAGACGATGAGACACCGGAGGAAGAAGAAGAAGCCATCCGGTGGGAACGAGGAAACGAGTCAGCGAAATCGGCAATTAAGCTGCCTCCTTCCGAGTACACCACTATCATTCAAAACCGGAGAGTCTTCATGATTGATTCAAGGGGTCGACGAGTCTGGACTCGACCGCCTTGGTGAGCTGAGCTGAGTCGAGCCACGACGGTAAATAAGGCACTGAATGGGAGGTAACCCATTGTGTTTTCAATTTTTCCCTTTGCTTTTCAGTATTTTCAATTTCCTTTGTTTATCACTATTTACTTCACTTTGATTTTCTCTTGAAAAAAAAAACCAAGTCCGTCCCGGCCGAGGCAGAGCTTGCCACGGCCGAGACAGAAGTTCGAGACGTGGAACACTTCGACCGAGATGGAGGTCGACAAGAAGGCTCCATCCCGGCCAAGATGATGTTCGCCACGGCCGAGATGGAGTGCCAGCAGACCAAAATCCACGCCGGTCTGAGTTTGAAGATGAAGGATAAAAAGTTGGTGTCTGAGGCCAACAATTGAGGTACAGTTTCGAACTCTGAATCTGACTTTCAAACTTATTCTCTCTGACTTTCGAATAAGTTTGGGGGATGAAGATTTAAGGGTTTTGAAACTCTTTTCTATCTTTTATTTGCTTTATTTAAATTTCTGCATGAATAAATTTTTTGAATAAGACGCGAGATTGTGGGAACTTGAGCATGTTTGAACCCTAGGACAAGAATGCAAGATTTGAATTGATTGACTTAGTTTGCGTTGATTGTGATAGTGGTTGAGTATGCCTATGAATGTGAATACCGCAGGATTACTTGTTTTGATACTTGCGTTGGCATGAGATAGATGATGATTTGATGTTTACTTTGGAAGAAAAATTGTCCTAAGTGTGAGTTTTTGAGCCTGAAATTCGATTGTGAGTGTGTCTGCAATTTTGAGTTTCTCTAGAACTTGCTCTGTTTCTCTTTCAAGACTGCTAGTGTGCACAGGTTTAGGAAGTGATTTTAGGCCATCTTTGTTTAGCCTATTTTCCCATACACTGTCCTAATTAAATGTTATCCCTAGTCAGCCCTTTTGAGCCTATGATATTTTCTTTCTTTGTCTATGAGTTGGAAATAAATAGGGGAATCAACTCTTGTCTATGAGAGTGGGTTGGGATTTGTTTGAGAAAGGATAAGATATTATTAGAAGGGTAAAAGCAAAAGAAAAGGTTGGGCTCTAGAAAAAGAAAAAAAAAAAAGAAAAAAATGTGTTTATGTGTTTGTTAATCCTTATAAGCTCAAATTAATATTCAAAATTGTTTAAGAGCATAAAAGGATATGTGTGAAAAAAGAGAAAAAAAAAGGAGAGAGAAAGAATAAAAGAGTCATGGTTTGTGTTGAAAATCTAAGGAGTTGGGTAGATATTGATAGATAGTGGATTAAGATTGATAAGGTGGACGCACTGAAATTGATTTTGAATCACTTGGCCAAATTTTCCCTACCCTTCACAAAAGCCTACATTACAACCTTGAATAAAGTCCTTTCTGATCTTAGACTTGTGTGCACATATTTGCAGTGGAGATTGAGATTATTTGCAAGCCTATGGTAGAACTTGATTTTCATGACTTGTGTGTGAACTCATAATTATCCTAAACACTTGAGTGAATGAGCGAAATACTTCCCATGTGAGTCTTCCATAGTTTACAGATTTTCTGATTCTTTCAAAAATGTTGATGTTTAGTAGATTTACGAGTTTGAATGTGATGAATCTTGTGAGGCATTGCACTACTCTTCTGCTTGAACTTTTGATTCTTTCTTTTGTTGATTTAGGACAATCAAGTGTTTAAGTTTGGGGGGTTTGATAAGCTCGTTTTTCTACTCTCATATCGCATTGTTTTTATTTTCTTTAATGCATTTTAACTTTTTTTCTTGAATAAACTGAGCATGAGTATATATTAGAGGGTGTTATGCTTGCCATGGTAAGATTTCGCAGGTTTTAGGCCAAATCCAATGGAGAACCCGTACCGAAAGCAGCAGATGTTCAAAGGAACAGTCACAAATTCTTCCACCGGTAGAATCTGAGCTAATGGAGCATGTCAATTTAAAGATCTTTGAGTTATCTTTCCAACGCAACTAGAATTGGATCAATCGGAGTTCTGACGTGAAAGTTATGGCCAAAACCGTGAGACTGCGCAGAAGGGTCGGAAGTGGCGGAAACGCCTCTGTTTCGACCGAAATGAAGCCATCTCGACCGGGCCGAATCCTCCATCTCGGCCGTGGCAAGGGTCATCTCGGCCGAGACAGACTGTTTTGGCGAGATTTGGCGAGATTTTCATATATTTTGGGCGAGAATTGCTTAGGGAACAAGATATACATCAATTTGGAAGCAATCAATCATACCTTTTGAAGATATCCATCCAAGGCCTCAACCCTACTTCTATATAAACTCATAATTAGTTCAGAATTCATACCCTTTTCTTTACCTTCAGCCTTCTTTTTAGTTTTTACACCTTTGTTTTCTGTTTTCTTTAGAATTCCTCTTTACTTTTATTTGTTGAACCTTTACTTTTTAATGCAATCTTTATTTTTCCTTGCAATGTTTACTTTCAATATGTTAGTCTAGAACCCTAAACAGGTTCTAGGGTTTCTCCTTCTGTGATACATGTTTTGATTCAATAATTCAAACCCTTTTATTGGTTAAATCCTATGTTTTATTTAAAATCTATTCTCATCGAAGGATCGAGAGATGAAGATTGAGGTAGGTTTCAGTTAATTAATCGAATGACCGAGAGGTGAAGGTTAGTAACAGGAAGTTAGGGTTTAATACTTTTGATTATCTGTCCGACCAAGAAGATTTCAATTGTAGGATTAATCTGGATTTTTATGAAATTAATTAACTTTGTGTGTTTGAGACCGAGAGGAGATAACCACTAGTTAGTAATTTAGGATTTAATTGCCCGACCAATGAATTAATTCCACATTAACAGATTTTCCACCAAAAATATCTTTTCTGGGTTTGAATATTTGTTTCTTGCATGTGATCAGTTTGGTAGATTTCCCTAGAATCTGTGCTTTTTAATATTTGTTTTTATCCCTTTAATTTCCTTGCTTTGAAAAACTCAAAACCCTTTTGAATTGATTTACCCAAACAAAAGATCTGAAAACCTTATTCAGTATATGATTTCCCTTCGTAGCACTATCCCTGTGGGTTCGACAACCTCTGGGTTTTATAAATGTATTTGCTCTATGCCATGATTTGTATGCAGATGTAGCATCGATCAAATTGGCGCCGTTGCCGGGGATAGTCAGACGGCGAGTCATTACTGGAAGGTTGAAGAACTTCTGGATTGGGTTGTACTCTTTCTTTTTATTTTTTAGTTTAGTATTTCTTTTATTTGTTTTGGAGTCCGTCGCTGTGTTTTCCATTCGCGTGAGTTTTTCTGAGTCGTGTCTGTCTCGGCCGAGGTGAGTCCCACCACGGTCGAGACGAATTTTTTATCCCGGCCGAGTTTAATCTCAAACCGGCCAAGACGAGTTTCTCCATCCCGGCCGATATAAAGTCCAAAATGGCCGGGACAGCCTGATCTTTTCCTCATTTTCTGTGCAGGTGCATGAACACACGGAGCAAAGGGAAGACACTCGAGCCCGTTATACCAGAGATCGAAAAAGCCTGCAGAAACACCAGAAAGAAAGGAAAGAGATTGAACTTTGAGATGGAAGCGAATCAAGAAGCCCCTCTGCAGAACATGACACCGGAGGAGCAGAGGCAGTTTGTGGATGAGGTGCAGCAACTGAGGGCGCAACTTCTTGCAGCCCAAGCTACCCAAGCCGAGCAAGC
>JAPKLW010000067.1:169496-213330 GCA_026898455.1 Plectranthus barbatus | reverse complement strand
CGAGACAGACTATTTTGGCGAGATTTGGCGAGATTTTCATATATTTTGGGCGAGAATTGCTTAGGGAACAAGATATACATCAATTTGGAAGCAATCAATCATACCTTTTGAAGATATCCATCCAAGGCCTCAACCCTACTTCTATATAAACTCATAATTAGTTCAGAATTCATACCCTTTTCTTTACCTTCAGCCTTCTTTTTAGTTTTTACACCTTTGTTTTCTGTTTTCTTTAGAATTCCTCTTTACTTTTATTTGTTGAACCTTTACTTTTTAATGCAATCTTTATTTTTCCTTGCAATGTTTACTTTCAATATGTTAGTCTAGAACCCTAAACAGGTTCTAGGGTTTCTCCTTCTGTGATACATGTTTTGATTCAATAATTCAAACCCTTTTATTGGTTAAATCCTATGTTTTATTTAAAATCTATTCTCATCGAAGGATCGAGAGATGAAGATTGAGGTAGGTTTCAGTTAATTAATCGAATGACCGAGAGGTGAAGGTTAGTAACAGGAAGTTAGGGTTTAATACTTTTGATTATCTGTCCGACCAAGAAGATTTCAATTGTAGGATTAATCTGGATTTTTATGAAATTAATTAACTTTGTGTGTTTGAGACCGAGAGGAGATAACCACTAGTTAGTAATTTAGGATTTAATTGCCCGACCAATGAATTAATTCCACATTAACAGATTTTCCACCAAAAATATCTTTTCTGGGTTTGAATATTTGTTTCTTGCATGTGATCAGTTTGGTAGATTTCCCTAGAATCTGTGCTTTTTAATATTTGTTTTTATCCCTTTAATTTCCTTGCTTTGAAAAACTCAAAACCCTTTTGAATTGATTTACCCAAACAAAAGATCTGAAAACCTTATTCAGTATATGATTTCCCTTCGTAGCACTATCCCTGTGGGTTCGACAACCTCTGGGTTTTATAAATGTATTTGCTCTATGCCATGATTTGTATGCAGATGTAGCATCGATCAAATTGGCGCCGTTGCCGGGGATAGTCAGACGGCGAGTCATTACTGGAAGGTTGAAGAACTTCTGGATTGGGTTGTACTCTTTCTTTTTATTTTTTAGTTTAGTATTATTTTTATTTGTTTTGGAGTCCGTCGCTGTGTTTTCCATTCGCGTGAGTTTTTCTGAGTCGTGTCTGTCTCGGCCGAGGTGAGTCCCACCACGGTCGAGACGAATTTTTTATCCCGGCCGAGTTTAATCTCAAACCGGCCAAGACGAGTTTCTCCATCCCGGCCGATATAAAGTCCAAAATGGCCGGGACAGCCTGATCTTTTCCTCATTTTCTGTGCAGGTGCATGAACACACGGAGCAAAGGGAAGACACTCGAGCCCGTTATACCAGAGATCGAAAAAGCCTGTAGAAACACCAGAAAGAAAGGAAAGAGATTGAACTTTGAGATGGAAGCGAATCAAGAAGCCCCTCTGCAGAACATGACACCGGAGGAGCAGAGGCAGTTTGTGGATGAGGTGCAGCAACTGAGGGCGCAACTTCTTGCAGCCCAAGCTACCCAAGCCGAGCAAGCCGCAAGACTAGCGGAACTGAACAACAGACAGGTGGTGGTTCCACAGAGGTCCATCTTGGACAGATTTCTACCACAGCAAGAGGAGGCTGGATTCAGGGTTGGCATCAACGCCAACAATTTTGAGCTGCGCACAGGGCTGATACAGATGGTGCAGCAGAATCAGTTTGGGGGGAGAGCAGTGGAGGATCCACACGCCCACCTCAACCTATTCACCGAGGTGTGCGATACGGTAAAGCAGAATGGAGTCCCCCAGGACGTCATTAGGATGCGCCTCTTCGCATTCTCACTCAGAGACGAGGCAAGGTCTTGGTATGCTGGGCTTGACAAAAGCCAAATTGGGACATGGGAGGAGCTTCAAGCAGCATTCCTCACCAACTACTTCCCACCGAGCCTGCTACTGAAGAGGAAAGCTGCCATCACCACTTTCAAGCAGCTCTATGATGAGTCACTGCACGAAGCCTGGAAGAGATACAAGGAGCTCCTGCGACTTTGCCCTGGACATGGGATTGATCTTGAGATGCAGGTCTGCCACTTCTATGGAGGCCTAAATCCTCACATGAAGGAATTGGTGGATGCATCTGCTGGCGGGATCTTGATGAAGAAAGGTGGAGCAGAAAGTATGAGGCTTCTAGCAGATATGGCACTGAACAGTCATCAGTGGCCAACTGAGAGACAAATTCCAGTCAAAGCTGTTGAGGCCAAGACAGGTGGTGGTTTCACCTTGTACTTTAATGATTCTGTTTTAACATTGAGAGATGTTTTGTACGTGCCGGATTTTCGGCGGAACCTTATTTCAGTTTCCAAACTTTATGTTGATGGATAATCAGTGATTTTTTATAGTGGTGTTTCTATCATTGGTAATAACGGTGTTATCTGTCGTGGGATGCTGAATAATTCTCTCTATGTTATTAACTGTAATCATAAGTCTTCCGCAAGTATTGCATGTAATTCATCCGTAATTGATAATCCTAGAAAGAGAAAACTTACTACTTCTGATGAGGATCTTACATATCTCTGGCACTTGAGACTGGGTCACATCAGCTTGAAGCGGATTCAGCGACTTGCAGATGACGGTACATTGGACTTAGTCCAGGCTGTACCTTATCAAGTCTGTGAATCCTGCATCGAGGGCAAGATGTCAACTAGGCCTTTTAAGGCTAGTCAGTCTCGAGCAGAGGAAGTGTTAGAATTGATCCATTCTGACTTATGTGGACCGATGTCCACGCAGGCTCGTGGAGGGTACGGGTATTTCGTCACTTTCATTGACGATTAGTCAAGGTACGGATACGTTTACCTGCTTCGCTACAAGTCTGAATGCTTTGAGAAATTCAAAGAGTTCAAGGCTAAGGTAGATAAGAAGGTCGGGAAAACTATCAAGTCACTGTGATCTGATCGCGGTGGCGAATACCTTGGTAACAAGTTCCTGCAATACTTGTCAGATAACGGGATTACATCCCAGTGGACTGCACCGGGTACTCCCCAGCAAAACGTTGTAGATGAAAGAATAAATAGGACTCTTCTAGAGATGGTAAGATCAATGATGAGTTATGCAAACTTACCAATTTTGTTTTGGGGCTACGCATTGGAAACAGCAGCTTACATGTTAAATGTGGTGCCTTCTAAATCAGTTTCTAAGACGCCCTCTGAGCTCTTCCTTGGTTGCAAACCGAGTTTGTACAAGTTTAGAGTATGGGGTTGTCCGGCACACGTACTGTCGAAGGAACCTGATAAGTTAGAAAGCAGGTCAAAGGTAATGTTGTTTATAGGGTATCCCAGGCAAACGAAAGGTGTTTACTTTTACTATCGTGAGAGTCAGAGAGTCGTTGTTAGCACCAATGCTAGATTCTTGGAGGATGAGTATGTGAGTTATCACAAGTCAAGGAGTGATATCATTCTTCAAGAAATTAAAAACGAGAATGCGATTCCAAGGGAAGGGGAACGTGTAGATGTGGGTGCACCTATGAGAGGTTCAGCACCACAGACACGTTCTTTAGTGCAAGGTGCAGAACCACAAGTTACTGTACCTACTACTGACACGGCACCGATGTCTCGTCGTAGTGGGAGAGTTATTTTCCATCCGGAAAGGTACATGTTCGTGGGTTAGTATTCGAACTTGAGCCTGGAAAACGGACATGAGGACTTTGACCCACTGACTTACGAAGAGGCAATGCAGGACAAGGATGTTGAAAAATGGCGTGTTGCCATGGATTCTGAAATTGAATCCATAACTGCTATGGATGTGTACCAGAAAACTGATTTTTCGGGTGGCTTTAGGGCCATAGGGTGCAAATAGGTATACAAGAGAAAGAAAGGGGCGGATGGAGAAATTACGGCTTTTAAAGCCAGGCTGGTGGCAAAGGGTTATAGTCAGAAAGAGGGCATTGACTATGATGAAACCTTTTCACCCGTAGCCATGCTCAAATCCATCCGGATACTCCTTGCCATAGCTGCACATATCGACCTCGAGATCTGGCAGATGGATGTCAAAACCGCTTTTCTAAATGGTTACCTTGAAGAAGGTAGGGACATCTATATGCAGCAACCTGAGGGCTACGTGTGCAAAGGCGAAGAACATCTTGTCTGGAAGCTTAAGAAGTCCTTGTATGGACTTAAGCAAGCTTCAAGGTCGTGGAACTTGCATTTCAACGATGTGATTAAATCCTATGGATTTGCACAGTTGGAAAATGAAAGTTATGTTTACCGACTTTGTGTCAGTGGGAGCGTGGTTTTCCTTGCACTATACGTTGATGACATACTCCTATTTGGAAACAAGGAGGGAGTGATGTCGGAAATCAAGGGTTGGTTATCCGAACAGTTCCAAATGTAGGATTTGGGAGAAGCTGGCTACATGCTTGGAATTAAGGTCTTACGAGACAGTAAGAGAAAAATGTTGAGCTTATCCCAGGCATCCTATGTGGATACTGTGATAGCCCGGTTCAGCATGCAACTCGCCAAGAAAGGTTTGCTACCTTTCAAACATGGCGTTCATCTTTCTAGTGGGCAGTGTCCTGAGACATAGCGGGAGAAAGATGAGATAAGTCTTGTACCATACGCTTCAGCGGTGGGTAGCCTCATGTATGCAATGCAGTGTACCAGGCCAGATATCTGTTATGCCATTGGCATGGTAGCAAGATATCAGTCTAACCCTGGACAGACGAATTGGACTGCGGTAAAGCACATCCTCAAGTATTTGAAAAGAACTAGGAATTACTGCTTAGTTTATCAAAGTGAGGATTTGTGCCCTGTGGGTTATACAGACTTGGATTTCCAAGGGGACCAGGATGAGAAGAAATTGACCTCGGGATATGTGTTTACCTTAGGAGGTGGAGCTGTATCTTGGAGGAGCTCAAAGCAGAAATGCATTGCTGACTCCACCATGGAGGCGGAATATGTCGCTGCCTACGAAGCCTCGAAAGAGGGGGTATGGCTCAGGAACTACCTTTTAGAGTTGGGCGTGATTCCAAGTATGCCGAGGAGCATCACAATTTATTGTGATAACTCTGGTGCAGTGGCTAACTCAAAGGAACCGCGGTCTCATAGGGCAAGCAAACAAATAGAGAGAAAGTACCATATCATACGAGAGATCGTATCGAGGGGTGATGTGCTGATCAAGAAGATTGACACTAAGGACAACCTTGTTGATCCATTTACAAAGAGCTTAGCGCAGAAAGTTTACGAAAGACATATTCGTGAGCTGGGTCTAAGGTGGATGCCGACCACTGATAGTGGTTAAAGAGATAGCAGACTAGAAAGACGGACTGTATAGTCTGTAATAGCTTAGTTATGCTTTGAGTATAAGTGGGATATTGATGGGTTTTGTATACTGAAAGCATTTATTATAATGAGTATACGACGGTTTATTTCTCCTATCTGTCAAACAAACTTACATGTATGTAACAATGTTATCCTCTTGTCTCACCTATAGGGACGATCATACGGCGTGTTGTAGATCGTAGAAGACAGTATGATCACTTGACCTAGTGAGACATAAACCTAATCACAGCCGAGATAGCGTATGAGGATATGTCTGTCCGGATGGCTGCGGCATTGTCGGAATAAGTAGTTTGGCTTGGTTACTTAACATGCTGGTACGCCAGGGTGGCGTATTGATGGACCGCGGTGAGATGTATTCGACTATCTGACATCAGCGAATACAAGATCTTGTTATTGATTGAGTCAAAACCCTAATGAAGGTTCAGGGGTTTGCACGGACTGACTGTTGCTTTGACTTGCCATGGTGGAGAGACTGAGTAACGTGCTCGTATATCCGCATCGTGGGTAACAGCGTTTTGTGTAGTACTGCCTGAGACTCGATTTAGGTAACCATATCCGAGTAATAGGATGGAGACATTCCCTGAGGAGCTCAATAATATTCATCGTGCCAAAGTCCTGCAGGCTGATTAAGATCAGGCACGAATGATAAGGATTGAGCGGTACTACTCATGAATAATAAGATATTAATTAATTGTAGATAGAGCTTGTCAGAAGCTCCGATTAATTAATTAATGTCCTGTAACCTTAAATATGGGGATTCTCAATTAATGCAGCCCGTTCTCATAACGTGGTAATAAAGGGGTTGGTCAGTATTAATTCTATGGTGAAAAAGAATTAATATTAATTAATTAATTATGTCTTGGGTTGTGGACATGGGAATTAATTAATTTATAGGCCCACTTTATTATTTGCATTATGTCCTAGGACTGGCCCAATAAAATATGTTGATTTGAGCCCAATTGCCCATCAGGGATAAAACCCTGGGTCTATAAATAGACCTCTCACTCTCTGAAACCCTAGCCACTTCATAACACTCAAAGTCAGTTGAAACCCTAGATCAGAGAGAGAGGGCGGCGCATGCAGTAGAGGGAGGAGAAGGAATTTCGACTCTGGCCTACTGATACAGATCTGTGGAATCCTCACCAGTAGCAGATCTGAACAGCATTGGGATACAGCCCTGAAGATCTGATCTAGAGAACAAGATTCTTCTTTCTTTCTTTTTCTCTGATTTTCGATTTTATCTAGAGATTAGATCTCTAATTTCTTTTTTCGCAGATTTAATCTATTCGCGTGGTTGAATCAAAGGGAATATTCAAACGCGAAAGATCGGATCAGACTCCACGGATTTACGGTAATCTCTTAATCCATGAATTGAATTAAATTCATAGGATCGTGTTAGGCTTTTATTGTGAATTTTGATTATATACAATATCCATAAATTGATCCAATTCACTTGGGTTTTTGTGATTCAGTTCACTGAAAATCCCTACAATCTGACCCACGTAAACCTGGAGAAATCATCAACAACCACAAGAGCGTAAATCTTTTTACTTACAGTGGCTGTAGTGACTGGGCCAAATAGATCTATGTGCAATTGCTCAAGGATTCTCTCAGAAGTGGCCTTCTCCGGATTTGTTTTGAAGGATGCTTTCGTATGCTTCCCTTGCTGGCAAACTTTGTATATGCCTTCCTTTCTGAAGGTCTCCTCAGGAAATCCCATGACATGTTTGTGCTTGGCTAGGTAGTTGATGGTCTTGAAGTTCAAATGAGTCAACCTTTTGTGCCATAGCCAGTTTGTTTCTTCCTTGTTGAATGCTACGAAGCAGGAATGTTGTTGGCCGCTTTGCCAATCAACCATGTATAGGCCACCCTTGCGGATGCCTCTTAGCTTCACTTCACCTGTAGCATTATCAACAATTTCACTCCCAGTTTTAATGAAAGAAACATTGTACCCATTTTCGCTCAATTGGCTGATGCTTAGCAGATTGTGTTTGAGGTTGGAAACGAGAGCAATGTTGATGATCTTTATTCCATTTCGCTCGATGCATCCACTCCCAATCACTCTTACTTTTCTATTATCACCAAACATGATTTTTGGGCCATGAATTCTTTGAAGTTCTGAAAATAATTCTTCTCGCCCCGTCATGTGTGCTGAGCAGCCACTATCCAGGATCCACTCATTTGACATGCTTGATGTCTTAGCTCTTGGACCATGTTCCTGCAAAAAATCAACAAGTTTGTTTAGGTACCCGCTTAGCATCGGGTCCTGCAGGATTAGCATGGGTCATGGTTCCTTTTGGAACCCACATCTTAGTGATCTTCAAGATTTTCTTCTTGACATCACTTTTAGTAACCTTCTCCGCCTTAGTTGGATAAACAAATTTTGCATAATTTGAACGAGGTTGAGTGGTGTGCTTAGTCGTCATAGTCCTTTTAAAAGGAAAACAATTAGACTCATGCCTCACATAGGTGTTCCTCCTATGTGGTGTGAGCAGCTGATACGGTGGTCTTACAGCATGGTATTCAACCTGCTTGCCCCTATTGAAGGTAGGATTTGCTATCCTAGCATTGGATGCACAATGCTCAGCATTCATTCTAGACACTGCTGAGTGTGGCTTAGCATGCATTCTCTAAGTCCTCTCTTGAGATCCAGGAGATGCATTCTTTTTACGCCAGTCGTTCTGCTTAGCATTTGATGACTCAGCTGTTGTCTTTTCCTTACCTTTTTCTTTAGCATTATATTTTCCAGCAGAATCGAATGTAATCCTTTTCTGCTTAGAAGATTCAGCATTTCCAATTGAAACCTGCTTAGAGGTTTTTCCCACGACTTCAACACATCCAAGCCCCACTCCAGATCTATCAGAATGATTTCTTTGTTGGCTAACAATGGCATTTAGAACTGCATTGCTTGTTGTGTAAGTACAAATGCAGTCCTCATTAGTTTTATTCTTCATAACTAGATTCTCATTTTCAATATTTTGAAAGTTTTCAGCAAGTTTGGAATAATCAGCTTTGAGTTTTAAAAATTCCTCACCATCAGACCTTAGTCTTTCCACTTCCTCGATCAGAAATATAACTTTGGTTTTCAGGGAGGTGTTTACTTTCACAATAGAATCTTTCAAAGCGTACATTTTTTAAAATTCTAATGAGAGCTTATCGAGATAATCATCCTCAGAATCTAAAGAAGAAGAATCCTCCGATTGATGCATGATTGCTGAATTTGAAATGCTAATAGGGTTTACCTCCTGAGCATCGACTGCTAGAGCCAACTCAGCAATTTGCTCATCTTCAGCATCCAGATTATCAACGATATTTGCCATTAGGACCAGCATGGCCTCTTCATCATCCTCTTCTGAGGAGTAATATTCCTCTTCATTGTTAGGAATATCGAGCACTTCTGTCCTGGTCAGCAGTGCTCTGGTGACTGTTCTGACTGCTCTCCTCTCAAACCTTTGTTTGAGATGCTCTCTTTCTTCTTTGCTCACCCTAGGACATTCGTGCTTTAGGTGGTCTGGCGAGTTGCATTCAAAGCACGTCCTTGGCTTCTTTTCTGCTGGTCGAAAGGATGGTGTGAGCTTAGCTTCTTTAGCTGCCTTTTCTTCTTTTGCTTCCAGCATGAGATTTTGAAGCTTTCTCATTTGCTCTTCAAGCTCACTGATCTTGAGATCTTCTTGCTGTGAGCTTGATGTTGAAGCAACCTCCTTTGCTGGTGAAGCTGGTGCAGATCTTTCATTGTTGTGGAAGGGCTTCCTTGGCTTCCATCTTCCAGCATCTTTCTTAGCAAAGTATGCTAAGTCTTCCGAGTTTACAGCGTTTGTTGATGAAGTTTGAACCACAACTTCTTCGTTCTTTTTGGATTGCTGTATGATAAACTTGCGAGTTATAAGTTGAGCAAATACCTCAGATTTAGTCATTTTGCTGAGGTCTCTCTCACTCAGGCTCATAATTTTCACGAACCAATCGCTCCTTGAAAAGAGTTTGCAAGTGATTTTATTATTCATTTCTCCGTAGTCATAGGTCTTTCCCAAGTTCCTGAGCTCTCCCATGATGGTATTGAATCTTTCTTCCATCACTTGAATGGTTTCACCAGCATGCATTGAGAAAGATTCATATTTATCAACGGCTACCTAGAGTTTGTTTCTTTTCATTTGTTCTGTCTCCTGTGAAGATGCACACACATAGTCCCACATCTCCTTAGTTGTGTCGAAGTTTAGAGCTTTGTCTGCCATCAATGGAGGCAGACAGTTGAGTATCAGCTTCTTTGCTAGATACTCCAACTGAGCTCTCTTCTTATCCTCTACCATCCATTCGTCGAATTTCTTCTCGACCATTTGTGGTTGCCCCTCATCAGGTGGGCCGGCAAATATATTAGCCTTCATTATCTTAATGGGCCCTTTAGCGAGGATGTCCACCATCTCCGAATGTATACTTTGAAGTTGGATGGTGGCTAGTTTTTGCCATGAGTTGAATTTCTCCTTGTAATACTTTGGAAGCGTGTGATTCATCTTGGCAAGCTTGATGTTCCTGAGCTAAACAAAGAAACAGTGGAAGGAAAATACAGATCTGGTCAAAAGCGACTCAGAAGCAGTTAGTCTGTTACGAACTCCTGCTCTGATACCACTTGTTGGTCCCTGATCAGAGTCGTCTTAAGCAGCGGAAGACTATTTAACAAATGCAGCGGAATATTTCAAGTTATCTTGCACTTAGTTCCTTTTAAAATATTTAGCTTAAAGTTGGAGTTAAGATTGTTTCAGATATACACTAGCAACTTGAGGTTGCTAGGTTTTAAATCAATGGTAGAAACAATAAAACAGTAACAAAGACACAGGATTTATAGTGGTTCGATCCTTAAGATATACGTCCACTCCTCAGTCGAACACTGAGAATTTCCACTAAAAAGATATATGAAAGTACAAGGATTTGCTGGTCACTTGTAGCCGGTGGTGAGCTTTCGAGCCAGCCACTACAAAGCTATCCTCCGTCACTTTATCTTTTGACAACTGCGGCTAAGTTAAGGGCGACACCTTCGTAAAACTTATCCTCACTGTAATGGAAGCTTTTAAGTTCCTTCCAGAACTCTTCTTTGTGTTTTTGGCAACAGCCCGTCTTAGTCAATCTCTTTTTAGAGATGTGACTGTTGGATGCTTCCTAGGATGGAAGTTATCCCAATGATTGATTCTTCAACAAAGTCAAAGAATCTCTTCTTGAATGCAGTGTCAGATATTCAATGTGTGACACTGTTGTTGAGAGCTTGAAATTCTTCTTGTCTCTTTAACGTGCTCTCAACTGACAACTCTTTCACTTTGCTTCGCTTGTAAAAGTTATCTCTCAATAATTTTCTTTTTCAAATCATAGAAGCAGTTGTAGTTGTAGTAGTAGTAGTAGTAGTAGTAATAGTAGTTCTTCTCTCTTGTTTGGACTTCTCTTTTATATCTGGAGATTCAAACTTTTGAATCTCCATACCCGTTAAACACAACGTTCTCTTTGTCCAATAGAGCTAATGCTTTTTCCGTCCTTTTCGGCTTGATACTGTGCTTTTCACCTACTTCGGGAAAGCTATGTGTCCTTGGTTGTACCCTTTGTCAGAACGGTAGTCTTAGCAAAAGTTGTTGGATATTTCCTTTCTTAGCATTCTTTCGAAGAATGCTGGGAACATTCTGCTCAGTCCTTAGACCTTTTGACTGCTGAGATCTTCTAGCAGTCTGTCTTTGTATCCAACTGCTGACTCCTCAGCAGTTGCGTATTCAGCACTTTGAGTCTTGATTCCTGATTGCTACTACTTCTAGCAATCTCCTGAGTATTAGAGAATGCTGACTCCTTCAGCAATCTGCTATCTTTTTACTTGTGACTGCTGAGCAAATATTCCTAGCAGTCGTTTCTTTCAGCATATGACTACCAACTCTTTAGCAGTCATTCTTCTTAGCACTAGACTACTACCTCCTTAGCAGTCATTTCTGTCTGCTGATGTCTCTAGCAGCTAACATCTTCCTGACTGCTGAGAACACTCCTAGCATCCAGAATCTTCCGAAGTTGCTTGGAATTTGATTTCCTTCGTTTCATTGCTGAATAATATAGCAATCTTCCACAAGCACTTCTAATCTATTACAACTTGATATATAGCCTAAACAGGACTTTACAAATGAGTTGCTAGACTATTCTAGACTTCAGCAATGATCCACCAAGATAACGAAGGCTTTGATTCAACAAAACCTTTACAATTTGATCTAAAGGGAGATTTATAACATAAATCCAGGAATAATTCCCAACAGATATTTAGTGCCCACGATCCGCTATGCGCCGAACTTTTGTATCTTTCAAACTCTTCATCATCAAATCCCTTTGGGCGAGTAATGGAAGAAGATGAAATCCCCCTTTCTCTCTTACTAGCTATAGATAGAAATCAAAGGGTGAGAACCACTCAAATCAGAGAAATAAAGCACAACAGAAAATTTGGGAAGAGAAATTTCGACATAAATCAAGATGGGGTGAAACGAGCCCTAATTTTGCTTTTAAAATTGCACAGGGATCGACCGATCCGAAGGTGGATCGACTGATCCGAGGGTCTGTCCACCTGATTATTGGTCTACCCGATCCGGATCAACCGATCCTACAGTGGATCGGTCGATCTGATGCCCTGACCGCGAAAGATTTTGAATTCTTATTGAGCTCGGCCGATCCCACAGCAGCAAAAGTTGGGAACGACCGATCCTACCTGAGCCGGGGCGATCCAAAATAGACCTGGGCGAGATTTCCCTTTGTTTTGCAACTTCTCATCATTCTTTCTTCAATTTTTTAGCTCTATTTTGGGTTTGCACCTCCCGAAATCTGAATTCTCATCAACAAAAACATTTAAGTCTTGCAAAATCATCCACAAATCAAGCATCCTAAATCCATTATTCTCACACAAACAAAATCAAAAAAACTAAACAACCTAAACATTTATTCCAAAAAATCAAAATAAGTAAATATTGGGTTGCCTCCCAACAAGCGCTTCTTTATAGTCAATAGCTTGACTTCTTACCTCGAGCTCATCAACCATGATCAAATAGGGAAGAACCGCAGCTCATACCTTGCTCCGAATGCAAAAGGTCATCTAGAAATGTCAACTTCCTTCGTGTACTCCAGGGTGGATGATTCTGAACTCTAGCTTTCTTCATTCTTCCTTGCTCTTCATCCAAGTAATCCCCCGGATCCACATCTATCTCCTTGCCTTCATCCATTGTAACCACTCTTGGATCATCATCATCCTTAAACCTCTTCTTTTGAAATCCTAAATCAATTTACAATTGTCTTTCATCTTTCATTTCTTTCATTCCTTTTGAAGGTAAAGAGAAAACTACCTCTTTTCCACAACATCGGAAAGTAAGTTCACCACTTTTGATGTCGAACAAAGCATCGGCCGTATGTAAGAATGGCCTTCCAAAAATTAGGTGAACACCCCCCTTATTCTTCATATCAACAACCAAAAAGTCCCCCGGGAATGTAAAACTCAAAAATTCCACGTGCACGTCCTCCACAACCCCTCTTGAGCAAAACAATGCATGGTTAGCCATTTGAAGGACTTGGCTAGCGGGTTTCAAATCTCCTACTTCCAATTCTTTGTATAAGCTCCAAGACATCACATTTACACTAGCCCCGGAATCACACAAGGCTTTCTCAACATATGTATCCCCAATCTTGAAACTTATGATAAAACTCCCCGGGTCTTCTTTCTTGTTAGCAACTTTCTTCTCTCCTTGATCCTCATTTTCACCTCTCAACTCATCTTAGACTATTCCAAATTCAAAGGAATCACCATCCAAATTCAACTCCTTTTCTATCAACTCATCAAGTAGTGGAACTCTTTGAATCTCTTTCGGTTGAGGCATCTCAATATCGCCCTATCTCACATAATCAAAGAAGTTTACTTCTTCACCTTGAGCTTCTTTCTCTTCTTTCACTTGTTCAACTTTCGGTTCCTTCAACCCTTCTTCATTCACAACCTTCTCTTCAACTTCGACTCCACATTCTCAAGCTTCGGAGTCATCGCCAACATCATCTCATCTCGACTTTGCTTTCCATCCACCACATTGCCACTTTTCTTTTGTATCACTCCGTGTCACT
Source organism: Plectranthus barbatus (assembly GCA_026898455.1). Lineage (NCBI taxonomy): Eukaryota > Viridiplantae > Streptophyta > Magnoliopsida > Lamiales > Lamiaceae > Plectranthus > Plectranthus barbatus. The sequence continues at coordinate 199,911 of JAPKLW010000067.1, read as the reverse complement.
TGGAAATTTCCCAGCTTGGTGCTTCCCACTTAGTTGCTTGGCAATTGATGAAATTTGCAATTGGATTTCAGCAAAGATCCCATCATATTTTTCAAACTTCTTTTCTAACTCTTCACTAGGATTCTTTCTCACCTTTTAGTTCCCAAACCGACTACCTCCTCCGTTTTCCAATTGCATAGGAGGATTAAGGGCTTTGTTGGGGTTTTCATAAGAGAAATTGAGATGGAAACGATTGGAGGGAATATAGTATATATTACCTTGTGGATTGTATGGAGGTCGATTGTTGTTGTACCCCATTCGTTGATTAAGAAAATTAACATTCTCCAGGTAAACCTCCTCTTGCTTCATCAACATCATATCCTCTCTTCTACCTCTCGAGGTAGTTAATGCATCAAGCTTCATCCTCATCATGGCGATTTGCTCCTTCAATTCTTCGCTTTCTTGCATCTCATTCACCGACTTAACCGGCCCGAAATCCTTTCTCTCCCTTGGCCACTAAAAACTATTCTTCGCCATTTTTCAATGGTTTGCCAAGCTTCATCTTCCTCTTGGTCTAAAAACGAACCTCCCGATGATGCATCCATCATAACCTTAGTCTCGTAGTTTAGACCTCCGTAGAATTGGAAAATCTGTTGACTTCGAGATAATTCGAGCCTCGGGCATCATTGGAGAAGATCTATAAAGCAGTCACATGCCTCATATAGCGGTTCATCATACCGCTGTCCAAAGGATGTAATGTCGGCTCTTCTTTTCAAAGTTAGGCTGGGAGGAAAGAACTTGAACAAAAACTTCTCCCAAAGTTCTTCCCATGAGGCAATATTGGACTTGTCTAGGCCCTCGAACCAATGCCTTGCTCCGTCTCTCAAGGAGAATGAGAAAAGTCTCAAGCGAACATGGTCTTGAGGCACTTGGTTAATCTTTATAGTATCCGTGATCTAAAGAAATCGCGATATGTGAGCACTCGGGTCCTCCGTAGCATGTCCTCCAAACTGGTTATTTTGTATCATTTGGACCAATTGAGGTTTAATCTCGAATTGAGTTGCATTAACCCCCATCCAAAATCCATCGGTAGCTTGCTCTCCTTGAGGCCTAACGAGGTTTTGTAAAGGCCTACTCGGTTCATTCCGGCCATTCATCAAGGATCTCATCATTTCCAATTGCCTCTCAAGCTAGTCCATTCTTACCGTATTGTCATTTCGGTTCTCCATTTCAAACTCAATCTCAACTCCTTCTAACCTTTGTTCGAATTTCTGCTCCTCAAGCAACAGAGCTTTGGATCTTGTTAACATGCAACATCTACAAAATCCAAAGACTCCAATCAAAAACAAACAAATTTCAAAGAAACAATTAAACAAACACTTAGACTACGGACAATACACTTTATCAAATATCTAGCAACCTACTCAATGAAAGTCCCCAACAACGGCGCCAAAAACATGATGCACACAAAAATTAACCAACCAAGTTAATCAAACTCAAGTGCATAGAAGTAATAAAAATCAATCCAGGTTCTTCCCGATTCGCCTGCTAGAATATGAGAAACTCATGTATTGTTGCGTATCTAAGAATGACTAGTCGTTAAGTTGTGAACTATACTAGTAATCAATAAATCCAACTATCTAACTAAGCTAGCTTTAACTAGCATGCGATCTCTAAATGTTCAACAATTTACTTCCACACTCTTTAGCAATTATAATACTCGAACTCAAGAGATAAAATCAACAAGGACATTGGTAAGATATCCACTTTGAAACCAAGAAATTGATTTGAATGTTGTAAACAAGTTTTTAATCCATTCAACGATGATCAACCTACCCCCAATCTTCCTATCTCCCTTAGTACCGATGAGATAAAAGTAGATGAAATTAAACACACAAACAGTTATGTTATAGTATCTAATTCCACTCCAAATAGTCCGTAGGTTATCGACCTATAGGCAATATCCGCACAGGGATTGGATCAAAACCAATATGCATCTACACTTCTCACAACACCTAGATCTGCGTAATAGCTGCAATTTCGGTGTCTCGAACACACATAGTTGGTGAATGCCTACACTATGTGATTTCGGTAAAAGCTCAAGTGTGTGTAATCAATTGAATAGAAGTAAACATACAATCCAAGCTCAATTAAGCATTTCAAAGCTTCAATCTACCAATATCCTCAATGATTTCGCTACACATACCTTTGACAAGGTTCAATTGAATACAAAATGCAAACAATTCCATTACAAGAGTAAAGCAAGGTATATAGTTTCCCCAGTTGGGTGATTTAACCCTTGATCTCCTCCTTAGCCTTTACTGATCTTCCAATCGAGTTGATTTGGCTTGAAATCCACCTTAGTTGAGGTTGTGGATGAGTGGGCAGTGAAATCCTTGTAAATAACCGCTCCAGTCTATCCTAAAATCTGAATCTCCCCTTTTATATCTCGTTTTTCCACCTTTTATACTCAACTTCAAGACCCCAGGATCAATCGAGAAGAAAACAGGATCGCCCTGGATAGCTCTGAATTGAAAAACTGTCAAACAGCATGTAACAGATTGCCCGGGATGGATCTGGCTCGACCAAAATTCCCCTCTGAAATGCTGGATCGGTTGAGCTCTGCAGGATCGGCCAGAATTTGCCTCTGAACATCCAGATCAGTCGAGCTCTTCAAGATCAGCGGGAATTTTCCTCTAAAATGCCCAGATCGGTTGATCTCTGCAGGATCGGCCGAGATTTGTCTCTGAAATCCTTCTTGCTGCTCCTCTGCTCATTCTGGTCGATCTTCACACCCTTTGCAGCTTGGCCCGGTCAATGTTCCACCAAAACTCAGCCCAAAATGATGAATTATGCTCCAAATTAAACCTACACACTCCAAGTCACACAAAACACGAAAACACAACAAAAACAACACAAAAACATATGATATGGGAGTAAAATGAACGCAAACATGCATGCACAAACATCAAAACATAGGTCATTTTATGCATATATCAAGCTGCCATCGGAATCTTGTCCTGTCGCACCAGAGTATTGTGAGCAGTAGAGCTTATCCTGTTTCTTAAAAAATGGATCCAAATGTTTGCCTCAGTAGTCAGAAAACTGGCAAGGACAGAGAAGGTATCCTTAGTCTCATCAACCCATTGTGCGTCGGGCACAGCTACGACACTCAAAGCTTCATTGAGTTGCTCTTTAGTTGCAGAAACAAGCAGGTCCATGAAGTTATCTGGCTGGGGTGGATGTGTGCCATAAACAGCATGCACAGACTTCGAGTTCAGAATCACCTTCTTCCCTCTTACAATTGCCCAGAGTACGTACTCAACGGTAGTGGAATATTTGCAGTTAGCATAAAATTCAAGAACAAGAGTAATCAAGGGTGTTGGCTGCATCACAACAAAGGGTTCCCAACCTGATTCTCAACGCTTTTAACCAGACCCTCTGGTAGTTTGGATAAATCCTTGAATCCTCGCTCAAGCATGAACTTGTGGCTCACCATGGCCTGCATTCTCTCTTTGTACGGAGCAGATGAAAATTTAGGGATTCTCTCAATCTCTTCAGCTGAAAGCTCTACCACCTTTGCTTTCCCTCGCTTGATTTCCTTCTTCTTTGACTTGTCTGCTAAAGCCTTCGAACTCTCTCCAGTTTTCTTCACTGCCACAACCTTTACTCCTTTTCCTGTTTCCGAATTTCTTAAAATCCCATCGTGGTCTTCCACAGCCTCAACTTGCTTTCTTTTCTTGGTTTTGGTATCCTTCTTCAGCACAGCTGCATCTTCTTCCTCAACAGTTGGTTGTTCAGCAATTTCAGACTCAACCTTTTCAGATGTTGTGGCATCTGCTTTCTCGAATTCCCCTTGGTTTTTGGAGTCTTCTTTCCCTTTTTGATTTTCACTCTCAGTTGTTGCTTCTTCACCATTGGTACCAGATTGTTGCTGCACTTTAGATTCTTCTTGATCATCACTCTCTTTCTCCTGGTCCTTTGGCTCTTGTTCCTTCTCAGACTCCTCAGGTTGATCTTGTGCAGTTTCCTTAGCGCTCAGATCCGATCATTCTTGTTTCTCGGGTTCACTATCTGCAGTGTCTTTCTCTTCTTTAGTTCCAACTGGTTGGTCATCGGTTGGGTCATGAGCACTTGTGTCAGACCCCTTAGAAATTTCTGGTTCAACCTTAGAAGTAGCTGCCTCAACCAGGTCCATCAAGTTTCCCTTTTTCGGTTTTGTGTTCTTAGTTTTGGACTTCTTCTTGGGTGCATCAGGAATCACAACAGGAATGTCTGCACTAGTAGGAGGCAGTTTAGCATTCCTTTGGGCCATAATGGACACAGCAGCCTTACTAGACCTTCTCAACCCTTGAACTAGTTCCTTCTTCTGAGCCTTCAGTTTTTCTTTGAGCTTTGGTGAAGTCGGGCTTGCTTTCTCTGGACTGACTTCAGAGGACTCAATCTCCATACCCGGTCACTTCTTACCACTTTGCTTTGTCCTCACATTTGAATCTGCAAAAAGTGCATGATCAGAAACCCACAAAGAGCCAAACTACAGCATAGATATGTTTTTGACAAATTTTTGACATTCGATTCTCAGATCTTCATCACAAATTATGTCCCCCCAAACTTTGAGTTTACCCACAGTTCATCACAAATAGATAAACCAAAAATCAAAGAGCAGAGATATATTCTATTCCCTAACACATAAATTGTCATAATTTCTTGTCAAGACTACTGCATGCGACTAGCAATGATCAACATAAATCGTAAACATGTTTTTCACCGAGAACATTAAACACAATAGTTTAAGAATCATGCTATAGAAGTCTTCGCTAAACAGACAAAAGCAGTTCGATAACAAGAAGCTACAACAATTTCAAAACCATACCCGACATTCTGGCACAATAGTCTTTCCTCTTCTCTTTTCTTTTATTCGAACGAATTTCAGCAGTATTTAAAGAAAATAGGCAGCCCAAAACAAAATACCAAAAATAAGGGAAGAAAGATACCTGTTTAACGATAAAAACTATGATTCTCGCCACAGGATCTTCCCAAAATCTCTGCCCGAATGCTTAAGAAGGAGGTGGTGTTGGTTGCTTTTCGCAGTATGTACAATATATATATACACCTACTTACAGCATTAATCGGCACAAATATTAAGGAAACCCTTCGGCTTCCTTTGATTAGACACAACTTTCCTTTCAAATTTAAAAGGTAAGTTACTAAATCCGTCATTCATAGGGATAGGGGCTATACTCTTATGTCATCATCTCTCTCCTCTCAACAGCTATTTTTAAGCCACGCCTCCCTATGCTACAGTTTTGATCCTCTCACAACCCGTAGTTTCATTTTTTTTTTAAATGAAAACATTAAACTGAAAAGGAACTAAAAACATAAAAAAAATTCCTAACTATACTTAAGTAAAATCTATTTTAACCTATACCTATGCTATTCACAGGCTGTAGCATCGAACTTCCTAAAACATTATCAAAACAGAATTAAATTTAACTAGGCATAAAATAAAATGCAGAATTAAGATAAACATCCTAAGCTATCACCACATGTTTCATCTAGCCTCATGATAGCTTAGGTTACCTCGACTGTCAAGGCTCCTGCACTTGGGTGGAAGCCTTTCCTTTCTCCTAGCTTCCCCCATGATAGTGTTTCACTCTCTGTCCATTAACTGTGGAGACATTCCCTGTGCTTACATCCTTCAGCTCCACAGCTCCATAAGGATAGACTTTGACCACAGTAAACAGCCCTAACCATCTGGACTTAAGCTTCCCGGGAAATAGCCTCAATCTAGCATTAAAAAGTAGGACCTGTTGTCCCTCCTCTAGAGTTCTGTCTTCAATTTTACTATCATGCCATCTATTCACTTTTTCCATGTAAATCTTGGCATTCTCATAGCTCTGCAACCTCAGCTCTTCAAGTTCATTAAGCTACAGTATCATCTTCTCTCCACTTGCCTTAGGATCAAAGTTAAGTTTTCTAGTTGCCCGGTATGCTTTATGCTCCATCTCTAAGGGCAGGTGGCAGGCTTTACCAAAGACAAGCCTGTAAGGAGACATCCCAATGGTGTTTTGTAGGCTGTCCTGTAAGCCCATAATGAGTCATCCAAGTGTTTGGACTAGTCTTTCCTTGTGGTTTTCACCACCTTTTCCAACACACTGTTGACTTCTCTGTTTGATAACTCAGCTAGCCCATTTGTTTGTGGGTGGTATGCTGTCGAGACCTTGTGATTGATGTTTTATTTAGCCAGCATAGCAGACAGACTCTTGTTAATGAAATGTGTACCCTCATCACTTATTATTGCCCTTGGGGTTCCAAACCATGTAAAAATATTCTTGTGCGGAAATTTTATAACCGTAGCAATATCATTGTGGGCACATGCACAAGCTTCCACCCACCTAGACACATAGTCAACAGCTAACAGATATTCTCATTTCCAAAAGACGATGGGAATGGCCCCATGAAATCCATTCCCCATACATCAAACAATTCCACTTCCACAATATTTTTTAGAGGCATAGCATTTTTTGCTGGTAGATTTCCCACTCTTTGGCATCTGTCAAAATTCTTAACAAATACAAATGCATCCTTGAAGATTACTGGCCAATAAAATCCTGATTGCAGCACTTTAGCTGTTGTCCTCTATCCACCGAAATGCCCTCCGTATGCTGAAGCATGGCATTCACTCAAAATGTAGGGAATCTTTTATTCTGGCACACACCTTCTGAACATCTGATCAGGTTCCAACCTAAATAAAGTTGGGTCATCCCAATAATAGGACTTTTCATCATGTAGAAATTTCTTTAGTTGTTGTCCATGCAAACCATATGGTTTTTTTCCTGTTGCAAGATAATTTGTAAAATCTGCAAACCAAGGTACATCACCTTTGCAGGCCATAAGCTGCTCATCTGGAAAGTTATCATTTATTTGAACTGTGTCATCCACTCCAAATGGGTTCTCTAATCTTGATAGGTGATCAGCAACCTGATTTTCTGTTCATTTTCTGTCTTTGATTTCCAAATCAAACTCTTGCAGAAGAAGTATCCATCTGATGAGCCTTGGCTTTGCATCTTTCTTCGCCATTAAGTACTACATTGCAGAATGATCAGTAAATACAATCAACTTGACTCGAAACAGATAGGATCTAAACTTGTCAAAAGCAAACACTACTGCTAACAATTCCTTTTCTGTAGTAGTGTAGTTCTTTTGTGCTCCATCCATTGTCATGCTTGTATAGTAGATGGATCTAAAAATTTTATCATTATTCTGTCCTAACAACGCTCCAGCTTGTTACAGTTGTAATATTATCCCTTGAACTTCTTCTTGAAGCTCTCCTTCTTTGGTCCTAATTGCATTTTGCCTTCAAAATTCAACCGTTTGTTAGCACTATGCCTTGAGCTTTCACCAAGCTCAATCACATTGGTTTTAGCCTCTTAAGGGTTTAACAACCTCTTTTTATAGCCCTTATTGTCTTCTTTTATGCGAAGTCTCACAACGAGCTCATCCACAATCATCTGTTTTTTCTTGTGAGTTAGTAGTTCTAAAAATCTTTCCGACTTTGAGGTAGCTTCACAATTATAGCAACTACTTGGAAAGTTTCACTCACAATCACTTTTTCATCATGGATCTCATGCAAGATTATTTGGAGCTTTTGTACTTGATTGACTATTGTCTTTGAGTCGATCATCTTGTAGTCAAGAAATAGACCTACAAGAAACTTTTTAGCTCTAGCATCTTAAGTCTTGCATTTCTTCTCCAAGGACTCCCACAGTTCCTTCGCAGAGCTTATATAGCTATGCACACTATACAGTGTATCTACCAAACACTTGAGCACATAATTTCTACACAAGAAATCTGAGTGCTTCCATGCGTCAAGCGCAATGATAGCTTGAGCATCAATATCTTCTCCCAGAGTTTGAGTATCTTCCGTCAATAGCCTAGCGAGGTTTAATGTTGTCATGTAGAACAACATCTTTTGTTGCCAACGCTTGAAATCCAAGCTATTGAATTCATCTACCTTGTTAGCTTGTTGATAGAGACATTGATAGAACCAATCCCCACAGTAGTAGCAGCAACAACGACATCATTTCTCTGTTCAGTCGACATCATGAGAAGCCAATTTGGTTTAAGATTGTTGAATATATGGTTGAACAGAATAACTAGCATAACTTTCTGGAAACAACATATTGAACCTCACAGTATACTATCTCTATGCGGAAAAAATAACAAGTATTAGGAAATTTGAGGCCTATGCAGATAATAGTTTCTTTAAACTGAATTCACCTTTTATAGGTGATTGGTTCCCTGGATACAACGGACTTACCGGTGTATTTTTGGCGAACTAAGGTGATGCACGAACTTGACCAAAGAGAGCACAAACGGAGGATCTAGTTCAAGGAAAGAACTAGTGCCAAAAAGGAGATGAAAGAAAGCTTACATTTTTGTTTTAAGAACACAAGCTATAAAACAAGCACAATTTAAGGATGAGAGCTTAAGAGAAGAGAAGAGATGAATACTTAGAGGTGTGCTTCAAAATGAGAATGAGAGCCATATTTATAGGACTAATCTGAGTGTAACACAAGTGTTAATCCACCATTCACGTGGGTTGAAACTACAATGTTCACCTCTGAGATCACGGCAAGCAGGTGCATCTCATCAACATACTATGTGATGTTCTCCACCATGTGAGCTTCCTAGTTCCTTTGAGGCTTTTTCCAATCAGCATCTCTATGTCCAAGCTTGTTACAGTTGTAATATTTTCCCATGAACTTCTTCTTGATGCTCTCCTTCATTGGTCCGAATTGCATTTAGTCTGCAAAATTAGACCGTTTGTTAGCACTATGCCTTGAGCTTTCACCAAGCTCAATCACATTGGCTTTTGCCTCTTGAGGGTTTAACAACCTCTTGTTAAAGCCCTTATTGTCTTCTTCTATGCGAAGTCCAACAACATGCTCATCCACAATCATCTGTTTTTACTTGTAAGTTAGTAGTTCTTAAAATCTTTCCAATTTTGGGGTAGCTTCGCAATTATAGCAGCTACTTGGAAAGTTTCACTCACAACCATTTTTTCATCATAGATCTCATGCAAGATTATTTGGAGCTTTTGTACTTGATTGACTAATGTCTTTGAGTCCATCATCTTGTAGTCAAGAAATCGACCTACAAGAAACTTTTTAGCTCTAGCATCTTCAGTCATGCATTTCTTCTCCAAGGACTCCCACAGTTCCTTCGCAGAGCTTATAAGCTATACACACTATAGAATGTATCCACCAAACACTTGAGACATTATTTCTACATAAGAAATCTGAGTGCTTCCGTGCGTCAAGCGCAATGATAGCTTGAGCATCAATATCTTCGCCCAGAGTTTGAGTATCTTCCGTCAATAACCTAGCTAGGTATAACATTGTCCATTAGAACAACATCTTTTGATGCCAACACTTGAAATCCAAGCCATTGAATTCCTCTAACTTGTTAGCTTGTTGATAGAGACATTGATAGAACCATTCCCCACAGTAGTAGCAATAGCAACGACATCATTTCTCTGTTCAGTCTACATCATGAGAAGCTAATTTGGTTTAAGATTGTTGAATATATGGTTGATTAGAATAACTAGCACAACTTTCTGGAAAAAACATATTGAACCTCACAGTATACTATCTCCATGCGGAAAAAATAACAAGTATTACGAAATTTGATTCATGTGGAGATCATTGTTTCCTTAAACCGAATTCACCTTATATAGGTGATTGGTTCGATGGATACAACGAACTGACCGGTGTATTTTTAGCAAACTAAGGTGATGCTCGAACTTGACTAAAGAGAGCACAAACGGAGGATCTAGTTCAAGGAAAGAACTAGTGCCAAAAAGGGAATGAAAGAAAGCTTAAATTTTTGTTTTAAGAACACAATCTATAAAACAAGCACAATTTAAAGATAAGAGCTTAAGAGAAGAGAAGAGATGAATACTTAAAGGTGTGTTTTAAAATGAGAATGATAGCCATATTTATAGGACTAATCTGAGTGTAACAAAAGTGTTAATCCACCATTCACGTGGGTCGAAACTACAATGCTCACCTCTGAAATCACGGCAAGCAGGTGCATCTCATCAACATACTATGTGATGTTCTCCACCATGTGGGCTTCCTAGTTCCTTTGAGGACATTTCCAATCAGCAGCTTTATGAACAAGCATGTTACAGTTGTAATATTTTCCCATGAACTTTTTCTTGAAGCTCTCCTTCTTTGGTCCTAATTGCATTTTGCCTTCAAAATTCGACCATTTATTAGCACTATGCCTTGAGCTTTCACCAAGCTCAATCACATTGGCTTTAGCCTCTTGAGTGTTTAACAACCTCTTGTTATAGCCCTTATTGTCTTCTTCTATGCGAAGTCTCACAACGAGCTCATCCACAATCATCTTTTTTTTCTTGTGAGTTAGTAGTTCTTAAAATCTTTCCGACTTTGAGGTAGCTTTGCAATTATAGCAGCTACTTGGAAAGTTTCATTCACAACCATTTTTTCATCATGGATCTCATGCAAGATTATTTGGAGCTTTTGTACTTGATTGACTAATGTCTTTGAGTCCATCATCTTGTAATCAAGAAATCGACCTACAAGAAACTTTTTAGCTCTAGCATCTTCAGTCTTGCATTTCTTCTCCAAGGACTCCCACAGTTCCTTCGCTGAGCTTATAGAGCTATACACACTTTACAGTAGGGGTTGCAATTTTTGACACGACACGTTAACCCGACACGAACCCACACGATAATAATGGGTTTGTGTTGAGTCTTAATGGGTTCGTGTCATTATCGTGTTGACCCAATAAGGATACAAAATTTTCATGTCATGTTTGTGTTGTGTTCGTGTCGTGTTCGTGTTATCCGTTAATGTATCGTGTTTTGTGTCGTGTTTGTGTTATCCGATAGCATATCGTGTTTCGTGTCGTGTTCATGTTCGTGTTACCCACTAAGAAATTAATAAATAATATATTTTATTATTTTATTATTATTATTACTACTATTTTTTCATTTATCAACCTAATTTAACAATTTTCACAAGTCAATATCGTGTACATGTCGTGTTCGTGTCAATATCGTGTTATCAGATCGGGTTCTTAACAGGTCAATATCGTGTTCGTGCCGTGTCCGTGTCGTGTTCGTGTTTGAGGCTTAATGGGTCGTGTCGTGTTTGTGTCGAGCATATCCTTAACAGATCGTGTTCGTGTTGGACCTTCATGGGTCGTGTCACTATCGTGTTGACACAACACACACGAATTGCCACCCTTACTTTACAGTGTATCTACCAAACACTTGAGCACATAATTTCTACACAAGAAATCTGAGTGCTTCCATGCGTTAAGCGCAATGATAGCTTGAGCATCAATATCTTCTCCCAGAGTTTGAGTATCTTTCGTCAATAACCTAGAGAGGTTTAACGTTGCTAAGTAGAACAACATCTTTTGTTGCCAACGCTTGAAATCCAAGCAATTGAATTCCTCTAGCTTGTTCGCTTGTTGATAGAGACATTGATAGAACCAATCCCCATAGTAGTAGCAGCAACAACGACATCATTTCTTTGTTCAATCGACATCTTGAGATGCTAATTTGGTTTAAGATTGCTGAATATATGGTTGAACAAAATAACTAGCACAACTTTTTAGAAACAACACATTTAACCTCACTGTATACTATCTCTATGCGGACAAAATAACAAGTATTAGGAAATTTGAGGCCTTTGGAGATCACAGTTTCCTTAAACCGAATTCACCTTATATATGTGATTGTTTCCCTGGATACAACGGACTGACCAGTGTATTTTTGGCGAACTAAGGTGATGCTCGAACTTCACCAAAGAAAGCACAAACGGAGGATCTAGTTCAAGGAAAGAACTAGTGCTAAAACGGGAATGAAAGAATGCTTAAATTATTGTTTTAAGAACACAAGCTATAAAACAAGCACAATTGAAGGATGAGAGCCTAAGAGAAGAGAATATATGAATACTTAGAGGTGTGTTTCAAAATGAGAGTGTGAGCCCTATTTCTTGGACTAATCTGAGTGTAACACAAGTGTTAATCCACCATTCACGTGGGTTGAAACTACAATGTTCACCTCTGAGATCACGACTAGCAAGTGCATCTCATCAACATACTATGTGATGTTCTCCACCATGTGGGCTTCCTATTTCCTTTGAGTCTTTTGTGCTTCATCCATTGCCTTGCTTGTATAGTAGATGGATCTGAAAATTTTATCATTTTTATGTCCTAACAATGCCCCTTCTTGTTACAGTTGTAATATTATCCCTTGAACTTCTTCTTGAAGCTCTCCTTCTTTGGTCCTAATTGCATTTTGCATTCGACCGTTTGTTAGCACTATTCTTTGAGCTTTCACCAAGCTCAATCACATTGGCTTTAGCCTCTTGAGGGTTTAACAACCTCTTGGTATAGCCCTTATTGTCTTCTTCTATGCGAAGTCAGACAACGAGCTCATCCACAATCATCTGTTTTTTTCTAGTGAGTTAGTAGTTCTTAAAATCTTTCCGACTTTGAGGTAGCTTCGGAATTATAGCAGCTACTTGGAAAGTTTCACTCACAACCATTTTTTCATCATGGATCTCATGTAAGATTATTTGGGGTTTTTGTACTTGATTGACTAATGTCTTTGAGTCGATCATCTTGTAGTCAAGAAATCGGCCTACAAGAAACTTTTTAGCTCTAGCATCTTCAATCTTGCATTTCTTCTCCAACGACTCACACAGTTCCTTCGCGGAGCTTTTAGAGCTATACACATTATACAGTGTATCCACCGAAGGGTTGGGCACATAATTTCTACATAATAAATCTGAGTGCTTCCATGAATCAAGCGCAATGATAGCTTGAGCATCAGTATATTCTCCTAGAGTTTGAGCATCTTACATGAATAACCTAGCGAGGTTTAACGTTGTCAAGTAGAATAACATCTTTTGTTGCCTACTCTTGAAATCCAAGCCATTAAATTCCTCTAGCTTGTTAGCTTGTTGATAGAGACATTGATAGCACCAATTCCCACAGTAGTAGCAGCAGCAACGACATCATTTCTCTGTTCAGTTGACATCATGAGAAGCTAATTTTGGATTAAGATTGTTGAATATATGGTTGAACAGGAAAACTAGCACAACTTTCTGGAAACAATATTAAACCTCATTGTATACTATCTCAATGTTGATAAAAGAACATGTATTATGAAATCTGAGGCATGTGGAGATCACAATTTCCTTAAACAGAATTATCCTTATATAGGTGATTGGTTCCCTGGACAAAACAGACTGACCGGTGTATTTTTGGCAAACTAATGTGATGCTCGAACCTGACCAAAGAGAGCACAAACGGAGGATCTAGTTCAAGGAAAGAACTAGTGCCAAAAAGGGAATGAAAGAAAGCTTAAATTTTTGTTTTAAGAACACAAGCTATAAAACAAGCACAATTGAAGGATGAGAGCTTAAGAGAAGAGAAGAGATGAATACTTAGAGGTGTGTTTCAAAATGAGAATGAGAGCTCTATTTATAGGACTAATCTCAAGTGTGAACACACCCATGGACATTATGAGACCATATCAAAGGTCTCACAAAAAATAGACGTCCCAACATCACAATTTTCCTCACTTAAATCTTATTAAAAATAAATAATTTAAAAAAAAAGTTTCCAACAAAATGTCTATGTTCTATTTAAAAAATTCTTTACCAAAACGTGACACAGAATGGCACATCTTCTTAGAGATTGCATAACTCACGAACCCCGCATTATTTTTTAATGAAACCAAAGCCGAAATTTCACCAACATCAACACATTTTGAGCAGAGAGCGGGATCTTTCAAGATTATGTATATTCATTCAAAATAATCTTAAAAATGTGTCTAAACATGTTTGATCTACAATATACTTCAAGATCAGACCCTAACATGCTTCAAAATCATTCCTTAAGCAGATATATACATGTTTCTCATCTTTGATCACACGTCTAAGAATCTATACATATTCTAGCACCACCAATCACCAAATATTCAGTGCATTCAAGGATATCTTGTTCATTACTTAGCCAAATGCTCTCAAATTTGATATGGAGTTTCTTGATCGTAAATGCAAAGCTATTAATCATGCTTAGGAGGTCTAAAGAAGTGTAGGAAAGTGTTAGGTTTGTGTATACTACCAAACATTACGGTTGGTATATTGGTAAATAGTTTCGTTTGATATACGGGCAATATTAATGTCTTGTATACAATTATACAATTCTCCTATCTAATTAACAAACATACAAAACAAACAACATTATTCTCTTATCTCATCAATAGGGAGATCATACGGTGTGTAGGAGATCGCATAAGATCGTATGAATTATTTAACCTAGCGAGATATAAATATTTGTCACAGCTGAAACATCTCAGCATAGACTGTTAGTTTAGGCTGCAGCACATTCAGTATTTAGTGGCTTATCTTCCTTGCTAGATGTGCTGGTACGTTTGGTACGTATTGATAGGACCTAACTAAGATTGATTCATTTATCTGACATTAAAGGAATCTTGATCTTAATGGCTTGATGGAATTTTAAGCCTAATGAAGGTCCAGAAGTATATACAGATTTGTATGTCACTTTGAGATGCTATGATGGAGAGTCTTACATGTACTTATATATCTACATCTTGGGTGATAGCAATTTGTATATGATTATTTGTGACTGGAATTAGGTAACCATATCCAATATAGGATGGTAAAATTCCCTAAGTAGCTCAGAAGGTTCATTTGTGCAAAAACTCTGCACGCTGATTAAGTTTGATGGTATAACTTAGGAATAAATGATTTTAATTAATCTTGGAGCTTGCCAGAGCTCAAATTAATTAATGAATATATGTAACCTTAAATATGGGGATATATCGAGCCTATGCAACCCGTTCCTCATAACGTGGTAGCAAATAGGTAGGACAATATTGATTCTCTGGTGGCATGAATCAATATTAATTAATTAATTATATTATGGGTTGAATATGAGAATTAATTAATTGATAGGCCTTATTTGCTATTTGCATTCTAGTCCCTAGTCTAACCCATGAAAAGCTCAAGCCTATTAAGGATCTGAATTCTCCTATAAATACCCCTCAGATACTTGGATCACAACATACCATAAGATTATAAGTTGTTAAACAGCAAACCAGTTTTGGGAGCTACAAGTAGGCGACTCAGATCTGAGTAAGGAAGGAAATTATGCTTCTCGATTAGTGCAATATCCGGTAGTAGTCCTCACCAGATATTCGGATAGGAGCGAGAGATATAGATTAGAAGATCAATTTTAGAGGATTCTTTTATTTTCTCTTATAATTTCAATTAAGATTATTAGTTAAAATTAAAGGTATTTAATATTCATTCCGTAGGATGAAATATGGAGCGCGAGGATTCAAACGTTTCAATCCCTACGCGCAGATAAGTAGACACTACGGATGTGAGGTTATCCGATAAACCTCTCTGCATGGCAATTAAATTATTAAATAGGAGCATGCTAAGGAATAATTGATGTATGCCAAATATTTAGATATCCACACAGAGTTCCTTGGTTCATATGAATTATGTGAACTTCGTTCATGGAATGATTCCTTCATAAAGGAGTTATTTGGTGGGTTATGTTTCAGATTCAAGCTCTGCTCTTAAATTTTCAAAAATTGCAACTCTTGCTCCTTTCTTCTTGTAGTGCTTAGATCTCAGAAAATCCGTCATGTTTCCTTTGATTTGGAGCTTTTGAGGTATTTGGGTAGAGAATGGTGTGTAGGTAAGCTTTCTGTGAAAAATGGGGTTGATTTGGGCATAAATAAAGGTAGTTCTTGACACAACTTAGGTGCTGCAACTTGAAAGATTCAATGGAGGTTTGAGAGGTTGATGATGACCAAAATTATTGTGAGTTGAAATATGATGGTTGATAGAGTGAGGGGAGAGAAAGGTGGAGTGTAAACTTCAACAATCTTGCATGCATAGAGGTGAAGTAATGATTATGCTCCCTCCA
Source organism: Plectranthus barbatus (assembly GCA_026898455.1). Lineage (NCBI taxonomy): Eukaryota > Viridiplantae > Streptophyta > Magnoliopsida > Lamiales > Lamiaceae > Plectranthus > Plectranthus barbatus. The sequence goes on along the minus strand of JAPKLW010000067.1, from coordinate 183,918 downwards.
TTAGCCAATTACCTAGGTGCCCTCCAATCAAATTCATGTGACTTGTCTTGAAATCCATCTAGAAGACCCATATTGTTCATTTCCTCTTTAATTAATTCTACATGGGCTATTTTAGCTTTTTTTGATTTAATTTCACTTGGGCTCTAAGAATTTCTAGAATAATTCAAGCATTTGCTCACATATATAATTCACAGTTTGATAGAATAATTTTCTAACCCAATAAGACATGGGGCCAAAATGTAAATAATAGGTTATTGGGCCTTGATTCAGTTCGGTTTATATTTCGTTGTTGCATGCAAAATATACGTTTTAAATTATGAAATAAGAATTTCGATTCCACTCTCTGGAATTTCCTTGTGTCCCATATCTATTTATTTATCAAAGATTTGGGAATGGCTAATTATCATATGAGACGGTCTCATCATTTTTATTGTGAGACGAATTTAATGAAACAATGTGTTTCTTTATTGTAAATGATGTCTCACTATTTTTATTGTGAAACGCATTTAATGAAATGATGTATTTTTTTTTATTGCAAATGATGTATTTCTTTGTTGCAAACAATGTAATTTTTTTTAAAAAAAATGATGTATTTAATTTATTAAAATGATGTATTAAAATCCGTCTCACAATAAAAAAATGTTGAGGCCGTCTCTCGGGAGACCAACTCTTTGGGAATTCATTCACTATCAAGTGTCGGTATTTATGCGTCGATAGATCATAATTTAAATTCCAAAATTTGTATCGAAACAAAAATTATTCATTCGAAACCTCAAATATTTCAACATATTGCAACAAAAAATCCATCAATTTCTAAAATGACTAAATGAGTAAAAAATTTGTGTGATTCATATATCCAACAAAAAATCCAACATATCGCACAAAAGAAACAAAATGTATGATTCATATATATCGTTTAAATAAATGGGCCTAAAAAGGCCACAATCTGTAGAATTAAGTTAGGCATATATAGCATGAAATTGACACAAATTGAACAAATGAGTAAAATATATGTAAGTTTAATTTCCAATTTCAACAACCCATCCAACAATTGGATAAAACCAACACAAAATTTGCAAAGATCCGTGTTAATACTTAATAAATGGGCAATAAAGGGGACGAATCGGGCATATTATTGGAACAAATTAACTTGAATTGAAAATAAACTATAAGAATGAGTAAAATATGTAATTACCTCGTTTGAGTATGTCATCTTCGATTACAACTCGATCGTGAATGGGGAACCAGCAACGGGAATGCTTCAGCTGACTAAGAATGATGTGTTTAATTTTGAATCAGTAAAATCTAGGATTTTATGTGGAATTTGGTCGAAATCGGTCTTTATTCTGACCCATGTCCTTTTTTAATTATTTATTCGTTAAATGAAATAGGTCAGAATTCGGGTCGGATTCGAGTCATAATCGGTCAGATTCGATCAAAATCGGGTTTGAATTTGGGTTAAATTCAAATATCTAATTAAAAATTATAATTTAAAATTTTTATTACCACGTTAAGACTAGTGAACAAATAAAGTAGGAATCGGGGTTATTTGTTCAAACATTATTTAAATCATATTAATATTAAAAAATTAAATTTTTTTTTTAAAAAAAGGACGCATGACATCGTGAATTTGGCAAAATAATATTCTTTTGGGTATTTTTTTGATAGGTTGTAAAAAGGACATTTTTGTTGTGTATTAACCTAAATGTGTATTTTACAATTTTGAAGACCTCTAAAATTGCATCAAATTTTCTAATATACTAAATCACGGGCTACATTTGAAAATAATAAATTCAAATATATTGTTGAAATATTTATATAGTTCTAAAATATTGGTTGAAATCAATGTCTTGAAAATAGAAAATTTTTACATGCAGTCTGGAAAGAAGTTGTCACAAGTTAAAATACAGGTTTTTGTGAATGATACCATCATATTGAAGGTTGATGTTCATGTTTCAATTATAGTAGTATCATTGCAGTACATTGACCTATTTTATGAAAATATATTATAATCAACATTTTAGGAGCAATATATTAAGTATAATATCCATGCATTGCATAGTTATATTGTACGCACTCACTTGAATTCTTATATAATATATTCTGGATCATTAGTCCCATTTTGACGGGACAGGGTAATTATTGTTTACGAGTATAATGAAATTAATATTTTATTAATACGAGAAAAAATTTTCATTTTAAAAAATGGAACTAATTTCGCGGGACAGACGAAAATAAGAAATAGGACTAATAAGGCGGGACGGAGGGAGTATTAGAATAGCATAAAATGTTAGGCTAAAAACTTGTGTGAGATATATATATATATATTTTTTACAGTGAGACATTCCGAACGGAATGCATTTTACACTAAGTGTATTCCAAACAAAATGCACATTCCAATCGAAATACAAATAATGTATTTATAAAATACATCATTTACTATACTATCAATTCGCACATTTGCACGAGTGTAAACCTAACAAACGATAATTAATGAAAATAGCATTTGTATGGAAAGAGAGTATCGCAAAACAAATCAACACCTGTTGGATGATATATAGCTCATTGTTACAAATTATATATTCACAGAATTACAAGTTGCCAATTTTACCATAGGGCAGCATACAGTAAAAAGAGCCTGTGTGGTTCTCTCATATGCAAATAATAATACAACAATTATCTGCACAAGCACCTACTTTTCCATTTGCACCAACCAAATAAATCAACACCTCATTATTTTTCTTTCATTCTGAAATTATTTCAACATACCAGGATGATTCCAGACAACCCCAACAATATCTGGTAGTTGTTTCTACATTTTCACCCTGCAATATCAACACAACGCTGCCAACTAAGAGCGCGAACATAAAAGAGTATGTGTGTGTGTGACCCAAAAAATGTTTCTAATTTGTACCTAAATTCTCAAGGTGTGAACTGATAAATAGCAGCAACACATTCATTCTGGAAATCATGAATCTCCTCCCCTTCTATCTTCGTCCTCTTCGCGTGTTGACGCTGCGTTTAATTGCTCTTGTAACTGCCAGCAGCATAAATGAGTATTCATCAAATCAAAAACCAGATAGGGGTCTATGTCATGCTACATTGAGAAGTCTAAGCCTTAACCTTTACAGTCATGTTGGCTTATATTTTCAGCCTCCAATTTTTGCATTTCTTGGATACTTATTTGCTATTTCAATTATAACTTTTTCCAATCCTATATCATATATTCCATCATACGCATATATTCACAGTGGGAACCAACCATTTATACAGTCATCCTTTTCACTAACCACAAAATATTCATCTTTTAATATCCACCATGTTTAAAATAGAAACACAATTAAACAAACATTTTTTAGTTTCCAAACCTTTATAGCTCTAATATTCAACTAATTCATCATACCAAAATCATTACAATTTTACAAAAGCCAATACTCACTGCCTTGGAAATACTGGAAATTGAACCAAACCGTATAGTTTTTACCATTCCCTGCTATTTTCATATTGGCAAAACCAAACTGAAACAGTCTACAGGCACAAGCAACAGAATAATATATGATGTCTACCACAGAACAGAGAAACTGATAATCCTCTGAGTAGCTGCAACAAGAACTCACTTGCATGTACTTGAGTTTTTCCGCATTCAATTCATCGGTCAAGCTATTCATCCTGCAGATGACCAGAGAGAGAGAGAGAGAGTTGAGACTCTTGAAAAATAAGGGGTGCTTGAGGGTTTTGAAAGAATGGAGATATAAAGAGAAGGAAGGTGGATGTTTTGTAACGAGGACTGACTCCTGGTACAGTTTTTTATATACCCTCATTTCTCTCTTTTTATTTTCTTGGGGAAATAAAAGGATTTTCCAACTATCACACTCATTAGTCACTCCCATCCTTATTCCCATACACAAGCCAAGCACCCCCCTAAAGAAAAAAAATTGATGTTATCGTTCATAGATTTTATCTGAATCAAGTTACAACACACCTAGCTTGGAGATCAGATATCTTCATATGCAGCATCCTTTCCCTTTCGGAAGCAGTAGATTCAATCTGTGAAAATTTTGACAAGTATGAGCAATAAGTATCTGTTAGAGAATATAGGGGAAGTTTGTGTCATATTAATAATCAAACCAAAGCATCCATTTATACAAGTAGGGCTAAAAGAAAAAGGGAAAAAAAATCAAAAAGATATTTATAAAGATATACACATATATCTTATCTAGAAGATATCTTTAACACTATAAATTAATTTATACCATAAAAACTATATAATGCTCCCCCTCAAGCTGGAACACACACACACACACACACACACTCTCACAGACACACACACACACACATATATATATATATATATATATATATATTTGTGTGTGTGTATATATATATATATACATATAAATCAATCATACTCAACATGGTATAAAGTTCAGAAAATTGTTTTCCACCCAACAGTTTTGTGAAAATATGAACAATCTGGTTGGATGATGAAATGATTGGAGTAATGATTTTTCTCAAAACACATCGCAAATAAAATGATAGTCAACTTCAATGTGTTTAGTCCCCTCATGAAAGATCAGGTAATTCGCAATGTAAATGGCCGCCTGATTATCACAATACATAGGTACAGGTTCATTATATGTGAACCTTAACTCTTCAAGCTGATTTTTCACTCCAATAATTTTAGTGGTGGTATGAGCAATATCACTATACTCAGCTTCAGCATGCAATCTTGCACCTGTGTTGTTTTACTTCACCAAGTTACCAAGTCTCCTCCTAAATAACTGCAACAACTAGAAGTAGACTTTATGTCTTGTCTTTGATCGAGCATAATCGGCATCACCTTCAATATTAACATTGCCAGTTTTATTGAAAAAAATCCTTTCCCAAGTGACTTCTTGATATATTAAAGAATTTGAATAGTAGCATCCCTATGAACTTGCTTCCGCTTGTCCATAAACCGGCTAACTAAGCGAACTGCAAGAGAAAAGTCCGACCTTGTAACTGTTAGGTAGATAAGTTTTCCAACAAGTCTTTTGTACTTTGCTTTATCGTCCAGTTCGTTTTCATCTGGAACGCGCGCAGCAGCTTATGGTTCAGAAAGCGAATAAGCACCGTCGACATATGGAATATGCAGTGGACGATAAGGTATTCTTAAAATTTTGGCCGTATAGACAAACTACGTTATTTGCAACCAGAAATGTTGGCTCCTTGTTTCTTTGGGCCATTCGAGATTGTGGCATGAGTATGTAAAGTTTCTTATTGGCTGCAGCTACCTCCAGGATCTCGCAATCATCCGGTTTTTCATGTGTCCTTATTCAAGAGAGCTGCTGGAGAGGGGTTGGCATCTCCGGAATTTCCAGAAGGGATGATGGATGGCAGCCCTCCATTTGCACCAGAGGAAATATTGGATTGCAGGGTTATTCAGAGGGATGAACAATGAGTGAAGCAAGTGTTAGAGCGGTGGAGGGGATTAGGCCTGGAAGAGACGACATGGCTAGATGAGGCGGATGTTCGGAGACAGTTTCCTACATTCAGCCTTGAGGACAAGGCTATTTCGGGAGGGGGACTAATTGATGGAGAGCAACAGAGGTGGGCGCAGCGGCAGGTGTACACCAAAGGACCGCGCAATGTGACAAAGTTTTAAGAGTCTGATTAACGAATTTTGTTATTTAATTAGAGTCTTTAATTTGGGTCGGTAAATTTATTATTTTCGCGTCGGGTGTCTTGCATGGTATGTGCCATGCATGCCATGCATGGGCCTAATTAGGTCTTCGTAACTTGTTTAAGTTTGGTTTCATTCATAAGTTAGGGTTGTCGAATATATTGCAGGGAGCTTTGGAGGATTAATATTATTTCATTTTGTTCTTCATCAACTTTAACTCTACCAATATCATAAAGATATATTCACCTATATCTTTAACACTAGAAATTAATTAATACCATAAAACTAACTAACAGTATCGCTGCAGACTCATATGAGAATACTGCAGATACTTAAGCCAAAGACAATGTAGTACAACTATATGTATGGATTAGAATCTTAGAACTATTGGCGAAAACAAGCAAAGACACCCCAAATGCATCGAACCTTTGTAAAATGGAATTGAAGGCTTCAAACTAGAACAAGATAATAGTCCAGTGTCAGATGATAGAGAAATAAGTCAAGAATCTCAAGTTACAGTTCACTGTTCACGTGGAAATTAAAGTTTCAGATGGACACATTAGTTGAAAAATAAGAGTAGGGGGAGGTGACTCATCAAATTCGGGAAAAAAAAAAAGAATAGGATTTAGCTTAACTAAAGGTTGAGATGGGGCAAAACAAGCTTACCAAGCCCACACTACATACACTCTCCCTTTTGCCCTTACATACACAAGTATTGGGCACTATTCTGTCTCTCGGAAGTGTTTCCATTTGTGACCATTAAACATAATGACAGCTATGATGGCATAATGACAATTTTCACTAGTCATGAGAACTGCATTGTCGAGGGAGCACATTACAAAGTTCCAACACAGCTAGACAAAGTCATGCAAAACTCTCCAATTGAGCCAATTTCCAAGAACGAAAATTTCCATTATAGCACATGAATTCCACATTTTAGTTTAAAAAAGATTATTCCTTAAACTCATTATTCAAACTATCATCCTTTCACACTGGTCACATTGAACAGAAAAAAAAAGCCACCAAATTGAACATATTATCGAGATATGTGCTTACATTGCCATTAGTATCTGAACCACGAGGTAAAGGAGGTAATTTCCCATTTTGAGGAGCTGGAGAAGGAAATATTTTAGCTAGACAAATATAGGATAACTAAATGCGCATATATATAGACATCACAAGAAACAAATTTTGTACGCACCATTTTCTACCTCCACTGTTTGCAAGTTGGTTAATAAATTCATGATAAGATCCTGACATTGATATTGAAAATGACATCAAAATAAATTAACAAAAACGTAGCTATTTCCTGCCGAAATAGTGCATAATGAGAGGGAACAGCCATACGCTCTACAAAAATATACATGAATTCTGAAAACTATCTTACTTGCTGAATTGATGTTTGTTGGAAGAGATTCTGAAGGTGAGGCATCAGAACTGAGGCAAGTACATTACTGTTGCCAATTTCTTTGGGTGGTTGGCTTTGGGGCTGAGTCCAAATATCAGAGGGTATGGAATTAAGTTTATGTCAAAGAATATAAACAAACAAGTGGTATGGATTCAACATTTAGTTCAAATGCCAATGATACAAGAAGCATACAAACCATTTGTTTGGAATCAAAAATCCAGTTTCCTACACTAGCAGACTTCCTTAGCGGTGACCCCTGAGAACCACATTAACTACGAGTTATTCAACAGAATATTATCATCATATTTTCTAACATTCAAGTCAGCTCCTTCACTCACCTGAGAATTTCGTCGAGAAACAGCAGATAAAGGAATATCCTAGTAATTATGTCAAGTTAGCAGCAACAATCATGACAATAGTAAGTCAATACAAATTTCAAATACATAAATGAGCTATATACCTTTACAAGATCTACATTTTCTGAGGTTACAGAAAACCGCCCTTTTATTTGTACCAAGTTCGTTTTTGATTTGTCCTCTGATGAATCTTTGAACCCTTGAAAACAAAGAGAAAAGATGATATTTTTTATGAAATTTGTTCGAACAGCAAAATGGATGATTGTATAACCACTTTTTCTTGTTTGATAAGAAACAGGTGATTGCATAACCATATAAACATACCTCCTGAAGATTTAATAGGAGCTGATAAACTGTTTGCAGAAGCTCGGTTAGGAAGGTTTAGAGGACCACTAAAACTGGGTGCTCTTCGTACTTGCTGAGGCCTCTCAGCCACTTGGTGGTTTTCAATCTCATACCTAGTGAACAAATTTTGCACTCATAAGTGAAATTAAGGTAAAGAATTGTCGAGCTGAAACACACAAGCTAGGAAACAACCTTACAGATATAGCACAGCTTTTGTATCCAACAGAAATAGGGAAAACGTCTTATGTTTTAATCTCTCAGTTTTTGCATGATAATGCACAGAAACCCGGGAGTAAATAAATCCATGCACTCCACTTCCAATATTAAACCTCCCTTTTCATTCACTTCATAACATGAAATATAGAATCAGACTAAATGCATTTGTTCTGTCAGAATATGAAGTAACCTGCAAGGTCCTTCAAGTTTGGCTGAATGCAAGTTTGTCCCAGCACCGGGTAGTAAAATGGTAAATACTATAGCTCTTAAGATAAGAAACTCATCATAAAATTGGTGTAGCAAATAAACATTCACAATTGTCATGGAGGACTTTTCTAACTTCAGTTAAAACAATTATCATGAAAGTTGAGATCATTACATATGCAAGACACAATGAATGTTGATCATAGTGCCATAGTAAAACTGAAGGGAGAAACACCAATACAATCCAATTCAGGTGTCACTAAGAATCCACATTTACAAACTATCAACTTTAAAATCAACTGCAGTATAAGATGAGTATAAATTAATGACATGGACAGTTAAATAGTTATCTCATGCTATCAATTATCGGATTCTAACTGAACTTGATAGAATTAAGCTAAGAATTACTCATTTTAATTTCTTGTCAAGTATAAATTACACACTATCGTTGCACAAGAATTACAATAGTAAAATTAAATAAATTCTATACCTTTCAAAGTTACGCGCTCTTTCTGACTGTGAATTACTTAGCACGATACCAGGCATGAGTGGTCCACTTTGAGTTTGACGGGATCTGCCAGTTTGATTTCTAGTCTTGGTTTGTGCTTCTTCTTTCTCTACCAGTGGTGGTGGCAGCTCAGATTTTAAGTCGCTCTTCTTCATATCAGTTTTTGCCTTACTGTCGTACTCTTTCATATCACTTTCCGATGTTTTTCCCCTATTTGTCTGACTTTCAACTAAAAACACCTCATCACTATTTATCTCTTCACTGGAGATGAAAGGAAACACAGCCCAAAAATTGTTTAGGCTTTAAATAAAGTCATGAGAAAATGCAAGTTCATCACATAATAGAATAGTGTCTTCAAACACACCTCAAAAGGGAGGAAAAAAAAGACTTCCAGGCAGAAATTATAATTAATCAGAAATATTGAATTCACATAGAGATTGGATGAACACTTTTACATTTACCTGCCAATATCGTTGACTATAGCTATGGATTTCAGCACAGAATCAGATGCGACCTATGGAAAATAAGAGAGTATTGTAATCTTCTTTTTAAAGTGTTAATGAACTAATGAAGCATTAAGAATAGAAAGATGTATAGAAAAGAAAATTGACAGGATCTTCATAATAAGTACATGATAAAGAAAACGACCTTTTGGCTTGCATAAAATCTTAGGCTGTCTTCTTCTTCTTTGATTTCTTGTATCTCATCCTCGTCTTTCAACTGCCAAGAATAAAACAGCCCATATGACCATTTCAAATGCTCATAATTACTCCATAGTGATAGATGAACAGAACAGCACTTCTCTCAGCATACCAAAGATGCTTGGAGCTTCAAATCCTCAACATCAAAGTTCCATGCACTTACTCCTCGCTGGTACTCACTCTGAAATAACAGACCGAAAATATTCAATCAAGAGAACAGAATTACGACATACAAGCACACACACAATGCAAATACACAGGAAATGAGTTGTTCTTTAAATCCTCTTTCAAAGTGTGTACATGGCAGATTCTGGATTTTCAACTCATCATTACTTCACAAAATAAGTCATAGATTAACAAATAGAGATAGGACCCCATTTTTAGCATACTGTTAATGTGATTAGAATATCTGGGTTGTTGATGGATCAAACACCAGAAGTTAACTTAATTGGCTACTGATAGGCAAAGAAAGAATGTTGGTAGCAGCTGTCTACTACATACTGTTTCATGTATTTTAGATAAACAAGCTTTTTGGAGCAAAACAACATAAGGAGGGAACTAAAGAAATGAATAAGAGAAAAGGAAAGAAGAGTTTGCATCTTCCTTCAAGCCAATCAACGGAAAAATCATTCGTGAAAAATATATGGGCAGTCAAGTAAACCTCGCTTAAAACCATCTCAATGGACACTGAATGTTTTTTTTTTTTTTTTTTTTGTTAGAGTGCATTACATGAGGCAGAAAAAATCTCTTTAATTTTGTACACAAATTTGGGTTGTTGATGGATCAAACAGCAGCAGGGATACTCAATTGGCTACTGATAGGGAACAAGGTAGCAGATATCTACTACATTTTGCTTCATGCATTTTAGATAAACAAGCTTTTAGCAGCCAAAACAACGTAAGGAGGGAACTGAGGAAAGGAACAAGGGAAAAGGAAAGGAGAGTTTGCAACATCCTTCACACCAATCAACGGCGAAATCATTCGTGAAAAATATATGAGCAGTCAAGTAAACTTCGCTGAGAACCATCTCAATGGACACTGCAAGTGATTTGTTAGAGTGAATAACATGAGGCAGAAAAAAGCTATGTAATCTTGCAAAAGTAGGCCAAAAGGCAGATAACATTAGATCAACAGGAGAAAGAGCATTTGTTGCCCAGTTGCTTGAAACAGGAAAGGAAAGTAAATAAAAGGATGTAATGTGTTTCAAACCAGAGATATAGCTTCCTGTTCAGCTGAAGGCATTTTCTTCAAAGCAAGTTGTGCAGCATCTTTGAGCTGCATCCAATTCACAACAATATCAACAAGAATTTCTGAAAACTTTACTTCTGAATCCTGGCTGGTTTTCATGGCTAGGAAATACCTGGAGATCTTTCACCCGCTTCCATAGTGGTGGCAGGTCAACAAATAATTTTTTCACCGAGAGTTCAGGAGGCTTTGCATTCTTGAAAAAAGAATGCTTTAACAACTTTTCTGCAGTTGGTCTCTTTGTTTGATCTTTCACCAAACACATTGCAACCATTTCTTTGAAAGACTGTTAAAAACCAGGTAACAATTATTAGCGATCTTGAAACAATAATTTTGAGGCCCAAAAAGTGTTCAGTGAACACAGTACACCTGGAAATATCATGAATACCTTGGAGAACCTCTTATCTCGGTCATAATCAAGTCCAGGAGGAGCATTTTGTATGGTCATTAGCAAAACCTGATGGACAGTGGAGGAAATATTAAGAAGTATTCATCCATAAAAAGGAGGAGTCGTGACTTAGACATGTTTACCTTCATTGGAGGATATTTGGAAAATGGCGCATGTCCATGGGCTAACTCTAGTGCAGTTATTCCAAATGACCAAATGTCAGCCCTGTAAATTTAATAGAAAGAACTATGAATTATGCACAAAAAGAATCAGCATTGACAACTGCTAGCTATTATGATGGAAAACTGTATAATTGGAATACAAATAAGCATAGATCCAGCGTGGAGATATTCCTTGGAAAAACAGCCTAAACTAATGCGCTTTTGATATGAATGTTTTGGAGATAAGATATGCTTGGAAGATACACTTGGATTAGGATTGGAGATTTGATAGATAGGAATTAAAAGTTATATTTTATTAGATTTATTAAAATATTGTTAGAGATAGAGTATGAATTATTTTAGCATTTATTTATGTTTATTCACTAATTTTAGGAGTCTATATTTATAAACCAGTCAAGTCTTTCGAAATTATTATGTCATATATGTTATGCAAAATGAAGTTATGTGCAGACTTTTGTTTGAAGAATCTCTTCAGAGGCATTTCTTTTATTTTAAAGTTATTTATTTTCTTGTTCGATTCTCTCATGGCCGCGTGTTCTTGTGCCACGGAGTCACGCTTTGAACGTACAGAGAATAGATTGGCAGCTCTTGAATTGCGTTCAGATGCAGCCACAGTAAGTTCAAAAGCACACGACCGCCAGCCGGACTAAATTTAAATTCAAATGCTGGTATCTTAAATTCTAACAGCTCTAGTCAAGAAGTTGGCCATGACCATATTACCGTCATTTCCTTTGATAATTGCAGAAATAAATCAATCACGACAGGCATATTTGAAAGCTACAGAATAAATCAATCTCCACCTGCAACACAATCTTATGCAGAGAATGCAGCAACCTATTTTGATACATGTGAAGCAACTCTTCAGAAAAATGAAATCAAACAGATTTAACCAGAATTGAAGGTTTCGAAGGTACACGAGACAGAATTGATGAAGGTAGAAGTCTCAGTATCTATCGTGTTATCTAATGTTCAAGTAAAACAACCTTTGATGGAGCAAATTATAATCAATTTCCAAGGACAGACTTTGTCACCACCTTCTTGCAACGCCATTTAGGCATGAGTACATCACAGTTCGCTGGACCAACCAAATTGAGTACGAACATGATGTGAAGGTCAGCCATCCTCCGGACGTGGTCCGAGCCAACCCCTTGGGTACCTCTGAACTCAATGTCGCAGTCAACTTGCAACTCAAGCTGCAGCCGTAATAATTTATTTTGAATACTGCCATGGGACAAGGCTGTTTATGAGGGTTCGGTAGTTGATGTGTATCTTTTGGAGATAATGCTGGGATTAGGATTGAAGATTTGATTAGATAAGAATTATGATTTATATTTGATTAGATTTATCTAAATATTGTTAGAGAGATTATGATTTATTTTAGCATTTATTTATGTTTGTCCTCTAGCTTTAGAAGTCTATGTAAGTCAGACAGTCTTTAGAAATTATTATGTCAAATATGTTACAAAGAATGAAGTTATGTGGGCTTTGTCAAATAATCTCTTTGGAGGTATTTGTTTTATAGCTGATTACTTTCTTGTTCGATCTCTCAACTCAATTAGCTTTGCAAAATATCAATTAGAGTGTAAATTTTAGATAAGTCTACAGATCATGTCCAGACTTCAGCTGCCACTTATACGTTTCAAGGGCAAAATTGCGTAACACATCTAGCCTATACCACAAGATATGCTTGGAAGATATATTGGGATTAGGATTGAAGATTCAATTAGATAAGAGTTGTGATTTATATTTGATTAGATTTATCTAAATATTGTTAGTGATAGATTATGATTTATTTAGCATTTATTTATGTTTATCAACTAGCTTTAGGAATATATACAAGTCAGACAGTCTTTAGAAATTATTGTGTCAAATATGTATGCCATGAAGAATGAAATTATGTGGGTTTTGTCGAAGGATCTCTTTGGAGGCATTTCTTTTATAGTTAATTATTTTCTTGTTCAATCTCTCTGTTAAAGCCCATATCATCTAGTCTCTAGTCTAGGCCCATACTGATATATACAATCATAATTGTAACTCCAGACATATTCATTGTTTAATATTCAAGTTATTCTAACATGCTATAAGAGCTCTAGGTTTTTTTTTTAAATTCAACCCACATCAGCCGGCGTCCACATAGGCGCCGGCCGTCAACGTCAGCTGCCATCCACATCGGCGCCGCCCGTCCATGTCAACCGGCGTTCACCTCAGCACCACTCATCCTCTAGCCCGCATCTCCGTCGCGAAACATAAATTTTTTAAAAAAAAAATGTACTTGCAGCTATCCCTGTTCGATTGCCTGGAGGTGCATCTCAGCCAGCACCTGCCCGTTCCAGTCAACTTCTATTCTTCTTGCTGCTGTGTTGCGCATCTATCTCCATCAGCCTGTGCATAGCTGCTGCCCCGTTCCTGTCAACGTGCTGATGTGGTGTTTGTGCTTCACACCGGTATTTTCTCCTTCATCTGCAGCTGTTGGCCCGATTCCATCATGTCACATAGCAATTCATCTGATGTATCACACTTGGTTGCAAGCCAATTACTGATGGCGTATCTATTCAGATAGCCGATGGTACATCTTGTTCTATTACTCATCAGGGTTCACTTTGTAGTTCACATTTTTTTGTTCCCGATGTCTCTATTGTACCTCAATTGTCTATAAACCTCCTTTCAGTTGGTCAGATTTACATGTAAGTGGGTGTTCAAAATAAAGACCAAGTCAAATGGTTCTATTGAGCGATACAAAGCTCATCTTGTTGATCAAGGTTTTCAGCAGACTCACGAACAGGATTATTATGAAACTTTTGCTCCTCTTGCTCACATGACTATTATCCGTACTATGATTGCAATGGCAGCTACTCGCTCTTGGACTATTTCTCAGATGGATGTTAAGAATGCATATTCTACATGGTGATTTACATGAAGAAGTCTATATGCAGCCACCCCCAGGTGTTGAGGCTTCCCTGGACATGTTTGTCGCCTTCGTCGTGCCTTGTATGGTCTCAAACAGACTACACAGGCTGGATTTGAGCGTTTTGTCTTTGTCATACGAGCTGCTGGTTTTTCACCCAGTGATATAATCCTGCTTTATTCATTCATGTCTCTCCATGTGGGCGTACTTTGCTTCGTTTATATGTTGATGATATGCTGATTACACGAGATGATGACAACCATATTTCTCATGTGAAGAAACAACTTGGATACGAATTTCAT
>JAPKLW010000067.1:141996-164496 GCA_026898455.1 Plectranthus barbatus | reverse complement strand
AAAATACATTAGACAACAAACATCAACTGGGATTTCTAGTAGATTTTCTATTTTTAACCTACAATATGAATCTCATATGATAAATCATGAAAATATCATTAAATCAAAATATACTATATGAAAAATAAATGTAACCTGAGTAAATTATGATCACTTTAATTTTTTTTTTAATAAATATGATAGTGGAGAAAAAAGAAAATTAGATTTTCAATGTCAAATTTGATCCAATATATAGAAATTGATTTACAAATAAGATCTTAATTTATTCACTAGAATTAGCATATATTCAGCCCTTTTCCTATGAATGAGTATATATATACATAATAAGATTTGTGAGCCAACCAAGATATCAGAATAAATATGAATGCAGTTCAATACTGGTAGTAAACTCCAATAAGGCGACAAATCTCAAAAGCAGAAAACTATTGAAAACAAAATTACAGAAAGAGTCTCTTTGTATGTTTTGACAAAAAACTGTTAAAGGATCTCTTCACATCTGTTAAAAAAAAAAAAAAAAAAAAACCTATAAAAGATTCTAAAAATGTGTCTTAACTCTTAAGACACTGACACCTAATCACTGAGATATATCAACCAAATGATGATACAGAAATTTTTTAAAAGTAGGCGCAGATATTATCAAGTCTATCATGTTCTACAGGTTAAGATATCTCTAGCTATTCCTGAAACGTAATCTAATTAACATTGAGAGATGAAAAAATCCAAAGAATTGAAGATTTGATACCGCAGAGTGAAGAGTTCCTCTGACAATTTGCTGTTTTGTCGCATACAAAGTGATAAATATGAAGAAATACAATTGTACAAAACATAGACACGCACACACATTTACCTATATATAAGTTAGCACTTCAAGTTAGATTCAAATGGCCAACTTTGAGCCTGATGATCATACAGGTAAAACCCTTAATGTTAAATAAATTGCTTGTGGCATCCTTTTTCTATATAAGAAATATTTTGTAATAAGAATAAGAATTAGAAATAACGAAGGGGTGAGAAACCCCAAAGATAATACAAAACTATCTGCATCCAATCTCTAGTAAGATCTAACACAGAAAAGACATTAAAATGTACGTGATTCAAGAAAACAACATCAAGTTAGTTCTAACCACTTCAAAAAGATCTTCCATATTAGCAATGTTCAGTAACATGTTAAGATGTATTTCATTGAAGAGATAAAATGTTTAAAAAAATAATGTGTGCTTGCGCTTTTACAACTTCATCAGTCCAGTCAATCACTAACTTGGAGTAACTGTTGTTCAAATTTTCATTCAACCTTCATTGAGATTCTAGTGAGCTTAAACTGATACGAGTTAATGTTATGAAAAAGAAGATTTTACAGGTATTGAACGAAAAAAGTAGAAAAAGAAATAATAATAGGCACATAAGTAGGTTCTATAACAGTAACACAATCAGCAGTGGTAGTGTTCAGGTCAACTTCACATCATACCAAATAAGAGAACTGAGGCTCAATTTTGAACAAAGAAGCCTTTTAGCAAATTGCAGGAAAGGCAAAAAAATGTATTGAGGCTGTGAAAACCAAACAGTGGTAATAGCATAACTTATAATCATGGAATTATTAATAAACTCTAGACCAAAAAAGTACAATCTTGGGAGAATCAATTAGTAACAAATTCTGTTGTGGCCAAACAATAAACATTCCACAATCAGTAAATTGACTTATTCAGCACAACAGTATGTGTCAAATGAAAGAATGATCCTATTTGATGCAACTCAAACTAAAGCCAGCCCATAATCGATCATTCCTCACATTGAGTTTCCAAAATCAATCAGTGCAACTAGCGTGCGTGACAGATTTAATCCAAAAGCAACGCACCCCAAGACCTGTAACAATACCATGTCACTAGGAACAGACAAATGAGATTCAAACCCCATGTAGACGATTAGCTGCCAACCCAAATGGCATACAATGATGAAGAAACCAAATTGCAGAGCAAATTCCTAACTTGTACCAATTCAAAGAATCAATTTTCAAGATTAACCTTTAAAGCACTATCCAACTCCACTGAAAGTCAATGCACCAAGATCTTTAATAACAAACGAACAAAAGATTTCGAAGAAACATCATAAATGCCCCCTCAAAAATATCAAAAGTCACCTCACACATATCAAAGAGAGACTAGATCCATAGCTCACGCGGAATCAAAGCAAACAAGCGGAATCACAAAATGAATTAAGCGAAAAACACAATTATCGAACAAACCAGATTGCTATTGCATCGATCGAGATCCAAGCACTTAACCGCAACCACTTCATTGTAAGGCAAATAGATCGCTCGGTAAACAGTTGCGCTGGCGCCGTATCCCACCTCCTCTAGAAGCTTGTAATCATTGGGATTCGCGGAGTAAGTCTTCGCCATTTTCTCTCACGCTGCCGCTGATGAAACCATCAATCAATCCAAAATCTTCGATTACACCAAAACTTAGAACAAGAGTTTGCTTTCTCTTGTTGATTTACTTATCTTAGTTGTGCTGAATTACAAGAGAATGGTTTTCCGGAGAGTGAGTCTGTAGATATGGACTGTGTTGAAGTCTGCTGAAATTTTCTACTTTTTTCTCTGTCTGTCTGTTACGATGCTTCAAATTATAGCGAATATTTTTAAAATTTTAGTATTGTTTTTCTGATCTAGTTTATTAATTTTATTTTTTTTGGGGGGTTAATATTATGTGAGAAATCGAATTATGTATCCGTTGACTACGATGCTGGTGGCATTTCAGAAATTACAGGTAAAGAGAAGGTTATAACGGTATTATTCTTCTCAAAGTTTGCGTTGAGTTTCTTGCAACTGTAGCGAGCGATACTATGTATCCCACTCGTTAAGTCATACGTTTGGCTGACGGGATTGTCTCTCAGGATTAGGGATGACAATACCTATGTATCGAGTTGTTATTATATTAGAGCTTATCATAATTATATTTGAGCTTAATAGTTTGGGTTATATTCATTCTCAATATTATCGTGCTGGTTGTGTTATGTTAAAAAAATTTTGTCGTAAGTGAAGAGCTAGCAATTTGTACGTATGTTGTTATCGTATAATAGGTTATCGTGTTTGTGTTTAGAGCTTAACAGATTGTGTCGTGTTCGTGTCAGAGGTTATCGTATTTGTATTCATTATTATCGAACGTGTTTGTGTCGTGTAAAAAATTGTCGACCCTACTCTCGATGTAAATTTAGTAGAAAATTTAGGACATAACTCAATAAAATTGAGTTTAAATGTAGGTATGATTCAAATATTTTGGTATTAAAAGATTTTAGCTTAAAAAGACAAAGGTTTGATGAACTAAGCTTAAATTTCGACGGCTAGTCCAATTAATCCGATTAGTTTTATATTAATATTTTTTTTGTTAGAAAGTATTCCTACCTATTATTTGTTGTTTTAATGTGTCAAAAGAATGTATAGAAATTATTAAGTTAGAGTGTCTCTAGATTAGCTTAGTCTGTACAAACTTGTAATGTCCTGTTATGGTGACTATCAAATTGTAATGGAGCCGATAAAGCTGGTCAAAACAAAATTGATCGGATTCTTAGCCACCAGTTTGAAACGTGTGAAGGACAAGAAGAAACTGGATCTCAATCAGAAACTGACAAATCAAAGAAACTGATCGAAGACACTAGTTTGGGACTTCTCCATTTTCCATTCACACACAGAGACAAAGAGAATAAGTCAGAGGAATCGTTAAAGTTCAGTCTTTAAGAATGGAGATTACTTAAAGACTGAAGATATATTAACCAATTCAGATTCCTCGGACTGGCGAGCCGTTCTGACTCAAAAGCAGCATGTCGACATCATGTGTCACAAAATGACGTATGAGATGCAGAACCTTATAAAAAGCATCATGCTCCCGTCAGAAAAAAGTGACGCCTCAGATTGAACATGCCCAATTCGTCTCTAAATGGCTAAAATTTTGAAACACTCCTATCTCCTCTATATATAGACAAAGTGCTCTAAGACAAAAATATAGAAACGTCAAGAAGAAAGCAAGGAAACTCTGCTCAAGTGAAAACTTAAGCGTTTCTATCACCAAGGCTAGAACTTAGCCAACCGTGTGTCATCTTTTGAACACAAGACTCTTAGCTTTCTCAGCTAGAGTTATTTTCTTGGTGTTCTTTCCTTCCAAGAATGAACATAACAAACATTGCAGATCTCCAGCAGTGATTATCACGAGCGTCTAGCCAACCAGTTCGATAGTTCAGGATGAACTATAAAGCTCTCAACATCCAAAGGAGGAGGTTGTTGTAAGAACTTAGTATACAATAGGCGATGTGAATCGCCATTTTTTTCTTAACCCCATATTCGATTTATGGAATATCAAAATAAATTCTATGAAAAACAGTAAATGTCTTATCCATGCTCCTACTTAATTTAATGCGTAGATATAAAGGAGTACCTCTACTCATGCGGATTGAATAACGGCGGTAGATGGTTGATGGTGTTCCTACAGATCTGATTTTCTGATTTGTTCCCTTGCTCGATCTAAAAATCTGGTGAGGACTGGAGGAACTCGATTTCTCATTTCCCTCCTGCTACAGTCACTGCCCTCTCTATGTTCTCTCTAGGGTTTCAGTTTTGTGAAAACTGTAATCTCAATTGTTATGTGGATCTGAGAGAACTAATCTATTTATAGATCTAGAGATTGGGCTATTACGGTTTAATAAACCCTAATTGGGCTTAGAGCATTATTGGGCCAGACCAGGGATCAAATGCAAATAATAAAGTGGGCCTCCTATTAATTAATTCCATATTCAACCTAGAACACAATTAATTAATAAACATTAATTCATGCCATCAGAGAATTAATGCTGACATACCCATTTGTTACCACGTTATTAGGAACATGTTGCATTGACTTGGTTAATCCCCATATTTAAGGTTTGAGACATTCATTAATTAATTCAGCATATGATAATTAGCTAAATTAATTAATCTCCTATTAATCCGGAGTAGTACCACTCAACCCTTATCGCTTATGCTTGAATCAATGATTCCGCCTGCAGGACTTAGCATAACGAACCTCGTGAGCTTCCCAGAGAATGTCACCATCCTGAAATGGATATAGTTATCTAAATCCAACCTGAGGAAACCCCACACAAACTGCCATCATCCAAGACGCAGATATACGAGTACATGTAAAACTCTCCACCATAGCAAGTCAAAGTGACAGTCAATCGATGTTTGCCCCTCAGCCTTCAATAGACTTTAGATCCGACCAAGTTACCGAGATCTTTACTCATTCATATGTCAAGTAGAATGGTTCATCTCACTGTTGATCCTATCAATACATTGAGATGTATCAGTCACACAAAGCAGTCAAGATAAACCACTTATAAAACTTGTGTGTTGCAACCTAAACCGACAGCTAAACTAGAAATTGTCTCAGCTGTGATAATTGTTTATAACTCGCTAGATTGAACAATCTTTATGATCTTTTGTGATCTCTTACACACTGTATGATCTCCCTATCGACGAGACAACTGGATGTGTTTGTTCGCATCGTATGATTGTTAATTCAGACAGTAGTTGTTTATTGCAAGTCATTAATAATTACCAGTATATCAAACATAATGTTTCCCAATATATCAATTATAATGTTTTTATGTATACAATTCCAACAGCTGTGTGGTGTGCCCACACTCCAAGTTTGCGAAGCCGAAGGAACCAGAGGCCTGGACGAGTGAAGCTAGTCGACTGGTAGACATTGGCATCTACCAGCTAGCGATAGATTGCGAGACCATCATGTAAGTAAGGCTTAGTGAATTTTCAAACCTTGGTAAGGCTTAGTGAATTTCCAAACCTTGGTCTGAAGAGAGGATGTAGGAAGTGATGTCCGAACCTCTATAAATCCTATGCTCTTTATTGCTTTCTATTTTTCTTGCAAGGATTTTGAAACTCAACACATTCTAGTGTTGTAGTATACTCGAACTGAATTATATTCAAAACTCGCTAACAATCGATTTACAAGAACACAAACTGGTTAAGAATACCAGTTTGTGAGTGATAGTTTGTTCTTAAAATTTTCCGTTGTGTATCGTACTTACTATCTTTTCGGGGCCAACAAGTGGTATCAGAGCAGGTCAGTCTTTATAAATTGAACTGCTCTGAGTCACCAAGGACCGGATCCATTTCCTTGCACTCCTTCTTTTGTGTAGTAAGCAGGTTATATAGCCATGATGAATATTGCTTCCACCATATTCGGCGGAGAAGTTCGCCATCTGGAAGAAGAGGTCCACCATCCCGCTCAAGAGTATACATCCAAATATGGTTGACGTCATCGAGCACGGACCTATAAAGGTTGTGAAGGTCAACACCCGAATCAAAGGTGAAGATGGCCCAGAGATGATCGAGAAGCCATATGCAAAGTGGACATCAGTCGAAAAATGATGTATCCAACTAGACTGTATTGCCCATGAGTTGATTTTATCATGTCTACCCGAGGCACTTGTTGATAACATCATGCAGTTCGACAATGCCAAAGAAGTTTGGGCTTATCTTGGACGTTTGTGCCAAATCTGAACAAAATAAAAGAAACAAGCTCCAAGTCTGCATCGACAAATATGAATCTTTCCAGATGCTTCCCAGAGAAAATGTCAAATTCATGGAGGCAAGATTCAACACGATCATGAGCGAACTCAAGGTGCTAGACAGAGCATACTCAACAATAGATCTCAATGCTAAAATCATGACAAAGATGCCAAAGGAGGACTGGTTCGTGAAGACAACCAGCTTAAAGGTTAAAGATCTCTCCAAGATCTCTTCAAAGGAGCTATTTGTTCAGCTTCAAGCTTACGAATGGGACATAAAAATGGTGAACAAGAATGAAGCCGTTCGAGTGGCCATTTCACCAACCCATCATACTGAAGACGCTGCTTACTTCATAAAAAATGACACTAGATGGAGACCGAAGAAGCCGTTCCAGACTGACAAACCTGCATGTCAATAAAATTTGGTAAAGTAAGCACCGTAAACATCAACCTCCTATTAGAAAGAATGAGAGAGCTCAATTTAAGAGATTGAGGAACAAATGAGAAGGCCGACTAAGCTTCTTGAAAAAGCCAAGGCCAAAACTAATGTTCCTCAAACTGAAGAATAGAGATTCGTGACCTCGATCGCCTCGATCCTGCTTCGAATGCCCTCTCCAGATCACCTTAAGTTTGAATGTCCATGTGTGGACAAAGAGGAGAGAGAAAGACTTAAAAAAAAATTGAGCGAAGAGCATAAAAGGTTATTGCCAAGGCGATACTATCAAGAATAGAAGTCCTCACATCCCCAACAAGGATGATGGATACTTCACTTCGGAAGAAGAGTCAGAGGAAGAAGCACTGCTAGTATTCCTAGCAACAATCGAGGAAGGAAATGACAATGATGCAGAAGCTGAGATCGCCTTAACCGCAACTGGTAATGAGGTAACTAATTCTCTACCAGTTTCCATTCTTCCTGCATGCATATTAGAGAACTCTGAATCGTATTGCTCCAATTCAAAATATTCAAGTTTCAATTTTGGTCGATGAGATTGAAAAATCTTAGTCTACTAGTGTGGAACTAGAAAAACTCATGGATGAACAATCCATACTTTTGAAAAATTATGAAAATCTGAAAAGGGAATATGACTTTTTGAAGAAGAAAAACCTTGAGCAGGAACCTTGCGAATGTTCCTTCATTAAAAGCTCAAGAGAACTTGAAAAAGTGCCCTTAATTAAAAAAAGACCCAAAAATTAAAGCAGGTCTTGGTTTCAATGAAAATGTTTTGAGCAATATTGCATCTTCTTTAGTGTTGGGTATATTGTACCTTTTGATCATATAATATGTATATTGGTTTTGGTGCATCAAAGCTAGGTGTGTCTAGTCTCTAGCAACTCAGCATTGAGCTGAAATTATAAAAGTCCTGTATAGGATACTTTTGGTTGAGTTGTAATACAGTTAGGAATTTGTTTGATAACAAGTTGCTGAAGGAGCTAGCAAAGCGCTCGACAATTGCTGAAGAGGCTAGCAAGCTATGAAGAATAAAAAGATAGCAAATACCGAGAAACACAAGAAGTTTGCTAAAGATATTTATCAAGTCTCAGGATTGCTAGAAGAGTCTAGCAGACAAGTAGCAAAGACACTGAAGATTAACAAAAGGTCAATCTGCTAGATCTCAGCAAACGTTAGCGGACTCAACAGAGTGCTCCGAGTGCAAAATTCTCAGAGTCTAGCAGAAGTCGATAGCTGGCCAATCGAATCAAAAGTCAAAAAACCTTAGAAGTTTAAAGAATCTCCTGAATCTGAAGGTTGACATATCAAAAGTCAGAAGGACTTCTAGTTTTACTTGGAGAATTGTTCTAGCAAGGTCGGCGTGTCAGAAAAAGAACGAACGAGCGAACAGAGACTTGAAGCATCTCTGTGCATTTCAGAAAAAAGCAAGGAAGAAGATTGGTGATTCACCAATCTGTCTCTAACGGACAAAAGATTCAAAGTTTTGAATCTTTGTCTATAAATAACAAAGGATTTGCAGTAAACAAAGAGAGACATTCATACGAAAAGATCAAGCATAAACTGTGCCGAATTGAAATTTCGAGGCTTTAAAAAGTCTATCCGTGTTCAACACGAGGCTTTAGAATTTTTCTTCTAGAGCTATTTCAGGGTTCTTTGTGTCCTAGAAAGAACTCATCAGTCAACTCACTTCAGTAAGGTTGATTATTACGGCCACTAGCCGCAAGAGGGATAAGTTCGAGGAGGAACTATAAAACTTCTAAGTCCGGAGTTCAAGGAGGTTGCGAGGCGCGTCCTCACTCTAAGGATTGTCGAGAAGATTGATATTGAAAGAGTTGCTTGAATGTGCGTTCTGGCCAGACGGAGGTGCTGCCTACAACTAGAGATCAAGTTCACCTCTTTGTATCAAATCTTAGTGAATTCCAGTTAGCAGACTGAAGAGTGGACGTAGGACATTTGCCTGAACCACTATAAACCTTGTGTTCTCCTTGTTCTTATTGTTCTATTGCTTATTTCTGAATTGAAACCCAGCATCTCAAGTTCTGGAGCACAAACTTTAATTGAATTAAGGACTACTCGAGCATAAAACATATTTTTCAAAGTCCTTATTGAGTTAGAACCTCAACAAGATAATTGCAAGGACCTTCAAAATTTCCGCTGCATTACAATTACTCTGATCGGGGACCAACAAGTGGTATCAGAGCAGTTGATTTTTACAGACTAGTTGTTTCTGAGTCGCTTAGGACCAGATCCTTTTCCTTGCATTTTTTTTTTGTATTAAGCTCAGGTACATGTAAATATGATGAACATTACAAAGCTTTCTCCCTTCAACATTGAAAAATATGTGATGTGGAATAAAAGAGCAACTATCCGGGTAATAAGCACACACCCAGAGATGATTGACGTACTGGAGAGAGGTCCGATCAAGATCATGAATGCAAATGCCTTTATGGGAGAAAATGCTGAAGGACCAAACATGGTGGAGAAACCCTACGATGAATGGACTACTGAAGATAAAAAGAGGGACCAGCTGGATCCAATAGCTCACAAGCTCATCCTGTCTTCTCTACCGGAATCTCTCATTGAGAAAGCTATGCAATATGACAATGTGATCGATGCAAAATCTGCACACAAATTACAGCAAAGGGCAAATAAATTTATAAGACTCCGAAGGTTGTCGAACCTACAGGGATAGTGTAATGAAAGCAATCTATGTACTGAATATAGCTTTTCAATCTTTTGTTTGGGTGAATCTAAATTAGAGAGTTTTTGGTTTTATGAAAACGACTTTTTAAAAGAAATTCAAATATATGAAAGCACAGATCCTAGGGAAACTACCAATCTAATCAACATGCAAGAAACAAAAAATTCAAACCCATAAAACACTGTTGGTGGAAAATCTGGTAAAGTGGAGTTAATTCCTTTGTTGGGCAATTAAAACCTAGATTATTAACTAGTGATTATCTCCTCTCGGTCTTAAAAACACAAGTTAATCAATCTCAATATAAATCAGATTAATCCTACAATTGAATTCTTCTTTGTTGGACAGATATCAAATGTATTAAACTCTTACTTCCTATTACTAATCTTCACCTCTCGGTCCATCAATTAATAACAAAAACCTTTTCCAATCTTCATCTCTCGATCCTTCAATTGAAAATAGATTTGAAATAATACCAAAGAGTTTAAACCAATTTAAAAGGGTTTGAAGAATTTGAATCAAAACATGTATCACAAATGGAGAAACCCTAGAATCTGATAAAGGTCTAGCCTAGCATAATGAAATTAAACATTGGAACAAAAAGTAAAGAGTGCATTAAAAGTAAAGAAATAAAGAAACAAATACAAAAAAAAATAAAGGTTTGTGGTTCCAGCCCTTGAAAACTTGCAACCTTGAAAACTAAGAGTAAAATTAAAACTAAAACTGGAACTCCTGACAATGAGTCAAACTAGAGTTTATATAGAGGTAGGGTTGCGCTCTTGAAAGGTTGGAATTAATGGAATGTGGTATTTTTCTTCTCAAAACTCGCCCACAGCTTGAGTTGGTATCTTTCCTCTTCAAACTCTTCAAAACGTGCAAATTTCTTCTTGAAAACATGCGCGTCGACCGACATGAGTGCTGCGTCGGTCGATCTGCAACTCCATGCATCGATCCCTCGAAATCCCAACTTGGCCTTGCATTGATAGACTCGCGCCAACCGACACAAGGGTTGTGTCGGTTGACACAAACCAACTCCGCGCGTCGGTCGTCATCTTCTCCACGTCGGTTGAAACAGAAAGCTTTGTGGCGACATTCATCTTTTGACCAACTTTGCTATTTTTCTTCATTTTTCCTACTAAACTTTGCACCCTAAGCACAACACCCTCCAAAATACACTCATGCTCAATTTATTCATAAGAACAAACAAAAATGTAGAAAAAGAAATAAGGAAATAATGCGATAAGTGAGTAGAATTATGAACTTATCACAATACTAAGGAACTTTGGGAGTTCCTAGGCACTCTCTCGCATGAGATCTGATCTAATGTGACAAAATAAATTACAGACAGTTGTTGACAAACATGAATCTTTTTCTATGCTTACAGGTGAAAGCATCAAAGTAATGAAAGCAAGATTCAACGCGATAGTCAATGAACTAAGGGGTTTGGACAAAGTTTACAAGAATGTTGAGCTAAATTCGAAGATAATCTCCAAATTACCAAAAGACGACTAGTTTGTGAAAACCACAACATTGAAGGAGAAAGATCTCTCTAAAATGACAACTAAAGAAGTGTTCGCTCAGCTCCAAGCTCACGAGTGGGACATTCAGCAAGCAAGCAAGAATGAAGCTATGTGAGGTGCAACATCGGGTGGAAACCACACGGAGCATGTAGCTTATTTTGTTAAAAAGGATGTTACTAAATGGAAACCTAAGAAGACTATCCACACCGATCACCCTACTCAAGCAAATCCAGCAAAGGAGACTACATCCACAAGTGGATCTCAATCAAAGAAGACCGAGTGCTCCATCAGTGAGCTGGAGGAACAAATGAAGATACTACAAAAGCTTCTTCAGAAAGCTAAAGCAAAAAATGAAGATTCTCGTCCAGCAGAGAGTCGGTTCACAAAGAGGATGCCGAAAACTTGTTGTGAGTGCAACTCTCTCGATTATCTCAAATTCGATTGTTCATGCATAGACAAGGAGGAGAGGGAGAGACTAAAGCAAATATTTGAGAAACGTGCATCTAAGGCAATCAATAAGGCTCTGCTGACGAGAACATAAATCTCAAACATCCTCAATTACGATGATGGGAACTACTCCTCAGAAGAAGATGAGGAAGAGGCCCTAATGGTGTTCATGGCCATAATAGGGGATGAGGACAATGCTGAAGAAGATCAAGAGGCAGAATCCGCCCTAGCAGTCACCAATGAACATGTAGAAACTTCTACTTTGTCAAGTTCAGCAAACATGCATGACACTTCTGAGTCATATTGCTCTGACTCGGGAGATGTTACTATTGATCGACTTTCAAAAGAATTTTCAAAGTTTAATGCTTAAAAAGATATTTTAGTAAATGAAAAATCTGCACACAGGTTTTCTATTTTGACCAATGAGATTGAAAAATCTAGGTCAGTAAGCGAGGAACTTTTGAAACTTAAAGCTGAGTTCTCCACACTTACTGAAAATTTCAAAATTTTAGAAAAGGAGAATGAAGTCTTAAAAATCAAAAACTCCGTGCAACTAAAATGCCAATGCAAATTCTTAAAAAGCACGAAAGATCTTGATGAAATTCTGGAAGCTCAAAGATATCATAATGATTTTTCTAGAATTGGTTTTGAAGAAAACGATTTGAGCAACACTGACATGCAGCAATGAAAAGATATAGTCTTTGTTGCAGCATCTGGGTGTGTTTAGCCAAATGCTAAGAAAGGGGATAGTGCTAAATCAGCAAAGACTGTTAAGCAGAAATGTTGGCAGATAAAAGATTCCCTGCTGACTGATCAACAAAGGTTGAAAAAGGTACCTGCTGAGAGGAAGTTTGCAAAGTCCTCGAACGTGACTTAGCAGAAAATTCCATCTGCTAGGAAGGCACGTTCAAAACCTAGCAAGGTTGAGCGATCTGCTAAGATTGCAAGGAAGCCAGCAAACACTCCAAGTAAGGGGAACACTTACTTGAGGCATGAGTCTAACTCCATCCGTTTTCAAAAGATTGTGAACGTGATATGTGTGTGAAATGACCACTTTATTGATGCATTATTGCAATTTTTCATGTTTATTTCACCCACATATCATAGGTTTTTGTTTAGATTTCATGTGTTTTTGAGTTTGTTTTCGTTTTAAGTGTGTAGGTGAGCTATTGAGCATAAATCCACAAGTTAGGCCAATTTTCGGAGTAATTTCGACCCAGATTTGGCATATGTTGAAGAGAGTTCAACTCAAATCAAGAGTGAAGAGTTGAAGGGGTGAAACAGAGGGCAAAATTGACCCAACCCTGTTTAGGTTCGGTCGAATTTTTGCCTCTTTAGGGAAAATTTTGCCCGAACCTAGTTTGGGTTCAGTCGAAATTTGCACTACAAAGGACAAAATTCGGTCGAACCCTGGATGTCTGGGGACAACCCGTGCGGGATTTTCTAGAAAGTTCTGAGATTTTGGCCATCTTGGTTGAACCTAATTTGTCTCGGGCAAAATTTTGGTCAAATCAGTTAATATAAAAAGGGGGAAAACGAAATTGGTGAAAACTTTTGGCAATTTCAAAGTAGATCTAAGAGGGAAATATGTAGTTATTCTCTCCAAAACACTTACAAATCATCTCCAAGCATCAAATCAAGGGAGAAACCATTAAGAATTCATCCAATTAGATGCGGATCGAAGAGGATTGTGAAGATCAAGTCAACATTTGGGGGAAATTTTCTTATCAACCTTCAATTGTAATGGATTCATTTTATCTTGTAATTGAATTGCAATCAAAGAAAGGTACGATTAGCTAAACTTGTGTAGGATATTGGTGAATGATGCTTAGAATCAATTAATTGAATTGAATGCTTGTTTACCTTCTCCTAATCAATTGCAACACACTAGAGCTTTTTCCTAGTCAAATAGTGTTGGCATTAACCAACTATTTGATTGTTTGGCACCGAAATTGCAGCCATTATGCGGATCTAGGTGTCGTGATTAGTGTGATTACATAAAAGTATTAAACCAATCCATGTGTGGGGATAGTTTGTAGGTCTATAATCTACGAACCTTTTGGAGTGAGATTAGATTTGATAATGTAACAGTTTGAGCGTTTAATCTCATCAACTTCTAATTCACTGGTACTAAGGGGATTAGATAGTGTAGGGCGGATTGACCATTATTAGGAGAATTAAAAGTTTGTTTGCAACATTCTATTCTTTCTTTGTTGGTTCATTGCAAAGTTCAAACCAATATCCTATTTCTCTCATTTGTGGAACTAATTTGATTTGTGAGATTTGACAGAATTGTTTGTGAGTTTGATTGGACAAGTGGAGTAAATTGTTGTTTTTAGAATTGTGTTTGAAGAATTTAGTTTTCTTCTGATTGTTAGCTAGTTTAGATTAATTCTTTGTCTCGATTAATACTACTCAATGATTGGATTTACTTGGATATAAACTCAACACAAAAGTAATCGGTACTCTAGTAGGCAAAATAAGAAGAACTTGAATTTGACAATTTTATTCTTGGCTCGCTTTGATTTAATTGATCGAATTTTTAGCGCATCAGAAGGCTAAGCACATTACTACACCTTCACATGCTAATTTAGCACATTATTTCAAAAGAAAGGGAAAGGTAGCAAAGAGCGATGATCAGAAGATCATCAAGACCACTAAAATCTAGATTCCTAAGGGATTAATCCAGAGAACTAATCCAGTAGGACCCGCAGTTATTCGGGTACCTAAAGCTTAATTTATATTTTTGCAAGAACAGGATTCAGCAGACAGAGCTTCGAGGAATATGAATGAATGGATCATGGATAGCGGCTGCTCAGCACATATGACTAGAGAAGAGGATCTTTTCACAGATCTCCAAAGAGTCAGAGGACCTTTAATTTTGTTTGGCGACAACTCGAAAGGAATTGTGATATGAAGAGGGTGCATAAAACAAAATGGAATGTGCATAATCAACATGGTCCTCGTCACCAACCTAATGTACAATTTGTTGAACATTAGCTAACTCAGTGAAAATGGGTATATTGTTTCTTTTGTTACTGAATGCGAGATTGTTGACAAAGCCACAAGAGAAGTAAAGCTTCGAGGAGTCCGAAAAGGTGGACTATACGTGGTAGATTGGCAAAGTGGACAACAGAACTCATGCTTCATTGCATTCAGCAAAGAGGAAACAAATTGGCCATGGCACAAGAGACTGAATCACCTAAACTTTAGAACCATCAACTGCATTGCCAAGAACGACATTGTCGAAGGATTGCCAAAAGAAACCTTTAGAAAGGAAGGAGTGTGCAAAGCTTGCCTACAAGGGAAGCAAACCAAGGCAACCTTCAAGTCAAATCCCAAGAAGGCCACCTCAGAAAGAATCCTAGAGGTGTTTCACATGGATTTATTCGGCCCAGTAACACCACCTACTGTAGGTTACAAAAGCTATTCACCGGTTGTGGTTGATGATTACTCCAGGTACACATGGGTGAAGTTGCTAAAACCAAAGACGGAGTCAAGATGATCCTACCGGAGCTTATACTACGAGTTCAAAATGATAAGGAGATTACGGTGAAAAGGATTAGAACTGACAATGGTACGAAATTTTGCAACGGTGCCTTGATGGATTTCAGCGCCGATGCTGGGATAGGACATGAATGGTCCACTGCTAGAACACCCCAGCAAAATGGCTTAGTAGAGCGAAGGAACATAACGCTGAAGGAAGCCGTAAGAACCATACTTGCTGATACAAATCTAGGTCAAAGATATTAAGGAGAAGCTGTGATGACAGCTTGCTATGCGCAAAATAGAAGTGGACTGAATGCTCGATTTCACAAAACTCCCTACGAAATCTATCATGGTCGTAAGCCTTCCCTAGCTCATTTTCGTGCTTTCGGTTCAATGTGTTATATCCATAACAATGGGAAGTCGAAGTTGAACACTTTATCTCCCAAAGCTTATGAATGAGTGTTCCTAGGGTATGAACACCCTTCTCACAAGGGTTATAGAGTGCTAAATAAGACAACCCATCTTGTGAAAATAACATGTAATGTTATTTTTGATGAATCTACTTTAGTGCGCAGGAGCATGAAAGAGCAAAGAGATGTTATTCAGGAGACCAGCGATGTCAATGGACAATCGGGCTCGAATTTCTCCGATGCTGAACCAATTGCTCCAACTAGGTCTATTAGTGATAACATATCTCCGCTGGGAACCTCGGTTGGTCAGTAGATAACCAAGGGGGTCGGTGATGCAAATGACATTGCTGAAACCTCTCATAGTAAACCTCTAAGGGAACACATACATCAAGGGGGAACTCTGGAAGGAGGATACCTTCATAAAGATGAAGACTCTACTGAAAATCCTACTAGAAATGGCGAACAAACTGCTGAAGATAATATTGCTGAGAATGTAGCAGAGCAGTCTGCTGTGGGAACAATTGTTACTATTCTAGTAAACAATAATTCACCAAACGACAACTCAGCAAGAGGTCTAGAAAATTTTGAAAACATACAACTGTTTGACGTTCCTGTGGCAGGAACTTCAGCTATAGGACCGAGCAGTCAACCTGTTCCAGTAACTAAGTTGTTAAGGCCAAGGTGGATGCTACGAGATCACCCAGCAGACACAATATTGGATGATCTTACAAATCCAGTACGCACCAGCCAAAGTGTTACACTAGCTTGCTACATATCACAAACAGAGTTAACCAAGGTTGCTGAAGCTCTACAATCTGTTGATTGGATAAACGCAATACAAGAAGAATTGTCAGAGTTCACCCGCAATCACGTTTAAGATTTAGTGGATCGCCCAACTCACCAATTAGTAATCGGTACAAATGGGTGTTAAAAAATAAGCGGGATGAGAACGGGCTTGTTGTGCAAAATAAAGCAATGCTCGTAGCCAAAGGATACACTCAATACAAAGGAATCGATTTCGACGAGACTTTTGCTCCAGTGGCCAGATGATAAGTTGATATTTTTACCAACTTATCTAGTGTTTCTTTGTCTATTTTGGTGATGTTTGAATCGTTTTTAGTGTCTTTTTGAGCATACATTGGCTTTTATGCTTTTTATGGTGTTTTTGATGAATCATGCAGGTTTTTGGATGAAAATCGGAGGATTTTGGGAACTTGTTCGCCACAGCTTCAGAGAAGATCGACGCAGGAGTTTTGAAGCAGGACCATCGTCGATCGACGCCAACAGGCGGGGGGAGCCGCCACAATGTGGCGCCCATCGACGCTACATTGTTCTTCCCGTCGATCGACGAGGGATTGGCCGTCGATCGACGGAGTGTCGCGGGGCATATAATATCTTTTCTGTTTTCTGAAGATAAACACATATCTAACTCCTAGATATGGTAGAATTCATCCACAACATCTATAAAAAGGCTAAAGAATTCGAAAATCAGAGAAAGAAGACAAGAGAGGAGAGTAAGAGAGAAGATAATTAAATTGAGAGAAACATCACAAGGAAGAAGAAGAAGAAGATCATTGGGTTGGAGATCGAATCTCTAGGGAAGATTCAGTTTTCCTTTTCATCTTTTCTTTTCTTGTTCATTGTCTATGATGATTAAGATTAGAATTATGTGTAACTAATTGTCTTCTCAGATTCTAGGTTTTCAAACTATCAATGTATGCATGTTTTGATTGATTGAAGTTATTTTTCCTTTCCTTCACAGTTTGTGAAATCTGGTTTTATTCTTAATCTTGAGTATGTTGGCCACAAACTTAGGATTACTAGTTGGAAATTAGAGACGTAACTGTAATAGTTTTCAATCGAAAGAGATTTTCACAATATAATTTGATTTCTTGTCGTAACTGAAGGAAATAGATTGTAGGAATAAAACCGTAGAACTTTAGGAGTTAGTTATTTAATCTTGACACCGACAGGAGATAGATAATTAATTAATCTACTTTATGAATTGTCCAACAAAGAAGTTCATAATAGCTTTCTGATGTTCCACTGTGTAGAGGAATTAAAATTGGAAAATAATCAATTTGTTTATGCATGTCATACTGGATAGGGAGAAAAGCCTAGAATCTGTACTTCTTATCCATTAGGTTTTCCACAGTAAATTTATTTTCAAAATTGTTTTCTTGAGATAATTAAATTTCAAAACCCTTTATTTTCAATTTTACATATCTAGTACTTTAAGAACTCTTAAGTTAGTACTTGGGATTTTTCGTTGTTCGTTTCCTCGTGGGATCGATAATTTAATTTGCTGCTACATTATTAGCTTTGCTAAGTCGCGGGTTAAAAATATACGCGATCAAATTTCGGCGCCGTTGCCGGGGAAAGGACAGAATTTTCCTACTATTAACTTTGTGATTAGAGTACTGATTTAGGCTGTAACATCTTATAAACAATCATTTTTTTTTCAGTACGAAGGGTCGTCGATCGATGCCCACATCAGCGTCGATGGACGCCTTCATTGTTTTATAGTTTTCAATTTTATTTTGTTTTGTTCGTTTTGGTTAATCCGCAGTGCCATCTCACAAACTACTTTACTGTACAGGTAGTGCATGAGTACAAGAGCCCGAGCGAAGGATCCGCTTTATTACTATCCGGACATCAAAGCCACGTGCAGAAAAATCCGAAAGAATAAGCGCGCCCAGGAAGGCTATAGTAATCAGGAAATGGCAGACGAAGTACCGCAACCTAATGACATACCACAACAGCCGATTGTACAGCCACCACCACCACCAGGACTAACCTTGGAAGAGCAGACTGCTCTGGTCCAAGAAATCCAAGCCATGAGGGAACAAATGCAACAATTGATCCTAGACCGAGACATGGGGAGAAACAATAGAAACCCTCGATTCGGTCATAGGAATCCACTATTTGAGGATCAACCTGAGGATGAAGATGACGAGGACCAGGATCCTCCTGATGACTCAGATGATGATGAGGAAGACGAAGAAGCCATGCAAAAGAGGTATCGACCTCAGTTCAAAGAAACCGACTTCAGAATCAGAATTAATGCAAATAATTTCGAGTTGAAGACTGGACTAGTTCAGATGGTTCAACAGAATCTGTTCGGCGGAAGGGCTACTGAGGATCCATATGCCCACCTAGACAAATTTCTGATGCTCTGCAATACTGTCAAGATTGGAGGGGTCAGTAAAAGTGCCATCCGAATGCGTCTGTTCGCATTCTCACTGCGGGATAAGGCATAATCTTGGTTTACTGCACTGGACAAGGGGAAGATCAGAACATGGACGGAACTACGGAATGAGTTCCTCGAGAACTTCTTCCCTCCAAACGTCATTAGACAAAGAAGGAAGGAAATCATTCGGTTTGCTCAAAGATCGGATGAGAGTTTCTATGAAGCGTGGGAACGCTACAAAGAACTACTCAGAGCCTATCCCGGACATGGTCTACCCCCAGGTGAACAAGCTGAGGCGTTTTATGAAGGCTTGAAAAAAAGGACTGTTTAGTTGGTAGACACCACACTGGGGGATACCATCATGACAAAGAGCGGAAAGAAGGCCATGGAGTTCTTCCAAAAGATGGCCAACAACAATCAACGCTGGTCCTCAAGCAGACATAGACCCGTCAAAGCCGTCAAAAAAGTAGTGGAAAAGAAAGCTGCAAAAGAGCCTGACTTGGTTGCTGAAGTCAAGAAGCTTCAAGAGGAGTTCGCTTCCTTGAAGCAAGAAAAGGCAGTAACTGTAGTGGAGCCTGTACAGCCTCCCCCTGAAGGAGAACAAGCTAATGTGAATTTTGTTCAGAGGGGTGGTTACCAGAACAATAACCACCGTGGAGGTTACCAGCAGCAAAACCAGCACTACAACTACAATCACGCTAGGAACCACCCTGGGTTCTCCTACGCGAATCCTCAAGCTGCTGAACAACCACCTCCTGGATTTGCCGTACAAGACGGGGTAATGGTCGACAAGAAGAAGCCAAATCTTGAGGAGATTTTGGCCAAATTCATGGAAGGATCCACTAACAAGGTGAGTAAACTGGAGCATGAGATCTCTGGTGTGAATACCAAGATAGAACAGATGCAGAAGCACGTCCAGATAATAGAGACTCAAGTCAGCCAGATCGCTGATGCTCTCAGAGCACAACATAAACCGGGGCAACTTCCAAGCAATACACAGGTTAACCCCAAGAATCAGAATCAGAGAAATCAAGTGAACGCTATTACTCTGAGAGGGGGGAAATCCTATGAAGGGCCACAGAAAGCAAGGGCTGAATTGAAGGAGAACGAAGACGTTGTACAGGCCGACGAGATTGCCTACGACAAGTCACCATCGATCGACGGTGAGCAATCGTCGATCAACGCCAGCAAAGAAGAACCGTCGATCGACGAGCACACCCAGCGTCAATCGACGCCTGCTCCAGCTCCGCCTCCAAAAAAGCCACCCTTGCCGTATCCGCAGCGGTTCGCCAAAACCAAGATGAACGAAAGGTATGCACGCTTCCTGGAAAATATGAAGAAAGTACATATCAATATTCCTCTGGTTGAAGCACTCCAAGAGATGTCGGGATACATCAAGTTTCTGAAATACATGGTCTCTCAGAAGTGACCCTTCATGGAACACGAGACGGTAAATCTCTTTGAAGAATGCAGCGCCATCATACAGAAAAAGATGCCAGTCAAACGAGAGGATCCAGGTTCATTCATGATTTCTTGTGTCATCAGTGGAGAAACCTTCGGAAAAGTTCTCTGTGACTCTGGCGCCTCAATCAACTTGATGCCACTGTCAATTTTCAAGAGATTGGAAATCGGGAATATCAAGACGACAACCATAACCTTATAGATGGCCGACCGATCGGTGTCCTATCCAAGAGGTATAGTGGAAGAAGTGCTTGTAAAAGTGAAAGATTTCATAATTCCCGCCGACTTCGTGGTGCTTGACATGGAAGAAGATCGGAACATCCCTTTGATTCTGGGAAGACCGTTCCTGGAAACCGGTGGGGCTCTGATTGATATTCGAGACGGCAAACTGACATTCAAAGTCAACAATGAGTCAGTGACTTTCTCTATATATAAGGCGATGCAGAAGCAAAACGAGGGTAGCTACCAGGAGGAATGCCATATGATCGACTGCTTCAGCCCGGTATTCTCCTCTCCATTCGCCTCTCTCAAAGGTGAGCCGGATTTTCTGGAGAACTGCCTACAACACTCACTCTTCTCGTCGTCAAATCTGGAGGAAGCAGAAGGAGAGATCGTGGATCTAGTGATGGAACTGGATGTGTTTGAGGAAGTAACTCGAGAGAAGGAGACCAAAAGAGAATCACTGCCGGGTCGATTTTGCCCGAAACGTCGAGACAGCAAGTCACCGTCCATCGATGGTGAAGGATCGTCGATCAACGGTAACTTCAGACCTCCGTTGATCGACGGTGGGTCAGCGTCGATCGACGCCCGAGCAGCAGTAACCCAGAAGTTTTCTTCGACAGAAACAGCGAGATGTGGAAAAGGGATTTCAGCTATAGAGTCATCGTCGATCGACGGACAACCAGCATCGATCGACGCTCCCTTCTGCAAGCCGAAGTCTAACTCCGATCCGCCAAATCTGGAACTCAAACCCCTCCCAACACATCTCAGGTACGCATTTCTAGGACCAAATGATACTTACCCTGTTATTGTTTCTGCCTACTTGACACAGGGGGAGTTGGAGAAGTTACTGCGAGTCCTACGGCAGTACAAAAGCGCCATTGGATGGACATTGGGAGACATAAAAGGGATCAGCCCCTCGCTTTGCATGCACAAGATCATTCTCGAGGAGAATGCTGCACCAAAAAGACAATCACAGCGGCGGTTGAACCCTATCACGCGAGAAGCTGTGAAGAAGGAGGTTCTCAAGCTTCTTGACCATGGGATGATCTACCCAATCTCCGACAACAAATGGGTGAGCCCTACACAAGTTGTAGCAAAGAAAGGAGGGATGCAGATAGTAAAGAATGACGATGGATAAGAAGTGGCGACAAGACCCGTCACGGGTTGGCGATTCTGCATAGATTATCGGGCATTGAATACCGCTACGTGTAAGGATCACTTTCCTCTTCCCGTCATTGATCAGATGCTTGATCGTTTATCTGGTTACCCTTTCTATTGTTTTCTTGATGGTTATTCAGGGTACAACCAGATAGCTGTGGCGCCGGAAGATCAGCACAAGACCGCATTCACATGCCCTTATGGAGTTTTCACCTACCGACGAATGCTATTCGGACTGTGCAATGCACCGGCTACTTTCCAGATATGCATGATGGCAATCTTCCACGATCTGATCGAAGATGTCATGGAGGTATTTATGGATGATTTTTTTGTGTTTGGTAGTTCATTTGATGTTTGCTTGCAGAATCTAGCTACCGTACTGGAAAGATGCACCAAGACAAACCTCTGCCTCAACTGGGAGAAGTGCTACTTCATGGTGCAAGAAGGGATTGTGCTAGGACACCGAGTATCAGCCGAAGGACTAGAGGTTGATCGAGCAAAAGTAGCAGCGATAGAAAAGATGCAGCCGCCAACGAATGTCAAAGCAGTGAGAAGTTTCCTTGGACATGCAGGGTTCTATAGAAGGTTCATCAAGGACTTTTCAAAGATCTCGCGGCCGTTGTGTAATCTACTAGAGAAGGATGTCTCTTTCGTCTTCGACGAGGACTGCATGCAAGCCTTCGAGAAGTTGAAAGCAGCCCTCGTGACTGCTAGTGCTTACTTCTCCGGATTGGAGCGAGCCTTTCATCCTGATGTGCGACGCCAGCGACTATGCCGTTGGAGCAGCCTTGGGCCAATTGAAAGGAAAGCTCTTCCATGTGATTCACTACGCCAGCAAGAGCATGAACCCGGCCCAGTGTAACTACACCACTACTGAGAAAGAAATGCTAGCAGTGGTA
>JAPKLW010000067.1:114217-135629 GCA_026898455.1 Plectranthus barbatus | reverse complement strand
TTTTCTTGAGATAATTAAATTTCAAAACCCTTTATTTTCAATTTTACCTATCCAGTACTTTAAGAACTCTTAAGTTAGTACTTGGGATTTTTCGTTGTTCCTTTCCTCGTGGGATCGATAATTTAATTTGCCGCTATATTATTAGCTTTGCTAAGTCGCGGGTTAAAAATATACGCGATCACCAGACTAGAACCAATAAGGTTATTCCAAGCATATGTTGCACATTATAACTTCATTGTGTTTCAGATGGATGTCAAGAGCGCGTTCCTGAAATGGCGAACTTAAGGAGGAAGTATACGTGGAGCAACCTCCTGATTTTGAGCAAGGTGACAAGGTGTACATGTTGATAAAGGCATTATATGGATTGAAGCAAGATCCCAAAGCTTGGTATGAGACGCTCTCTTAATTCTTGTCGAGCAACAGGTTCAGGAAAGGGAAGATCAACCGCACTCTTTTCCTAATCAAGGATGCTGAAGACATTATGCTAGTGCAAATATATGTGGATGATATTATATTTGTAACTAAGAATCTAACCTTGTGTGAAAAATTTGCACAACTTATGCAGAATCATTTTCAGATGAGCATGATGGGAAAGATGTCCTATTTCCTAGGCTTACAAGTTCAGCAATCCAGCGAAAGGATCTTCATACATCAAAAATACACAAAAGATCTCATCGACAAATACTGCTCGGAGAAAACAAAGATTCTGCGGATTTCAATGAGCCCAACTTATCAAGTTTTCTTGGATGAGGAAGGCGAATCCGTTAATCCAACAACACACAGAGGTATAATTGGTCTTTATTATATTTAACGGCCAGCGAACCAAATATTTCTTATATTGTGGGTGTGTGTGCTAGGTATCAAGAAAATCCGAAAAAGTCACACATGGAGTCAGCAAGAAGGATTGTCAAGTATTTAAAAGGAACAGAGTCACTCGAAGTTTGGTATCCTAAAGCAGATGATCTAATACTCATCGAATATTCAGACTTAGACTTTGGAGGATGTAGAATAGATCGCAAAAGCACGAGTGGAACATGTCAATTTCTTGGACACAAGCTGATTAGCTGGTTCAACAAAAAGCAATATTCGGTAGCAACATCCACAACAAAAGCTAAATACGTGGCTGCTGCAAGTTGCTGTACACAGGTGCTGTGGATCAAATAATAACTTCGAGATTATGAAGTCAACACCGGTTGTGTTCCCATTTACTGCGACAACAATAATGCGATGTGCATCACAAAGAATCCAGTTCACCATTCAAGGACCAAACACATCAATATTAGGCATCAATTCATCCGTGATCACGTGGAGAAGAAGGACATTTTAGTGGAATACATTCGAACCAATGATCAACTTGCTGATATCTTCACCAAACCCCTAGCAGAGAGTAGATTCAAAGAGTTATGCTTGAAACTTGGCTTGCTAGAGTTGGATGATGTAATGGAAGAATGAGTCCTAGCTCTCATTTTGTTTATGGTCTTCTTGGATTTCTTGGTTTTTTGAAGTTGTTGCGGATTAAAGTGTGTCCAAGCTCACGCTTTCAAGATTTTATTACTCAGCAATCATTTGGATTTCCATCGTATGATGGTTGCTGAATTATTGTTGCTGTATAAATTGCTGAGGAGACGCATTGCAAATTGTGATGATCGCTGAATCTTACTTTGCGGATGTGTTTGCTGAGTCCAAGCTCTCAGCAAAGTTTCTATTGGTTGCTAAGTTCCAGCTCTCAGCAGAGTTTCGGTAGGTTGCTGAGTTTAAATACTTAGCAGACTCCCCGATGATTGCTGAGTCCAAGCTCTCAGCAAAGTGCCTACATTTACCTTGTCATTCAGCATATGCAATCTGGTGAATGAGTTTCAAATCTCTTGGAAGGCGGGAGTATCCAATCGATGGAAGCGGTTGCTAAAGCAACATTAAATGCATGTTTAATACTCCGTAGGGAGGTGACAAATAAAAGATTTCCTCTTCAACCACGCGTGCATTTTTCAAATTGTCGGTAAAAATATGAACGGTGACACCCCACTACAACCGTTGATATGTCCAACTTGACCCCATGTATCAACTGTCCGATCAAATTGTTTCTTTTCTCTATAAAAGGGATTGATTTGGGATTTTTTCAAACCCTATTGTGATCGTAACATTTATTCAAATTTCTCTGTTCTTTGATCTTCGATCTTTCAGTTTCCTAAGTTCAGAAAACACATCAATGGCAGAATCACCGAGTCATTCAAATCCCCCAGCAGAGACATCTGATCGAATGGCTGCTCTCCTTACCACTCAAGAAGAACACATGCCAACGTTCACGGGTATCTTCTAGAAAGAGCATATCGACGATACTATTGGGTATGGACATCTGGTGTCCATAACCAGGAAGAAGAAGGCAGGCGAGCTCACTAATGCACAAAAGAGGGCCGCACAGGTCCAGAAAAGGACAAGATTCTTTACGAGCCTCTGTGTGAAAATCACTTTTCGACATGGATTTTGAATCGGCTCAAGATCAAAGGTTTGATGAAATATTTGACTGCAGAACCGCTGAGGTTCAGGCCACATATGGTGGCGGAGTTTTACGCTAGAGCAGTTATTGCGAAAGGTGAATCATATTTTACTACCTGTGTGTTTGGCACCAAGATCACAGTCATCCCTGAGGCGCTTGCTGTCAAGTATGGATTAAGGAATGATGGAGCCGAAATTGCTACTTACTTGATTGAGGATAAAGATGGGATGAAGAATCAGTGATTGCAATGGGAGAATGAGAGTTATGCAGAAAAGACCTGGAAGGTTTCCACGGCAATCAAGACACTTACTGATTCGCACAGGGATTCGGCGATCATGGTAATAAGGATGTTGATGTGTGAAGATGGTTCTCATTCAGAACTCAGCACAAAGAAATACGCAATGATGATGGCGTTGGATGATAGCATTAAAGGCAACTGGGCGAAGTTCATTTATAGTAAATGGTTGGAGCATGCACACAAGAATTCATCAATCAAGATTGATCATGTTTTCACCACCAATGTCAATTTCGGTTTGAAATTAGCCATTTCATTGAGGGGTTCATCCCCAAGGAGAAGTTGGACTGAGGAGAGGAGTTGCTTCCCACTAACTACATGCCAGTCACAAGGCACCGCCAACCACCTGTTGATGTCAAGCGACCAAGAATTTTGACTTGTAAGAGGAATGTTGATCTAAATCATCCCGTTTCTGAAGAAGATGAGTATGATCGGGGGAAGATGGTCTCACAAATAGCAATCCCATTGATTGAGGAAAAGATTGCAGAGGCCAGGAGGAAGGCTCAGACTGAGGCTCTATTTCAAGAGATGGAGAAATTACCAGACCTCACAAAATTGGATCCAGTGGTGAAACCCGCACAGAAGAAACGACCCCCCTAGCAAAGAATAAAAGCACAACAACATAAACTAGTGGAACAACAGAGAAAGAAGTAGAGGATGGACACTGCTGAAGGAGAGACTATTACCAAGACGAGCCGGGGTGATTGATTCCAAGGATAGACCATTCTCGTTCAAATGCCCACTATCGACGTTCCACCCCACAAGAACCCCAAGATAAAACTGTTCACCTTGGGCGAGGAAGAATCGAGAAAGAAAGTAAGATTGGCTAAGGAGATGGCAAAAAGACAAGAACAAAAGGAGTATCAGAAGATGATGCAGGAAATTACCTTCCAACAAAGAGATGCAAATTTTGAAAAGGTAAAGGCCGCTGCTTAGGAGTATGCTTAGCAGCAAAGGTAGGAAAAGGCAAAAGCAGCAGAGAAGGAGCAAGCTACTAAGCAGGTTACTAAGCCTGCAGTAGAGAAAGAGAAGGTTGCTAAACATGTAGTAGCGCAGGAGCCTGCTGCTGAGCAAGTGGCTCCCATCACAGTAAACAAAGGCAAAGGGAAGTTGTTTGCTAAGCAAGTAGAACAACCGATCAACCCTGACATTGTTTCTAATAAAGATTTTCAAAAGATGATTTCTACTGGCTTTTTCAATGAACTTCCTGTTATGCCAGTCGGTGGTACTGGTGTTATTGTTATTGGTCAGAAGACTCCCACGCAAGGAGAAGGAAGTAGTGCTAGTTTGGTTGCTGAGCCCACCACGGCGCAAGATGGACGTGATGGTGCTGAAGAGCAAATTGTTAACAATGCTGAAATTGTTGTCGAGCAGCCTACCATGCGAGGAGAAGGTAGTGTTGCAAAGAATGATGACGTTGTTGCAGAGTAAGCTACTAAGGATGCTGAAGTTGTTCAGAATGATGCAGTGGTTGTTGAGGTTGTGAAAGAGCAGGTTGCCATGCCAGGGGAAAGCAATGCTGCTAAGGATGCTGAAAATATTGTTAAGGAAAGTGATATCACTACTGAACAGCCTATTGTGCAAGGAGGAGATAGTGCTGGTAAAAATACTGAAGCTGAAGTGGTTGGTAGTAAGCAAGCTGTCGAGCAAGGTGGTGACAATGTTGCTGAGGATGCTAACCTTAAGAAGATGGAAGTTGATAAGTCTACAACTATCAAGGAAGCTGAAGCCATTATCCAGCAGACGATCGTGCAAGGAGGAGACCAAGCTGTTGAAAAATCTAAAGAAATTGAGAAGGCAACAGAACAAGGGGATGCTGGTCTTGAGAAAGTAGAAGTGGCTAAGGATTCTGAAGTTGCTCAGCAGTCAACAGTACAAGAGAATGTTGTCCCTAAGGATGCGGAAGCTGCTAAGTCTGCTGATGCCGAGAATGTCAAATCATCTCAATCCAAATCTACTGTGGAGTACGATAAATTCTTTCTTAAATGAGTTTCCTCTAATGTTCTTGGAATTGTCATGTATGAGACTGACAGGCTTCCTTAGCAAGCAAAAAAGAGTATAGGAGATATTCCTGAAGCATAACCAAGGGCGACCACCCTGAAAAAACTGGCGGAAGAACTTAAAGAGCAAGTGAAGGAGAGGAACAAGAAGTATATCCGAGCCCTAGGACTTGATCCATCTCAAGTCCCAGGATGAGCTACAATTGTGGATTCATCAGCACTTCTGAAGGAGGCGATTGATTCCTTAGGCAGAAACGCGCTGCTCCTCCCTCCCCCGAAGAATTTTGTATATCCTTGGATACTATTCCAAGTAATCATAATTGGGAGGAAGTTGAGATGTCTGTGGAGTCAGAGGTTGTTGAGGAATCAGTAGTTGTTGCTAATGGGAAGGGCAAAGGGAAGCCAACACTACTTGAAGATATCTATCGAGTGCCCCTCTCTGGATTACCACACCGACAATTCCAAGCTCAAATAATCGCTCAATGGTGTCCAGCAGTGGAGGTCAAGGATAAGGATAATGTTGATTTGATTCCGTGGGTGAACGACATCACCACATTCATTGAAGCCCATCTTTTACAGGAATTTCAGACCACATTTGCTGCGAAATTTGACTATGATGAAACTGATGAATCTGACGAAACTCTATTTCTCAAGAAAGAATTCCTAAGATGGAGGAGATTCGACTTTGCCAACCATGAACTGAGCTTTGAAGATAGAACAATAATGATGGCTTGTTTGGGATTGAATTATTGGAGGCGAGAGGAAGATTGGGCCGATGACTGGATGGATCAGACATCCAAGAGGCAATACACTTAGAAGCAGATACTAAAGCGTATAAGGAAGATTAAGGCGCACCGTGCTACAACATGAGATCGATCATTGCCCCCATCTAATTATGCACCGGTTACTAAGCCTTCTACTACAGGGATAATGTTGAGTTCTCCTACGACAAGGAAGCAGGCTGCTGCAGCTGCTGAGTTGCTGGCTAGGTTGGCCAAGGAGGATGAAGAGCGGAAGAAAGCTGAAGAAGAAAGGAAGTTGGAGGAATTCCGTGCTCACATCCTGAATATTGTGGCTTGTATTCCTAAACAGATAATTATTTATGAACCAGAGCCAGAATCTCCCGCACCCAACATTGAGGACATCGATGATATGGCGATTGATAATGAAACACCTGCTGAGACGTCCCAAGCCATGGAGATAGAAATTGAGAAACCTGCTGAGAAGCCTAAGGATATGGAGGAGAATGTTGTTGGGGATGAGTCAACTACTGAGCAGCCTCAACCTATGGAGATCGTTGTTGAAAATCAACCTCCTTCTACCAGGCAGGCTATGACTACTGAGCCGCCCCCGGTCTTGAATGTTGAGCCTCTGAGCTCAAGCACCTTTTAGAGGGATGTCCAGGCTTATATTGATGCTGCATTGGATGCTAAGTTGGAAAAGGTCAAGGAAGAATTGCGCTCATCTTTGCAAGAAGACTTTGCATCTTTCTCTGCAAATAGAGTTAGGAGTTGTAATAGAGTTAGGAATTTGTTTGATAACAAGTTGCTGAAGGAGCTAGCAAAATGCTCGAAGATTGCTGAAGAGGCTAACAAAGCTATGAAGAAATAAAAAGCTAGCAAATACCGAGAAACACAAGAAGTTTGCTAAAGGTATTTAGCTAGTCTCAAGATTGCTAGAAGAGTCTATCAGACAAGTAGCGAAGACACTGAAGATCATAAAAAGGTCAATCTGCTAGATCTCAGTAAGGTTGCTGAGATCTCAGCAAATGCTAGCGGACTAAGCAGAGTGTTCCAAGAGAAAAATTCCCAGAGTCTAGCAGACGTCGACAGCTGGCCAGTCAAATTAAAGTCGAATAATTAAAGA
This sequence comes from Plectranthus barbatus, assembly GCA_026898455.1. Classification (NCBI taxonomy): domain Eukaryota; kingdom Viridiplantae; phylum Streptophyta; class Magnoliopsida; order Lamiales; family Lamiaceae; genus Plectranthus; species Plectranthus barbatus. The sequence goes on along the minus strand of JAPKLW010000067.1, from coordinate 128,974 downwards.
TTGAATATTAGATCAAGGATAATTGAGGATTAAAGATTAATCGAGATTTTGGAAGATTTCGATAGAGAAAAGAAGATTTGAAGATAAAATTCACAGCAGATTTTTGCAAGCTAAAAAAGGGCTAGAGTAAATAGACAAATATCTCACTCAATACTTGGAATATGATATGTTAATGCATATCCATAGATACGTAATCGAGTTGGCTACCCAATGCAAGTGGAATCGCATTAATCGGAGTTGTGGATAAAAAAATATGGTTGAATTTGTGAAATTGTGCAAATCTGGTAGGATTTTCTTAAAATACTTTTAGATCAATCCCAATTGTGCTCGAAAATTCAAAAAGATATACCAAGGATTGAAGATACAGAGCATTCAAGATATATTTTTGGAAGATATATTTAAGTTAGGATATTTTGGATTGAGATTGACATCAAATCTAAATCCTATACATTGGGTTAGATTATTCAATAAATACCCCTTAATCCCTTTTCCACCTCAATTTAGGATACCAAGCATTCAGTCGTGTAAAGCCCACAATAAACACTATAAATACCCCTCTAGTTTAGATCATTCATTACCCCTTAATCCCTTCTCCACCTCAATTTCAACAGTTAGAGTTTTAGTTATTTTATGCACTTTGAATTCCAGTTTTTATTTTAATGTTAGTTTATTTTATTTTAATTATGTCTAGCTAAATTCTTAGCAGATTCTAGGGTTTGAATATTTTTTTTGATGCATGTTTAGGATTAATTGATTAGGTTCATGATTCCTGTAATTATTTTATAATTCTAGATTAATTTAAGGACCGAGAGGTGACGATTAGTTTGGATGTCTAGTTGTTGATAGAAGAACCAAGAGGTGAATATTAATAGTGTGATTAGGAATGGATGATACAGTCTATACTGTCCGACCAAGAAGTATTAGAATATAGGAATTTGAATCTGATTTTCATATGAGATTGACTAATTTGGTATTCTAGAGACCGATAGGACATAGTCACTAGTTAGTAATCTAGGTTACATTTGCCCGACCCAGGAAACATACCATATTTGCAGTATTCCACCTGTTAATTTGATTGATCCTTGCATGTTATCTAGAATGTGTTTTCTACCCTAGGATCTGTGTTTTGTTTTATTTGATTAATTTCATATCTTATTTTAATTGCCTAGTTTAATAATCCAAACCCGATTTCTGAATTACTTAAAAAATTGATTTGATAAATGTGTTTTAGTTCATAGGACTATTTCGCATATTGGGTTCGACCTTCCGAGTAATAAATTTATTTGGCCACTGTATTATAATTTATCTATTAGAAATAATAGTGTTCAAATTGGCGTCATTGCCGGGAAATAGATAGATTTAGCACCTATTACTAATTCTATTTAGGATTTTTTGAATGAGTTTTTTTTTTCTTTTAATTTTCATGATTTGCTTTTAGTTTTTGACCTCTGTGTTGGAAGACGTAGCTTGCAACGGTTGATGCTCGACTTTTTATTCTATGTTGATCGACACGAACCAATCTTTTGTATCGCTGTGATCAACTGTACGACCGGCAAAATCACATTGCATGCAAACTATGAGAAGATCACATTCGTGATTGATAAAAGCCAGTAGCAGTTTGAATGCAACAAAATCACTTTCATTGAAGATTCTGAAGATGAAGTAGAGAAAACTGAAGAAGAAAAAGAAGACTGAGCTGCCATTGAATGGGAGCGAGGGAATGAGGTGGTAAATATTACAACAACACCATCTCTTCCAGAGCTCACTTCTGTCATCCAAGACAAGATGGTCTACATGATTGTTGCCAAGGGACGGAGAGTCTGGACCCGACCTCCTAGGACTTGAAAATTGAGGTACCGTTGAGCTACGACGTTAACCAAGCACTTATTGGGAGGTAACCCAACCTTCACTTGCTTTAATTTCAATTCATGTTTTCTTTTTTGAATTTATGTTTCCTTTGATTTGTTTTGAAAAAAATCTAGGGAAAGCCTCTGTATCGATCGACATACCTGGTGTCGATCGACAAATAGGTGTCGACAGAGGAATACTTCGACCCAATGGCAAGGTCAACACAAAGGCTCCGTGTCGATCGACACGGAGTGCCAGCAGCTGAAAGGTCAAATTCAAGCAACACTACCGGAGGATAAAAAGCTGATGTCTGAGATCAACTGTCAGGTACCATTCCTATACTTGTCTGATTTTCAAACTTTTTCTACTATCTGAATTCTAAATAAGTATAGGGGATGTGGACAAGAATCAGAACGTTCTATCCTTTTATTTATTCTGCTTTCAGTCATTTAAATTTTTTCCTAGAAAAAAAAATTGATATAATGTGAGGAAAATTGTTGAGTTTTGATCAATCCAAACTGAGTGTGAGTTGAAATTGATTGACGATAAGTTTGAATTGAATTGATTGTGGTTAAAATTCTATGAATGTAGAATACCCCATGATAGGATTGAGTTTAAACTTACACATGCATGATGTTTGAGTGAATTGAAATTAATTGTGGAAGAAAATTTGAACCCAAGTGAGTTTTGTAGCATTATATTCCGTTTGATGTGAGAATTGCATGTTATGTTTTCTCTAGAACTTGCTTTGTTTCTTTTTCAAGACTGCATAGTGTGCACAAGTCTAGAAAGTGATTTTAGGCCATCCTTGTTAGCCCTCAATCCATACACTATCCTATTAAGAATTTATACCAAGTCAACCCTTTTGAACCAATTTGTTTTTCTTTCTTTGTATATAAAGTTACGGAAAAGTGATAAGATCACTCATGTCTATAAGTTGTGGGTTTGGTTAATTGTTTGATAAAGATAAGAAATTATTTAGTGGGTGAAAGTTGTGCTCAAGAAAAAAAAAAGAAGAGAATTATAGTGTATTCTTATAAGCTCATTCCTTTTGAAAAAGATTATACATAAGAGCATAAAAGGATGAAAAAGAGAATTTTCTATTGAATGAATGAGGATCATTGGTTTGTATTGAAAATCATAGGAGATGGATGGATATCATTAGATGGTGGTTTTAGATTTGTTGAGAGTGATCAACTCAATTTATTTTTAGCAACTTGGCCATATATTTTCCTACCCTTCACAAAAGCCTACATTACAACCAAACGAAAAAGCCCTTTATGATTCTAGAGTTTGTGTGCACATATAGGCAGTGGAGGAATTAGAATATTTGCAAGTTTATGGTAGATGTAAATCATCATGATGGAGTGAATGAACATTGAACTCCTAAACACTTGTGTGATGAGGGTTACACTTTCCTGTGAGTCTTCCACAGTTGATGAATATTCTATATCTTTCAAACTGCTTGTGTGATGTGAATTTTTTATCCTTGAATGTGATGAATCTTGTGAGACATTGCACTTTTTGACTGTATGAGATTTCTATTCTTTCTTATCTATTGATTGAGGACAATAGTCATTTAAGTTTTGGGAGATTGACAAGCTCATAAATTCTTTAACTTATCCATATTTTCTCATTTATTTTAGTTAATTTATGTTTAATTATTATTTATTTTCGTGCATGATAAGTTTATTATTTCACTCACTTATCTATGTTATTTCCTACTATTTTATGTAGTTTTCTTAAATTTATATATATATTTCATGCGTAAGTCTATTATATGTGGTGTTACGCTTGTCATGGTGTGTTTTTGCAGTTTTTAGGCTTACATTCACTGGAAAACCGTTCTGAAAGTAGTGACGTAGAGTAGCAGTGAAGGGTTCTTCCACACAAGTAATTCGGGCTATTGGCGCATGGAAATGGATAGATCTTCGAGTTAGCTTTCCAACGCAACTGGAATCGGGTCAAACGGAGTTCGGGAGTGAGAGTTATGGCAAAAACCGTGAGACCGCGCAGATGGGGTAAGGAGAAGACAAATCGAGTTCAACCGACGGGATGCCAACCTCGATCGATGCAAGAACATGTGCGCCGACCGTCCACGTCAATCGAAGTGCACGTCAATCTGGCGAATTTGTAATTAAATCCAAATCAAATCATATCTCCAGCCCTAGACATGATAGGATACACATCCACTCCTATAAATAGTCCTGTATTTTCGAGTTTTAGACATCTTCCATCTTCAGCATTATATTTCTTGAGTCTTTTAAAGCTATGAGAGTGGGGAACTTGAAATACTTAATTTTTGTAAGTCATTTTTATGCACTTTAATAATATATTTGTTTTTGGTTTTCTATCTGCGATGTGTGGCTAGAAACCCTAGCGGGTTTTAGGGCAACGAATATCAATCAAATGTATATTTAATTGATTAACATTGAATTGCATGGTTTTGAATTCCTGTTTTAATTATTAGGATTTAGAATTATTAAGATCGAAAGATAAAATTGATTCTAGGTTTATAGTTGTTAATTGAATGACTGAAAAGAGAAAATTAATAACGGGAAAAGGATTTCGAATACAATTAACAATCTTTCCTACGGGAAGATAGTAATTGTAGGGTTTAATCTGTGGAATTATGAAAGGTTGATTAGTATTGTGTTATTGAGGCCGAGAAAGCATATACATTCGCATGCTAGTAACCTAGGCTATATTTGTCTGACCAAGAAGCTATAGTATATTATGATTTCCCACCAATGCAAGTTAATTAATTGATATGTATTTTGATTGATAGTTCGCCCTAGAGTCTGTGTCCCTTTAATTTGATTTACTAAAACTCTTTAATTTTCAGTTCTATTTTCTTTATTTTCAAAAACTCAAAACCCTGATTTTCTGTTTACTCAAACAATAGATTCTAGGATCATGGCTAGTACATGAAATAATTTTGTTACACAATTCCTCTGGGTTCGACAACCTTAGGGTACTCTTATAAATTTATTTGTCACTGTTCTGCAATTAATCTGGAGAATTTTACAGTGATTAAATTGGCGTCGTTGCTGGGGAATTGTTAGATATTATTTTTTTACTAGTTTATTTTAGGATTAATTGGATTGAGTTTGTAATTTTAATTTTGTGTGCGTGTGTGCATTTTTCACCTCGACCTCGATCGACGCCTGCCCGCATCGATTGACACCCACCTGTGTCGATCGATGCTGAGCTGATTTTTGCCTTATTTCTGTTTCAGGCGGTGCATGAACACTAGGTCACAAGGGAAGCCGCTTGAAGCTTTCAACCCTGAGATAGGAACTTCTTGTCGGAAGAGAAATCGGAAGGAAAAGATGGATCCACTGGAAGCTCGAAACCCACAGGAGGTTGACCCGAATATGCCACCACTGGAGGACACTGATGGACAGCTTACAGCGGGGGATACTTTGACTCTCATTCGGGAGATTCACCACATGCGAGAGACAGTTCGGCAGCTGACAGCTGAAAGAGAGATTGAAAGAGAGGTTGCACGAAGAAGGCAAGAAAGAGAGAGATATCGTCTGGATGATGAGGTGATGAGGATCCAAACACGATGGGAGGAAGTACAAGCCGCAGCCCGACAATGAGGGATTCAATATTGGCATCGATGCCAATAATTTTGAACTCAAAACCGAGTTGATCCAGATGGTTCAGCAGGACCAGTTTGGCGGTAGAGCTGTGGAGGATCCTGCGGATATTTGTGGAAGTTACCGACAACATCAAGAAAAACGGAGTCAGGCAGGATGTGATTCGACTAAGGCTGTTCCCATTTCCATTGAGGGATCAAGCCCGATCTTGGCTTACCGGACTTGATTGCAGCAGGATCCGGACTTGGGAGGAATTGAGAGCTGAATTCCTCTCAAACTTCTTTCCACCCTCTGTCATCATTCTGAAGAAGATAGAGATTTTACAATTCCATCAGAGGGTGGAGGAGTCACTGTTTGAAGCATGGAGCAGGTTCAATGAACTGCTCAGGAGTTTCCCCGATCATGGAGTTGATGCAGTCTTCTATCGGGGGATGAACGAGAGGACTCAAGAGTCTGTTGACAATGCTGCTTGGGGGTCCATCATGAGCAAATCTGCAGAGAAAGCACTGAAGCTTTTTAAGAAGATGGTGATCCACACTAAAAAATGGCTGAACCCGAGGAGGCCTCTAATTAAGGCTGTGGAAAAAGTGGAGACTGAAGATCCTCTCAAAACTGAGGTTGACAAGGTGAGAGAGGATTTGGACAAATTGTCTGCGGGAGCTTCTACTGCTGTGGTTGCACAGGTGCAACCCGAAGCTCCTGTGGAGGTGAGCTATCTAAATAGAGGGGGATACCGCTACCAGCACCAGCAAAGGAATGGGGGATATCAATATCCTGCGAGGAACCACCATGGTTTCTCTACTCTCACCCTGAGGTAGCCGAGCTACCACCACCGGGATTTGAAGTTCAAAATGGAGAAGTGGCAGAAAAGAAGAAGGACAACTTGGATGATCTGTTGGCCAAATTCATTAAGGCCTCAGACCAGCGGTTTGGGAAGCTGGAGCAAGAAGTGACTGGAGTACATAATAAGGTGGATCTGATAGGAAAGCACCTGCAGATGGTTGAAAAGTAGGTCAGTCAAATCACCAACGCTATAAGCGCGCACCACAAGCAAGGGCAGCTGCCGAGCACAACCGAGGTGAACCCAAGGGTTCAAAAGGATTACAAAGCTTTCACACTGAGATCCGGGATGAGTTACAAAGGTCTCGAGATGGTTCAGGATGAGTCTGAAGCTGAAGAGGTGCAGAATCGCGCCACTGGAGGCTCGACTTCGATCGACGCACATCCCACATCGATCAAAGTTGAGGGGAATGGAGAAGATCCGAGCAACAATGAAGGATCAATTTCGATCGATGTATCTAGCATCAATCAAAGTGCACGGAAATCAACGTCAATTGAGGCGGCTCTGCGTCAGTCAAAGTGGAGGCCCACCTTGGGCAAAATTTCAGCAAAAACTGAAGATCCAGTCCCACCTATGCCATTCCCTCAGAGGTTCGCAAAGAAAAAAGAGGACTCCAAGTTCTCCAGATTTGTGAAGAACTTGAGGAAGGTCATCATAAATATTCCACTGATCGAGGAGCTGAAGGAGATCCCGGGGTACATTAAGTACCTCCGGAAACTAATGAGTGGAAAGAAGCAGTTCGTAGAGAACAAAACTGTAGGGTTTGTGTCTACGATGGACAACACGAGTTGCCATTATTAATTTCTTGCCAAGGATCGTTCTTAGGGTACCAGGAATAAATTTCAATTAAACAAATCATGGAAAACCTATGCATGCTCCTACAAAATTAATTGCAGAGGATGGATTTAGAGAATACCTGATTTCACCGTTTGATCTACAGATCTAGATTGGATCCAATAACGATGAAATAGATCTGGATCTGAATCTGAACACCGGCGATGAACAGTTGTTCCTACAGATCTGATCTTCTGATCTGTTCCCTTGCTCCTTGGAAATCTGGTGAGGATTATCTACCAAGTTGAATCCGAAATCTGGAGAAATCGATCAGTTTCTCCCCTTCCGGATAGCCGCCGCCACTCTCTCTCAATTTTCAATTTACTGAAAAACCCTAGTTGATCGGATAGAGAGAAGGCCTTTATATAGTGTTAGGGTTTTGAGAAACCCTAACCCTAATGGGTTGTGAGCAGTTCATGGGCCAGACCAGGGACCAGATGCAAATAATAAAGTAGGCCCTCTTTATTAATTAATCCTTCCTTGTTCAACCCAGAACATAATTAATTAATAAAACATTGTTTTAACCTTCACCACGGTAACAATGCTGACTCGCCCCTTTATTACCACATTATTAGGAATGGGTTGCACCAAACTAACATGATCCACATATTTAAGGTTTTAGACATTCATTAATTAATTTGGCTTATGACAATCAGCCACAATTAATTAATCTCTTATTTCCTGAGTAATACCACTCACTCCTTTTCACTTATGCCTGAATTAAATAATTCAACCTGCAGGGTTTAGCATAATGAACCTTGTGAGCTCCTCAGGGAATGTCACCATCCTGAAACGGATATGCTTACCTAAACGTCCAGACTAAGCAGGCCACACACAAATTGCCAACACCCAAAATACGGGTATAAGAGTACATGTAAGACTCGCCACCATGGTAAATCAAAGTGCGGTCAATCTGTGTGTGCCCCTTATCCTTCAGTTAGGTTTAAGATCATGGGAAGTATGTTAGGGATCTGGCTCATTCATATGTCAATGAGAATGGCACATCCCACTGTTGATCCCATCAATACATAACTATGTACCGACACATCAAGTAGCTAGGATAAGCCGACTTATGAACCGATGTGCCGCAGCTTAGACCGACATCCTATCCAGGGACTGTCTCAGCTGTGATACGGTTTATATCTCGCTAGGTCAAATGACTCATATGATCCTCTGTGATCTCCTACACACCATATGGTCATCCCTATAGGCGAGATAATAGGATATTATGGTTCGTTGTATGTTTGTTTTATCAGACAGCGAGCATTGTTGTGGCAACACATATATGAAGACCAGTGTACAAAACACTTAATCATATATGCTTTCAGTATATAATCCCAACAATCTCCCACTTATACTTAAAGCATAAATACCATTGCTTTACCAAAGTATTAAGTGTGTCTATACTGTCAATCACTCCCACTGCATTCACGTCACCTCTTGTCACGATTTCTCGTATGATGTGATTCCACACATCCTATGTGTTTCACCACCTTTGTGAGTCTTGGGTTCCTTTGAGTTTGTCATTGCACCAACATAATCACAATTCCTTGTGATTTAATTAGGCAAACTCAGAACACACACCTCTAGAGGATGGCATCAGAGCTATACTGTTTCTTGCGAAGCTAATGAAGCTGACAAAAACTCAGCCTTCATACCGGAATCCGCAACACACTTCTGTGTTAGATTCCTATAACTCCTCCTCCAAGGCCAACACATAGTTAGAGGTCAACTTCCTTTCAATATGATCCTCCTGGATATCCGATGCCATTCAACTCACATAGAACACTTGTAAACTGATGTGCTAATCCAGAGTTGAACTGATGTTTGTCTAACATGCTTATAACATTACAGATATCTGAACTCGTTCATCTGGAATATAGAAAGACAACAATCTTTCTTGCTATGAACGACTCATCACAGAATCAATTTAAGCGACTTGAGATACCTGAACATCCTTTTTCTTGTGATAACACAAGACTTTAATTCAAAAGGTGTTCCAAAATCTCATAAGTCCTACTTCTGAAACTGTTCGGATAACCATCCTTTACGCCTGACAATATCTCCACTCTGTTTCCGAAAGTGAAATACCATCTACATAATGTGCAAGGAAAACCACGCTTCCGCTGACACATAACTGGTACATGAAACTCTCATTCTCGATAGACAATATCGAAATGTCTGTTTCATGACTTTGAAGCTCCCTTAAGTTCATACTTGAACTACATTGGCTTCCAGACATGATGCTTTGCACATAACTTTATCTGGTTGTTGCATACAGATGTCGTCACCTTTTATCAAGGTACCCGTTTATAAAATACGGATGACGTCATCTATCTTCCAGATATTTAGATTCATATGTGCTGTTATGGTTAAAAGAATTCGAATGGGTTTAACAGTTGCAACCAGTGAGAAAGTCCTGTTGTGAAACATGCCTTACTCACTAACCTAGATATTCGAATATACTAGGTTACCATTCGAGCATTTCTTTCCTTGTATATCAATCAGTTACTTATAGCTGGTAAGCTATTTGGCAATCACTGATCCCGATACACGACCATAACATTTACTGATTCATTTCTGAATCCATGACTTGACGTCATTAAACTGCATCTTTTGTCTTAACAGTTTCGTTGCGCTTTAAGGGATAAGTACGATATTGTTCGTTAAGCTGGGAACAAGTCCAGAGACTGTTTCCACGAACTAGTACTATTAAGCCTGTTAAGGCAACCTCCCACTGCAACAATGCTCCTTTTACGTTGTCAGTTAATGGTGCATTAATTTGTGGTTTACCACCTTACACAGGTGACCGTGCAATTGGTACCATACCTTCCAAGGTATGCTCAATATGCCACGGGGTATTTCCTGATGGATTTGAATTGTCTTCTCTAAAACGTTAGAGAACAATCTCACATTTGGATTCATGGTTTTATCCTTTACAAATTGCTTGTATGTAGGATACACAAAGCAACCATCTTTTTCGTTTACCTGGAATAGCCCACAAAACAGTACTAGCTTAAACCTTTCTTCCAACCAATCAGTTTCCTATACAGTTTAACAACCAAATTACCCATCATTGCCCTTTTGACAGAGTCAAGGTCTACTAGGGTAATTGGAACTGATTTAGAAGACATTAGATTAAGCAAACATACAACTGTTTTTGGCGCTCTTCCCAAAACGAAAATTTGGCAAAGCTGGCATAACTTATAAACTTTTTAAAGAATCTTATTTTGTTTTACCTACACTATTCCAATCGAGGAATAATAGGTGTAGTTAACTGGGATGCAATCCCTTTGCGCTGCTAGATACTGTAAAACCCATCGCTTAAGATACACCATTATGAACGAACCATAATGTTTTTACGGTCTTGTTTAACTTATTCTCCACCTTAGTCTTGAACGCTCTTGATTAAAGCAAGAGACTAAGACTTGTAGTGAACTGGATAAACATATCCAAATCTTAAATGATTACAGTATCAATGCCTGTTAAGGCAACTTGCGGAAGTAGACTCAAACCAACAAACCAGAGCAAACACGAAATAACTTATAGAGATATAATTCGCCTATTAAAAGGCCTGGTTACCATTTTATACCTCTAAGTAGTTGCCATAAGTACCATTCTTAGGAATACCTGGAATGAATCCATAATTCCATGAATTACTTAAAACTACTTAGACTGATGTAACCTATCTATATAGAGAATCTTTTAAATTATACCTTAGAACACTGATAGTTTATGTAATCAAGTAATGAAGAGATAATCATCTATAATAGAAAACACTGTTATTCATCATGATAGAAAAACTCTATCTGAATAACTGATAATCCATGAAAATAGATGAAAAATTGTTTATCAAAACAAAACCAATATCTCTTCAAAAGATCTTGAATTAAAAACAAAGTTTTTAACATAAACTTAAAGTAAAATCTCCATCAGCTGAAGTAGCAACTTCTAGCATCAATCTTGGAGATGGTAATCCCGCCATCTTCAAGCCTTAAGCTTGATTCTCTGCAAAGTGTAGCAAACACGATTAGTGACCTCAGTTACCACTACGCACTAAGGAGTAGAAAACCGATACTAAACATGTTTCAACAAACAATGCAAAAGATGACGTACCTTGTCCCTTAGTTATCAAACTTGGACAATTTACTTTATAGTGACCTTTCTTGCCACACTTAAAACATTTGTCTTTCTTGTTATCTTTCTTTCCTTTGTTCTCTCCTTTACCGTTCTTCTTCTTCATGTCGTTATGACGCGATTTAGAAGAACTTTTTAGCAAGAGATCTGGAATGAACTGATAAAGCAAGACTGCTCCCACTGCTTCCTTCATTCCTCTTTTCTTTGACATCACTCTTTCGATTCGGAAGCAAATCAGAGTGACTCACAGAAAAGACTAAAGAAGCTTCTGTTGATACAAGATCCTTGAGCAGACTGTGAACAGTATACTCACTCTTGTTTTTCTTAACAAAAATTCTGAAGTCATCAAATGACTTCGGTAATGTGTTGAGTATCAAGTCAATTTTGACATCATTGTCAATTTGACCACCCATTAATGTGTACTCATCTATGAGTTGGATGAGTGATTTAACATGTTCACGTACCGAACAGTTCTGACCCATTTTCTGTCTAACAATATGCTTGATAAGACTGGATCTAGCATGTCCATCGAGTCCGCCATATGCCATGTCAAGATGTCACATAATGTCACACGCAAACCATACATCACTATAACGAGGACGCAGTGCATCTGACATACCAGCCAAGACATACTGTCTGGCCATGCCATTCGACCACATCCACATGTGATACTGTGCACGCTCCTCATCGGAAGATGTATTAGTCGGCGAACTCGGACAGGGAGTTTGCAGAACAAACAAATGTCCAAATGAATCCAAGAGCTTGACAATGTCACTTTTCCATCCAGGAAAAATTCAGACCAGTCAAGGAATTGTGTATGATTGAATTAATGAGCGATGCAATAATAGACATATCTGAAAACAAATAAGCGAATTAAAGTAACCACATACTACGAACAATTGAAACAAATATGCATAGAACCTTTAGATAAAACAATGCAATTTGCTTCCTCCAATTGCCCAAGCTAATTTACCGCAAGCTACCCGAGTAGACGTTTACGGCAAACGCTCAACCAGACCAAAATAGGTCCTTTAATTTCTTAACATGCCAGGTATCTTAAGCAAAAGAAATTAATATTGGAGATCTTTAGACCATGTTCACCTATCCGGAGCAGGGACATCACAACTGAGTTATACTCCAGGCAACATCTAAGCCAAAATAAACCACAAGCCTAACTCCGGACATTAAAAGGCGATTCGACATACGTACTGGACCCATGCGTCCTGCCCTTAACATCCTTTGTTATCCCATTTAGTTTAATCTTAGAGAGTTGTGAAAGTTATCTCAATGCAAGCTACCCGAGTAGTCATTGCTTAGAGGCCCCACATTTCTCATCTTAAAATAAATGTTTTATTTTGGAAACCTCATCGCATTAGAACTGGTAAGTTATCTCTAACGTAAGCTACCCGAGTAGTCATTTACGCTTCGAAACGCCTTACTTCCAATGAGAAGTCGTATTTGTGGAGGTCTAATGATTTTGGTTAGAAAAGAACCAAAATCCAGCTTAGTATTTTTAATTCTAAAGGTTTCATGCGCACACATTATCTTATGTTCCCATAAATTATGTCACATCTAAAATTCCATCATAAATTAATATGATCCCGGAATTTATAGACATAATTTAAAACATAAAATAAATCACATAAGACATGCTCAAAAATAAAATTGCAACATGCTTATAACAGTGAATAATTAGAGCAAATAATCATGCTTCCTGTTATTTACTAGTGCGCAAATAATAAATCACATCAATACGAGAATAAGTAAATAAACAAATAAATTCTCGTGGCCCCTCAGATGCGATTACAACTGAAAATAATTAAATCTAACTATTACAAGATTTAATTCCAATACAGATCTTCAAACTGGGCCATCGTTTGAATTGAAATCTGATTTAGACTTGTATAAACAACAACTGGGCTTCAATTAGGGTTTCAGGCCCAAAACAAGTGCCAAACCCTAATTTTCAGGGTAGCGGGCCGCCTCCGGGCTGACAGGCCCGAGCCACGGCCCGGGCTGGAAACCCTAGGGTTTGGAAACCCTAGTTCATGCAGCAGCCGCCAGCCCCATGGTCAGCCGTCGGCGCCGCCTTTCCGGCTGCCGCCTGCGGCCGGAACTCGCGCCAGTCGCACCTGCTCCAGCCCCGCGGCCAACCCAGTGCCCCCAGCTACCGGCGAGCCATCTGCGGCCGCCATGGACAAGCAGCAACCGCATTCGCCAATCGCAGCAGCTATCGCGTAGGAATATCAAACGCAGCTGGGCTGCGCAGCCTCCCACCGCCGCGCACGGCTCGGCCTCTGTGCGCGCCTGCGCACGGCCATTGCCCGCGACGTCTTCCACCTTTGCCGAACACCGCCGCTCGCAGCACCACACCGCTCGGCCACTGTCGCGGCTCCGGCAATCTCGCGAGACAGAAGTGAACGCAGAAAAGATACGTTATCACCATCGCCACGCGCAGATGCGCGCAGCCCTGCCCTCACCCAATGGCGCGCCGTCGCCTGCTACTGCCATCGATCTGCTTGCGCTGCACACACCGGACCAGCGCGTGTCGCCGGATAAACAAGCAGCAACAACCAGAACCAGGCGCGGCCCAGCCACAGGAAAAAACCCTAGGTTTCTGCCCAGCGCCGCCACCTGCCACCACACGCCGCCGCCTGGTTGCCACCGCCGCCGGCGCAGCCGCCGGCAAGATCTGAGGGTGAAGGGCTGAACCCTAGGCAATGTCGCATCCATCGTTCTTCATTCTTCACTTCTCCGGATCTCAGATTTTTAAAGATTTAAAAAAATAGAAAATACAAAAATAGATCTAGATCTATTACATGATTTTCCCTATTAAATCTAACCACGGATTTTCTCGTGGTGAAAAAAAAAATAGATCCAAAAACGAGAAGGCCACGAGAAGAAAAACATCCACGACAATTTAAAATCCATCCATGAACATACATATTCATTTAATTTCAATCTATCCAAGATAGAGCCTAAGAACATGAACCTGGCTCTGATACCAATTGTATGGTTTGAGTCTACGATGGACAACACGAGTTGCCATTATTAATTTCTTGCCAAGGATCGTTCTTAGGGTACCAGAAATAAATTTCAATTAAACAAATCATGCGAACCTATGCATGCTCCTACAAAATTAATTGCAGAGGATGGATTTAGAGAATACCTGATTTCACCGTTTGATCTACAGATCTAGATCGGAGCCAATAACGATGAAATAGATCTGGATCTGAATCTGATCACCGGCGATGAACAGTTGTTCCTACAGATTTGATCTTCTGATCTGTTCCCTTGCTCCTTGGATATCTAGTGAGGATTATCTACCAAGTTGAATCCGAGATCTGGAGAAATCGATCAGTTTCTCCCCTTCCGGATAGCCGCCGCCACTCTCTCTCAATTTTTAATATACTGAAAAACCCTAGTTGATCGGATAGAGAGAAGGCCTTTATATAGTGTTAGGGTTTTGAGAAACCCTAACCCTAATGGGCT
>JAPKLW010000067.1:83764-113817 GCA_026898455.1 Plectranthus barbatus | reverse complement strand
CCATCCTGAAACGGATATGCTTACCTAAACGTCCAGACTAAGCAGGCCACACACAAATTGCCAACACCCAAAATACGGGTATAAGAGTACATGTAAGACTCGCCACCATGGTAAATCAAAGTGTGGTCAATCTGTGCGTGCCCCTTATCCTTCAGTTAGGTTTAAGATCATAGGAAGTATGTTAGGGATTTGGCTCATTCATATGTCAATGAGAATGACACATCCCACTGTTGATCCCATCAATACATAACTATGTACCGACACATCAAGTAGCTAGGATAAGCCCACTTATGAACCGATGTGCCGCAGCTTAGACCGACAGCCTATCTAGGGACTGTCTCAGCTGTGATACTGTTTATATCTCGCTAGGTCAAATGACTCATATGATCATCTGTGATCTCCTACACACCATATGGTCATCCCTATAGGCGAGATAATAGGATATTATGGTTCGTTGTATGTTTGTTTTATCAGACAGCGAGCATTGTTGTGGCAACACATATATGAAGACCAGTGTACAAAACACTTAATCATATATGCTTTCAGTATATAATCCCAACAAAAACTGTGAAGATCCACGACCAGTGCAACCTGCTACTGCAAAAGCAGGTGCCCATCAAGAGAAGCGACCCTGGATGCTTCTCTATCCCGGTGGAGATTGGAGGACATACCTTGGAGAGAGTATTGTGCGATACTGGGGCCAGTATCAATCTGATGCCATACTCTATTTACAAG
Source organism: Plectranthus barbatus (assembly GCA_026898455.1). NCBI lineage: Eukaryota > Viridiplantae > Streptophyta > Magnoliopsida > Lamiales > Lamiaceae > Plectranthus > Plectranthus barbatus. The sequence continues at coordinate 113,082 of JAPKLW010000067.1, read as the reverse complement.
CGCCTCAACATCGGAGAGATGAGGCCCACTACTTTTACGCTAAAGATGGCAGATCGGACTGTATCCCGCCCAAAGGGAATTCTGGAAGATGTGCTCATTCGAGTGGGCCATCTGATCTTCCCAGCAAATTTCATGGATGAAGGAGGATGAAAACATGCCCATGATACTGGGGCATGAGTTTCTCAATACTAGTGCTGCTCTCATTGACTGCCGAGGCGGCGAGATAACACTCGAGGCCAACGAGGAAAAGATCACCTTTGTGATTGATAAAAGTAAGAGAAATGCGGAGTACAACCGGATCACCACCACTGAAGAGGATGAGTCCAAAGAAGAAGAATCCGCTGCTATAAAATTGGAGCACGAGAACGAGGGGGTGAAATTATCAACTAAGCCTCCTCCGTCCGAGCTCACCACCATCATCAAAGATTGGAAGGTGTACATGGTAGACACCAAAGGTCGGCGAGTCTGGACCCGACCTCCCTAGTTTTGATACGAGGTATCGACGAGCTTCAACGTTAAATAAAGCACTTGTTGGGAGGTAACCCAACCTTTTACTTGTTTTCTTTTTAACTTTTTCGAACTTTCTATTTTTTATTTCAAATTTTGCATGCACTAACGAATGTTTTGTAGCGTAAAAAAGTGAGGATTGCTTGACTTTGATCGACGTAGCCTGGTGTCGATCAAAGTCGAGACCGACGATGTGTTACACTTCGACCCGTGGAAGGAGTCGACGAGAAGGCTTCACGTCGATCAACGTGATCCTACATCGATCGATGCAAAGTTCCAAAGCCTCCAAGGATAAAAAGTTGATGTCTGAGAACAACTACAAGGTATATTCCTTCCCTTTGTCTGATTCTCAAACTTTTTTCCACTCTTGAGTTGGAAATAAGTTTGGGGGGTGATGAACTCATATTTATACTCACTTATCTATATTTTTCTCAATTGTTTCAGTGCAATTAGTTTGTGTTTTTACGTATTTCTGTGCATGAGACTATTTTAGAGGATGTTACACCCTTCGTGGTGAGTTTTTCAGGTATTTAGGGCTAAAAGGAGGCGAAATGATGAAGAGCTGAGTTACACAGAGTTGCCGCTTTGATTGACGCACGTGAAGTCGACCAAGTTGGAAGACGAAGCCAAAAATCTAAAGCAGAGCCTCTGTGTCGATCGACGTGGTGCATGTTGATCGACACAGAGGTCAGACGTCGATCATAAGCAAGGCAGAAGAGGAAGAGTTTGAAACTGGCATTCCTGTCGATCAAGATGCTCCTTGTCAATCGACAAGGAGGACATGCAGGTGTGTCGATCGACAGGCTCCCTGTCGATCGACATGGAGGTCAAGTTGGGGAATCAACATAACTCTCATCCCAGATTTCGATTTGAAGGCTGTGTCGATCGACAGCCCGCCTGTCAATCGACACAGAAGTCCCTAATTTTACACTGAGCTTTGGAGTTTTTAGAGACATTCAAGGTTCCTCTAGATTTGTATGTTAATTAACAACATGTTTGCTTTTGTTTTAGTCATGTTTTGTGGTTAGAACCCTAATAGGTTCTAGGGTTATGATTATTCTTTCCTAATGCATCTTAATTGATATGAACTCTTAAGCATGGTTTAATTTTCTGATTTAATTTAATAATCTAGATTAAACTAAGGACCGAGAGGTGAATTGAGATCTAGGTTTAAAGTTATCAATTGAAGGACTGAGAGGTGAAAATTGTTAATAGGAAGAGATAATTAAATGTGTTGGTTTTCTGTCTCAAAAAGAAGAAACTTGCATCAGAATTAATTAGATAATTATTGAGATTAACTGAATTGGTGTTCTTGAGACCAAGAGGATAAAGTCACTGTTTAGTAATCTAGGATTTAAATTGCCGGACTAAGGAATTTAATCCATCAAAATCTATGTATTCCCCATTGCTGAGTTGATTGATATTGCATGATAAAGATTAGATTATCTGCCCTAGGATATGTGCTCCCTTTAATTGTTTTCAAAACCCTTTAATTCTCACATTGTTATCTTTAAATTCCAAAACAAAAATCTCTTTTCTAAATTCCTCAAACATTTATGTTCTAAAAATCACGACTAGTCCTTTAGATTTTTCGTTGCACAGTCCCTGTGGGATCGACCACCTTCGGGTGTAAGATTTATTTGCTCGTTGTTTCTACAGTTTATCAAATTTGCACCGTTGCCGGGGACTTGTCAGATCTGTCCAGATATTAGTTTATTTTTAGTTCTGATGGATTGAGGCTGTAATTTTATTTTATTTTGTTTTATTTTCATTTTTGTGGTTTATGTGCTTTTAATTGTTGGTTTTGGTTTTTGGTGTTGAATTTTTGTGTTTTCTGTTTCTAAAATTTTTCTGTTTTTTCGGCTCTGTTTCGATCGACAACCTCCCTATCAATCAAAACAACAGCAGAAACCCTTGTGTCGATCGACAGAGCCCCTGTCGATGGACACAGCTGCTGATTTTCAATTTTCTTCTATTTTTGTTTGCAGGTTCATGAACACACGGGCTCGGGGCAAACCACTCGTGAATTTTGATCCAAAAATCGAGGCTACAGCCCGGAGGAAGGAAAAGCAAGGAAAAACAAAAGACAAAACAAACCACAACAATGGATCCACCGCAGAATTCAGACAGTGAAGACTTCTCAGGCATGCCACCATTGGAAGAGACAAACACACAACTCATAAATCAAGAGAGTGCCACCATACTTGTCCAAGAAGTCAACCAGATGAAGGACGTCATCAAGCAGCACATGGCAGAGAGGGAAGCAGAAAGGCGCGAGGCCTAAACAAGGGAAAGAGAAAGAGAGAGAGAAAAGCGCCGATAGGATGACTCCGATGATGAGGACCCCAACGCAATGGCCAAGAAGTACAGACCGTAGCCCGGGAATGAGGGATTCGTTATTGGCATCACCGCCAATAACTTTGAACTCAAGACCAATTTGATTCAGATGGTTCAACAAAACCAATTTGGAGGCCGAGCAGTGGAGGATCCGTACACCCACCTCAGGATGTTCGTGGAGGTGTGTGATACCATCAAGCAGAACGGAGTGACCTAGGATGTGATCCGGCTGCGCTTGTTCCCCTTCTCACTTAGGGATCAGGCTCAGACGTGGTTTACAACCATGGACTGCAGCAGCATCCGCAATTGGGCCGATCTCAGAGCAGAGTTCCTCGCCGCCTTCTTCCCACTATCAGTCATCATTCAAAAGAAGATGGATATCCTGCAGTTCCACCAGAAGATGGATGAGTCCCTATTTGAGGCGTGGAGCAGGTTCAATGAGTTACTGCGGAGCTGCCCGGGACATGGAGTGGACACCGAGGAGCAGGCCCACATCTTCTATAGAGGGATGACCGAGAGAACCCAAGAGTCCATTGATAATGCTGCCAGAGGTTCTCTGATGAGCTTATCACCAGAAAAGGCCCTCAAGTTGTTCAAGAAGATGACCGTGCACACTCAGCAATGGTCCAACCCGAGGAGACCACAAGTTCGAGTTGTGGAGAAGAAGGAAGATGATACCTTGAAAAAGGAGATTGAAAAGCTCAAGGGGGAGGTCGAAAAGTTAACCTCCACTGTTTCTGTTTCTGTTGCATAGGTTGACCCTATCGCCGAGGTGAACTACTTGCATCGTGGTGGCTACCAGAATCAATACCGGCAAGAGGGATACTAACACTACCATCCAAAACCGCATCCAGGCTTCTCCTACTCTCAGCTCGATGCTGCCGAGCAGCCCCCTCCTGATTTTGATGTGCAGAATGGCGAGGTGGTGGAAAAGAAGAAGGAGATGCTCGACGAGGTGCTCAAGAACTTCATCAAAGCCTCCGACTATCGAGTGGGGAAGATTGAGCAGGAAGTGAAAGGGGTCAACAACAAGGTGGACTTGCTTGGGAAGCATGTGCAGATCATTGAGACTTAAGTGAGTCAAATTGCTACCACAATCGGGGCATAACACACGCAGGGAAAGATGCCGAGCACCACCAAACACAACCCCAAGAACCAAAGACTGCAAGGAAATCAAACTGAGGTCTGGAACGAGCTACAAAGGTCCGAGCATGCCCTAAAACAAGTTTGGGGGAGAAGAGGAGGAGCAGGCAGCTGAGTCGTCCTCTGTTTCGATCGACAGGACCCCTGTCGATCGACACAGAGGACATGAGGAGGATGAGATGTCGAGTGATGAAGGGATTTCGATCAACAGGATTCCTACAGGTGTGTCGATCGACACAGCCCCTGTCGGTCGACACAAAAGCCGGGTTGACACAGATTCTGCCCAGTCAACGCAGAGGACATCCCAGCTCAACAACTCAAGTTCCGAAGCTACCAGACCACCTCCGATGCCCTTTCCACTGGGCTTTGCCAAGAAAAAGGAGGATTCCAAGTTCTCTCGCTTTGTGGAGAACTTGAAGAAGGTAAGCATTAAGCTGCCTCTAATTGAAGCTCTTTCTGAAATCCCAGGTTTTATGCGATATCTCTGCAAGCTGATGAGCGAAAAGAAACACTTCGTGGAGAATGTAACCGTGAAGCTTCATGAGCAGTGAAGCATGATCCTACAGAAGAAACTTCCAGTCAAGAGAAGTGATCCAGGCTGTTTCACCATCCCAGTTGAGATCGGGGGGTCAAGTTCAAGAAGGTGTTGTGCGACACTGGTGCCAGCATCAACCTGATGCCCTTCTTTATCTTCCAGCGCCTCAAAATTGGAGAGTTGAGGCCGACTACAATCACTTTGTAGATGAAAGACCGATCTGTGTCTCACCCCGAAGGTATAATTGAGGATGTTCTCATTCGTGTGGGTCATCTAATTTTTCCTGCAGATTTTGTAAGGAAGATGGCATCACACCCCTCATCTTGGGAAGGGAATTTTTGGACGCAAGTGCTGCTCTGATTGATTGTCATGGTGGAGAGATCACTCTTTGAGCAAATGAGAAACGGATCACATTCAAGCTCGACATGAGTCGACAACAATCCGAATGCTTCAGAATTACCTCCAGAAAAGAAGTTGATGAAGAAGAGGAAGAGGAAGAAGTGAAGAATTTAAAGAAGGCCAAGCTGCTCAAAGATGGGAGCGAGGGAACGAGGCGGCAAAATTGTTAATTACACCGTCTCTTCCCGAGCTCACTGCTGTCATCCAAGATCGCTTGGTCTACATGGTGGATTCCCAAGGAAGGCGAGTGCGTTCTAGCCCTCTCTGGTTCTGAAAAGAGGTACCGCCGAGCTACGACGTTAACTAAAGCACTTGTTGGGAGGTAACCCAACAGTGTACTTGTTTTCTTTCAATTCCGTTAATTTTTGTTTTTATTTTCGTTGGTGTGTTAACTTTATTTTCAAATTTCTGTTTTGCATTTATTGTGTTATTTTCGAAAAAAAATAAAAAAAATTGAACATTTGAGGATCGACCTCTGTTTTGATTGACAAGGCCCCTGTCGATCAACACAGAGGTCAACACAGAGCAGTCGACAGAAAGCTCTGTGTCGATCGACAGGCCCCCTGTCGATCAACACAGAGTGCCAGTGATGCAGTATTTTTATCAAGTAAAAATTATCGAACACGAAGACTCAATTCGCCCGTTGTTTAAGTAAAAGGGATTGATTATGGAACTTAATATCTAGACGCGATAAAATGATTTGGAATGATCAATTTTAAACTACCTAAAATTCTAAAGATTAATGTAACATTTAAATGAAATACCAAACAACTTTCTTAAGATAACCAGAGAGAGAACAGTTGAGGAACATAGGATGGATTGGGGTAGATAATGAATATGCTTGGATTTGCTGACCTTACGAAACAATTTCAATAAGATGATTTGGGTCAATTCACATAACTCTAGTTATTACCCTTAGTACCGGTGCAACAACCGTAGATTAATCTCAATTTCAACCTAAGTCTAGGTATGTTAATCTCGATTAACTCCCAAAAGCTCAAGAATTTAATAACCTAGATGCCAATTCACCTATCTTCTAAATAAAACAACACCTAATTATTATTGCAATCCCCTCTAATTATCAAACCTATCAAGTTAGTTCATTGAGGCATACTTTCCAACACATGGTGATCAAGCATGAAAGGAATACAAGTTTAAATCCACAATAATAATCAAACCCTTGAAAACATCAATTACTCAAATCCAAACAATATTCAATCAATCCCAATCACATCCAAATCCTCAACGATGAGTTTAGCTACTCATGAATAGAATGAAAAACATCAAAATCCCAATTTGAATCATAGAAGAGGAAGAGAAAACAAGAAAGCTTAGTGTTTCAAGACGAGTCTTCAATTCTAGCTTCCAAGATTTCTTCCACCTTTGATTCCCAGCCTTGAGACGTGAAATTAGCTCCTTGTTCGTGCCTTTTTCTCTCTAGGGTTTTCAAAAGTCGACCCCTTACTTTGTGACACCCCTTGGCCTTTTATAGTTGAGAAATCCGCAGCCCCAATAGTTCGATCCCGAACGGGATCCTCCTTTGCAAATTTCCATCCCGAGCGGGATGGAATAAACTTCTCGCCCAAGAATCCCGATAGGTCCCAAACGGGACGAGTGTGTCCCAAACGGGACGGGCTTCGGCCTTCCCATATATTCTCCTCCATTCATGCCAAATTTCCGAGTTCCGAACGCACTGGAGCCTCCCGAGCATGGGTCCCGAGCGGGATGTCCTGAACAGGATGGGCTTTGAATTTCCACCTTTTTGCCCCTTTTTCAGTCCCGAATGGGATGTTTGTGTCCCGAATGGGATTTACTTCGCCCTTGGCTTCAATTCAGCTCCAAAACTCGAGTTTCTAACACTTTTCGTGTCCTGCACACTCATAACAACTCTAGAACACCAAGTGAAGGAAAATTAATGAAAAGAATAGACATGTGTGTGATTTGTGCACCTAATCCTCATCAAATCATTTAATTCATATTCCAAAAATAGTACAAATTACACACATATCAAACCCCCCAAACTTAAACTTTTGATTGTCCTCAATCAAAAACAAAAACTAGATTTTCATTCGCTTGGTGCAATGCTTCACGGCTCACCACTGTCTATCAATGCATATTTCAATCTCACTAAGTTTTCATGATCCACCATGTTTAGATTAATGCAAAGAACTCAACCTCACCGGCATGTGATCATATAAGGTGTTACACTCACACTCAGCTGTATAAGGTAAAAATTTTCCTTTCTTTCACTCAAGCACAAGTACACAAGTTTCATTCATATCGTTCATCTCTGCCACATTTGTTCACATTGAAACATCGTTCTAGTTCACCTTATACTCCAATAATATCGAAGGTAGGTACTAGGAAAGAATGGCCTAAGATCATTTTCTAGTTCAATGTAACCTGTTAAACTAAGTGGCATCGACAGACTCTACTCATTCCACTTGTGCCTTGCCTCTCACCACAAATCAATAATGAGGTAAGGTTTACTCATTAGGCTCAAATCTCACAGGTAAAACGTTGTTGAGTTCTAAGCATTAATATAACATGACGCCAAATGCCAAATTTGTTCAACCAAAAGCATGCATCAATTTCAAGTTATTCCGCCCTATCATGAGCTCAAACGATTCAAATCATGTTCATGCCTCGTCACGAATTCAATCTCAAGCCTAAGTTATCACAATCAAGCACACCTCACTTGCAAGTACTCAAATTCAGAATAAATCATTCAATTCATGCTAAGTGTGAGAGTTAAATGTAAGAGTGTGTGTACCTCACTTTCGATAGTTTACCAGGTAGAAAACAAAAAATTTCGGCATAGTTCCGCTTGTTAAAGCTCTATCCACCTGTATCATCACCATAGCAAACAGCAAATACCAACAATTTCCAAATATCACCAACTTCCATCAGTCAAAGATTAACCAAATCAAAATACTTCAAGATAACTACATCAAATGAATCCTAAGTTAACTAACTAAAAACTCAGTACAATAAGAAAGCAAGTAAATCAGTTCCAACATAGCAAGTAAAAAGATAGGGATAAAGGGAGAACTGGCTTCCGTCCAAACCCCCCCAAACTTAGTCCGAAGACGACTAAGTTTGAAAAGGCGGAAAGACGGTGATCACTGCTGGGTAGAGCCCAGAGCATCATCATTCCTCCTGCGCTTCCGATAGTAAGCAGGGAACTGAGCAATCAAGTCATTCAGCTCAGTCTCGACGCCGGATAATCTAGTGTTCACTCCATCAAACCTTTGCTCCATCCAAGTTCTCTGGGCACCCATATCAGCTCTCAGTCCTATCACTTCAGTAGCCAAGCCGGCCATCCTCATGTCTAGTCCGGCCATAGAAGAGGACATGCTCTGCATCATCTCCATCATCTCAGTCCGCCAAGGGCGACGGGCTCCAGTTGTAGACGTCCCGGCGCCCTGCTCGCGCTGTGGCTCCTCCTCATCATCGCACTCCTCCTCGTTGTCCTCCTGGACAGGGATAGTGTGCTCATAACTCCCATATGTCCCAACCCGGCCTTTTCTGAACCATATGGCTCTGTGCGCGGGCGAGTCCAGCAGAAGGTTTGCCTCGGAATCGGGAGCAATAACGGTGGTGGCAGCAGTATTGGGCAACATCAACCAGGTGTCGCCCACCACCTTATACAAAAAGGCATTTTCCCGGAGGACGGATATGTGCTTTGCCAATGTAAGCACCGGGAGGTCCACCACAGACGGTGGCACGTCCGTCCCTATCCTCGGAATCTGGAAGTGGTCGAGGATGGGAGTGATCAGGCCCCCACAATAGATGTTGGTGCGGGTGGGAGGTCGGCTCCAGTTGTCCATGGCCATAGCAGCCATGGAGAAGGGGGCTCCAGCAAGTAGGAAATGAAGCATAAAAAGCTCCGACATGATGACATTGTTGCTCTCATGGCGGCCGGAGACGGAGGTAGCCACGCTCTTGTGGATGTAACGCAGGATCGGGCTCCTAATGAGAGAGCCCTTAACCAGCTTCATCCGTAGAGTGCCCAAAACAGTCTCTCCGGAAATCAGTTGCCAGAAATCCTTGGGATGGAAGCCCTCCTCCGGGACATATCTTGCCTCCTCGTCACACCCATAAATAGCATCCAACTCCTTGCGCTCCAAAGTGTAGCTTTTGCCCTCCATTTTGAAAGTGAGGTGGCTCGGCCAGTTACCGGGGCTCTTTCGCACAGACGCGGAAGCCAAAAATTCTCTCGTTTGCTCTTCAAATGCCGGCCACCTTTGGTCAAGCAAAGCGTCCCAACCAATGTTCTTCAACAAGGTCTCAACATCCTCCTGAATTCCCAAGGCGGTAAGAGTAACAGGGCAGGGGTATTTAGAACCATTAACCACACACTTGCTTAAGGTCTTCAGTGTTTTGTACTCATATCGGTGAAATTAGATGGGCGTCGGGGTGCCATGTTCTCTGCAAAAGTCAGACCAAAAATCAATCTCCAACACATTCCATGTATATCCAAACTGCAAAGCACCAAAATAAAAAATCCCCCACTATAAATCTTATCCATGCAAAATCATCATAGCAAGATCAATAACCCACCATTCATATGAGTACAATCACAGTTTAACGATGTAGAGTCAACCCCACATATTGCAAGTAGCATCAACAACCCCCAAGTTTCACCAAAAATCTTAATCAATCAAGTGTACAATCAAGAATTATGCCCATTAATCGCAATAAATGTAGAATTCAAACACAAAACATGCATTGGGGCATTATATCAAACACCTAACGTGCATAAATCATAAAACCCTAGGCTAGAACTCCAAACACCAATAATCCCCCAAATTAACCGTTTAAACTTCAATCAATTTAACAAAACAGGAAATAAACATGAAATTGGGGTAGAAATTACCTTGTTGTCGCCGGAAAATCGAAGGAAAGCAAGGGGAAGAGAAAGGGTACCGTTCGGTAGAGAGAAAGAGGGGAAAAAATCTGATCCCGCGCGGCTCCTATATATACAATCGCGTCCCGTCCCGAGCGGTACAGACCTATCCCGCTCGGGACGGTCTGAACCGGCCCAGGTTCGCGGTGTCAACCAACCCGGTCCCGAACGGGATGAAAGGATCCCGTTCGGGATAGCCTATGGCATTTCTGACCTTACTCACACGATTCCATCCCGAGCGGGATGCAAAGCTCCTGCTCGAGATACGTTAAAAGTTACGAGTCCTGAACGGGACATGATGGTTACGCTCGGGATTGGCCTCGGCCGGGCAGTGTATTTTGGCTTTTTTTGCATCCCGAACGGGACAAGGTGGTCCCGCTCGGGATTCTTCACGGCCCTTCGCGTAAATTTTTCCCAAAATGAAGTGTTTTCGTCCCTACGTCACTCCAATCAACTTCCAACAACATTAGTAACACATAGTACTCCCCAAACGTGATACAATGCAAAACAATATCATAACAAATGCATGCCACTCTATTAATGAAACAAGATAAGTAAATCGAGCTTGGGTTGCCTCCCAAGAAGCGCTGCGTTTAACGTCGGGAGCTCGATGAACTTACCCACTTACCTTTATGCCAGGGATATTTCATTCACAGCTCGAGGTTGCTCGGAAGTGTGAAATCGCTTAACCTGGTGCCCATTCACCTTGAAGTAGTGGCCATCTTCAGTCTCCAATTCCAAAGTCCCATTCTCGAACACTTCTCGCACCTTGTATGGCCCTGTCCAACGAGAACAGAATTTACCCGGAAACAACTTCAAACGAGAATTAAAGAGAAGAACCATATCACCTTTGTAGAACTTCTTCACTCGAATCTGTCGGTCGTGAAATCGTTTGGCTCTCTCCTTGCACAACTTTGTGCTCTCATATGCCTCGTGTCTCCACTCATCGAGCTCATTCAACTTCTGCACCCGGTCCCCTTGAGCTTTCAGAAAGTCCAAGTTCAATGTATTGATGGCCCAAAACGCCTTATGCTCAACTTCAACCGGAAGATGGCAGGATTTGCCATAAACCAATTGGTATGGGGACATGCCGATGGGTGTCTTGAAGGCTGTCCGGTAGGCCCATAAAGCCTCATCAAGTCGCTTACTCCAGTCCTTCCGACTCAATACCGTCTTCTCTAGCACCTGCTTGATCTCTCGATTGGCTAGCTCAGCCTGCCCATTGGCTTGTGGATGATAGGCTGTTGTTACTCTTTGGTGCACCCCATATCTTGCCAGAAGTTTATCCATGAGTTTGTTGCAGAAGTGACTGCCTCCATCACTCACCAAAGCTCTGGGAATGCCAAACCGAGCAACTAAAGCCTGCAAAAACTTAAGCACCACTTGAGAGTCATTAGTAACAGTGGGTGTGGCCTCTACCCATCGAGACACATAGTCCACAACAAGAAGAATATAATTAAACCCAAACGATGGTGGAAAAGGGCCCATAAAGTCAATGCCCCAAACATCAAATATATCCACCTCAATAAAGATCTTTTGGGGCATCTCATCCCTTCGGGTTATATTCCCCATCTTCTGACATCTATCACAAGCTCGAACCATAGCAATACAATCTTTAAAAATAGAAGGCCAATAAAAACCGCAAGATAGTACCTTCAATGCGGTTCGGTTCGCACCAAAATGACCCCCACTTACCGAATGGTGGCATTCTTCTATGATCTTCCCCCATTCGCTCTGATGAACACACCTACGGATGATACCGTCAGCACACCTGCGGAACAGGTACGGTTCTTCCCAATAGTAGTACTTGGCCTCCTTCAGAAATTTCTTCCGCTGATAGGGCTCCAAATCAGGAGGTAATACATCTGCAACCAAAAAATTACAGAAATCTGCATACCATGGAATACTAGCAACAACTACAGTCATAATCCTCTCATCAGGAAAATCTTCCTTAATCAACCTATCCTGATTGTCACCCTCAACTGGATTCTCTAACCTAGAAAGATGATCTGCAATTACATTCTCACAACCTTTCTTATCCCTAATTTCCATGTCAAATTCTTGTAAAAGCAAAATCCATCTAAGCAACCTAGGCTTCGAATCAGTCTTAGCAAACAAGTACCTAATTGCTGCATGATCAGTGTAAACTACAGATTTTGCGCCTATTAAATAAGCACGAAACTTATCATAAGCATAAACAACAGCAAGTAACTCTTTCTCAGTCACAGTGTAATTCAATTGAGCTGGATTTAGTGTTTTGCTAGCATAGGCAATAACTCTAAAAATTTTATCCCTATTCTGTCCCAGAGCTACCCCCATAGCAGAGTCACTAGCATCACACATTAAAACAAAATCCTCCTCCCAATCTGGAGTCACTAACATAGGAGTTGTTACTAATGCATTTTTCAACCTCTCAAAAGCCCTCACACAGTCATCACTAAATTCAAATGGGACATCTTTCTCTAGCAAACTACACAAGGGTTTAGTTATCTTGGAAAAATCTTGGATAAATCTCCTATAGAACCCAGCATGTCCCAAGAAACTCCTAACCCCTTTAACTGTCTTAGGCAAGGAGAGTTGTTCAATTGCTACTACTTTAGCCTTATCAACCTCTATCCCCCTACTCGATACCTTATGTCCTAAGACGATTCCCTCTCTAACCATGAAATGACATTTTTCCCAATTCAATACAAGGTTAGTCTCCTCACATCTCCGCAACACAGTTTTTAAATTCTCTAAGCAATCATCGAAAGACAAACCAAACACAGAAAAATCATCCATAAAGACTTCCATAATATTTTCAATAAGACCGTGAAAGATGGACATCATACACCTCTGAAAAGTCGCCGGTGCATTGCACAACCCAAAGGGCATCCTCCGATAGGCGAAAATCCCGTAGGGACAAGTGAAGGTTGTCTTGTGCTGGTCTTCAGGTGCCACCACAATCTGATTGTATCCAGAGTATCCATCAAAGAAGCAATAATGAGACTTTCCTGCAAGACGGTCAAACATTTGATCAATAAAGGGTAACGGAAAATGATCTTTAAGAGTAGCATTATTTAAAGCCCTGTAATCAATGCAGAAACGCCATCCGGTAGTTGGTCTCTCAATCACTTCTTCTCCTCCAGGCTTGATAACCTTCTCGAATCCCCCTTTCTTCGAAACCATGTGAGTCGGGCTGACCCACTCACTATCACTCGAAGCATAGATGATATTATTGTCCAGCAGCTTCATCACCTCCTTTTTCACCACCTCTTGCATCTTCGGATTCAGTCTCCTTTGAGGTTGTCTTTTTGGCTTGCTCCCTTCTTCCAGAATAATTTTATGCATCACAATAGACGGGTTGATCCCCATTTTGTCGGAAATCTGCCACCCTATAGCTGATCTGTGCATCCTCAGGACCCTCTTCAGTTTTTCAATCTCCAAGTCAGACAATGCAGAGTTAATAATGACTGGATATGTGTCCTTCTCCCCAAGGAAGATGTATCGGAGGCTATCTGGAAATTCCTTCAACTCCACCACTGGGGCTTCGTTCTTGCTCAGTTCCTTCTTCAATCTCGCCTCTAGCTCCTCCTCCTTAGTCCTCAATTCCAGAAACTTCACATCCTGCTTTGGTTTGACCTCTGGTGCATCTTCCAACGCTTTCACCATCTCTAGCAACTCATCACAAATCTCATAAAGCTCATCAAAATTAAGGTTAGAGTGCAGAGAGTCATGAAATAACCTCCTCCAAAGCATCTTTCTTCTCATGACCAAAAGACAAAGGGAAAGATATTGCCTCAATATTGTTGCACTCGTCATACCTATCCTCGTGCTTCTTCATTGCATCTGAGATGGAGAATGTAATCTTATGGTCGTTGAAACGGAGAGTCAGCTCTCCTTCCCTCACATCAATCAAGGCTCCTCCAGTGCGCAGGAATGGTCTCCCTAGAATTAACGGCACATTCTTGTCTTCCTCCATATCCAGAACTACAAAGTCCGCTGGGAATATAAAGTCCTTGACTCGGACCAGAACATCTTCTACAATTCCTTTTGGCTGTGATAGAGAGCGATCTGCCATTTGGAGAGTAATGGTAGTGGGTTTGATCTCCCCAATTTGCAGTCTATTGAAGATAGATAGCGGCATCAGATTAATGCTCGCACCCGAATCACACAGTGCATGGCCAAACTCCTAACCACCAATGACACAGGAGATGGTGAAACTCCCCGGATCTTGTCTCTTGATAGGCATCTTTTTCTGGATCACTGCACTGCACTCTTCAAACAAGTTCACTGTCTCGAACTCTCCAAATCTCCTTCTCTGTGTTACCGATTCCTCCAGGAACTTAGCTTAACCAGGAATATCTTGCAAAACCTCCAGCAGTGGCAAGTTAATCTGCACCTTTTTCAAATGGTCAAGAAACCTGGCAAATTGCTTGCTCAACTTATTTTTCGCAAGTCTTTGAGGAAAGGGTATGTTGCTTCCCTTGGAAATTTCCTCAGATGTGCTCCCCTTTTGTGTTTTGACTAGCTGGGGAGTCACTTCTGTTTCAATCTCCTCTTCTTCTGAAATTTTATCCTGGTGCCCTTGTTTGTCTTTACCCGCTGTGGGGTTACTAGGTTCTTCATATGACCTACCACTTCTTGTGGTTATAGCACTGCAATTCTTCTTTGGGTTGGCTTCAGTATCGCTGGGAAACTGCCCCTGCTTATGACTCCCGCTCACATGCTTAGCAATCGTAGAGATCTGATTCTGAATTTCTGTCATCATACTGTCGTATTTATCAAATCTCTTCTCAAGTTCCTCTTCTCTCGAACTTTGTCCTCTTCTGTCCTGCTGCCCATACTGCCTCCTCAGATTATCACCCCCATTCCCTTGATTCGATCCTTCTCCTCGCTGCTCAAATCCAGGAGGTGAATTCATAGCATTATTCGGATTCCCATAAGATAGATTCGGGTGGAATCGGTAATTGGGATGATATGGAGGGTTATCATTCTGATAGTATGGCCTTCGGTAGTTCCCATAATTTCCTCTGCCAATGTAGTTCACATCATCAACTGACTGGGCTTCCAATTATCCCATCTCACTGTATTGATTCGGGATCTGAGTTCCTCCCCTTGAGGAACTCCCCATGTGCTGCTGTTGCTGTTGGGTTCTGTCCAAAAGAAGAAGATCCATCTTTATTTCCAAAGAAGCCATCTCGCTGCATTGATTTGGAATATGAGTTCCTCCCTTTGAGGAACTCCCCATTTGCTGCTGTTGCTGTTGAGCTCTATCCAAAAGAAGAAGATCCATCTTTGTCTCCAAAGAAGCCATTTTTTCCTTCATCTCTTCCTGATCTCTTGTAGCAGCGACACTCTTCACAACTCTATAATCCCTTCTTTCTTTCGGCCAGCTTTTCGATCGCCCTCATGGCCTCATGTTCCTCCAGATCAAGGAAGTCTCCTCCACCAATATTATCCAGTCGGAGTTGTGTGTCATTATCTACTCCAGCATAAAAGAGGCAAATAATTTCTGCATCAGACATCCCATGTTTTCGACATTTTCTCAGCATCTCTCGAAACCTGTCCCATGCCTCGTACAACGGCTCATCAAGTAAAAATTATCGAACACGAAGACTCAATTCGCACGTTGTTTAAGGAAAAGGGATTGATTATGGAACTTAATATCTAGACGCGATAAAATGATTTGGAATGATCAATTTTAAACTACTTAAAATTCTAAAGATTAATGTAACAATTAAATGAAATACTAAACAACTTTCTTAAGATTACCAGAGAGAGAACAGTTGAGGAACATAGGATGGATTGGGGTAGATAATGAATATGATTGGATTTGCTGACCTTACGAAACAATTTCAATAAGATGATTTGGGTCAATTCACATAACTCTAGTTATTACCCTTAGTACCGGTGCAACAACCGTAGATTAATCTCAATTTCAACCTAAGTCTAGGTATGTTAATCTCGATTAACTCCCAAAAGCTCAAGAATTTAATAACCTAGATGCCAATTCACCTATCTTCTAAATAAAACAACACCTAATTATTATTGCAATCCCCTCTAATTATCAAACCTATCAAGTTAGTTCATTGAGGCATACTTTCCAACACATGGTGATCAAGCATGAAAGGAATACAAGTTTAAATCCACAATAATAATCTAACCCTTGAAAACATCAATTACTCAAATCCAAACAATATTCAATCAATCCCAATCACATCCAAATCCTCAACGATGAGTTTAGCTACTCATGAATAGAATGAAAAACATCAAAATCCCAATTTGAATCATAGAAGAGGAAGAGAAAACAAGAAAGCTTAGTGTTTCAAGACGAGTCTTCAATTCTAGCTTCCAAGATTTCTTCCACCTTTGATTCCCAGCCTTGAGACGTGAAATTCGCTCCTTGTTTGTGCATTTTTCTCTCTAGGGTTTTCAAAAGTCGAACCCTTACTTTGTGACACCCCTTAGCCTTTTATAGTTGAGAAATCCGCAGCCCCAGCAGTTCGATCCCGAACGGGATCCTCCTTTGAAAATTTCCATCCCGAGCGGGATGGAATAAACTTCTCGCCCAAGAATCCCGACAGGTCCCGAACGGGACGGGCTTCGGCCTTCCCATATATTCTCTTCCATTCACGCCAAATTTTCGAGTTCCAAACGCACTGGAGCCTCCCGAGCATGGGTCCCGAGCGGGATCAGCCTGTCCCGAACGGGATGGGCTTCAAATTTTTGCCTTTTTTCCCCTTTTTCAGTCCCGAACGGGATGTGTGTGTCCCGAACGGGATTTACTTCGCCCTTGGCCTCAATTCAACTCCAAAACTCGAGTTTCTAACACTTTTCGTATCCTGCACACTCATAACAACTCTAGAACACCAAGTGAAGGAAAATTAATGAAAAGAATAGATATGTGTGTGATTTGTGCACCTAATCCTCATCAAATCATTCAATTCATATTCCAAAAACAGTACAAATTACGCACATATCAGCCAGCATCACCAATCTCTTCGTCGCAATGAGCTAATTCTCCGGTGGATAAAAAGTTGATGTCTGAGATCAACAATCAGGTACCAGTTCTGTTTCTTGTCTGATTTTCAAACTTTTTCTTACTCTCCGAGTTTGAAATAAGTTTGGGGGGATGTGGACAAGAAATTCGAACTCTCTATCATTTACTTACTTTATTTTTATTGCATTTATTTGATTTGGTGTGTTTATTTAAATTTTTGCCTAGAAAAAAAATTATGGATATTGTGAGGAAAATTTTTATTGAGTAAATGAACCCTCTTGCATTATATGTGAAGTTTGGAATCGATCTTTGATAAGTTGATTTGATTTCAATTGTGTTTGATTGCCTATAGATGTAGAATACCGCATGATACAGTCTAATTGAAACTTACACTTGCATGATTTTGAGTGGATTGAAGTTGACTAAGGAAGAATTTTTGAACCCAAGTGAGACTTGAACCTTATTTTTGTTCATGTGAGATTCGCATGTATATTTTTATTTCTCTAGAACTTGCTTTTGTTATGTTTCGAGACTGCATAGTGTGCACAAGGATAGAAAACGATCTAAGGCCATTTTTGTTTGCCAATTTATCCCAAACACTGTCCCTTGTGATATTTTATCCTTAGATTAGCTCCTTTGAGCCTGTTACTTTTTCTTTCTTGGTCTATGAGTTAAGAAAAACATTGTGGTTCTATTTTGTCTATGAGATAGTGCTATGGAAAAGGTGAATTGTATCATGTTTATAGGATTTGGGTGAAACAAGGGTAATTGTTATAGGTGGATAAGAAATTTGTAAGAAAATTGGTGAGCAAAAGAAGGTTGTATAGCTTAAAACAAATTAGAATTTTCATAAGCCCTATGTATGAAATCATGTGTTAATTTTTTGAAAGGGTATAAGAGATTCAAAAAGAGTTTGGAAAGAAAAAAATAAGAGAAAAAAGAGCCTTGATTTGAATTGAAAAATTTGAGGAGAAGGGTAGATGTTCATAAGAGGGTGAATTAAGATTGATGAGGTGGACACACTTAGTTGATTTTGAGTCACATGGCCATATTTCCCTACCTTTCACAAAAAGACTACATTACAACTTAATCAAAGTCCTTTTTTATTCTTGAATTGTGTGCAAAAATAAGCAGTGGAGATTTTAGAACTCTTGCAAGCCTATGGTATAAATTTCTTCATACATGTTGTGAGTGCTTTCATTTGAAACCCAAACACTTGTGTGATGAGCGATACAATTTCTTGTGAGTCTTCCGAAGTTGATGAATATCTTATCTCTTTCAATTGCTTGTGTGATGTGGATTGATGAACCTTAAATGTGATGAATCTTGTGAGGCATTGCACTTTCAGTTGCTTGAGATTTCTTTTCTTCTTTTCTTCGATTGAGGACAATCTAATATTCAAGTTTGGGGGGTTTGATAAGCTCATATTTATACTCACTTATCTATATTTTTCTCCATTGTTTCAGTGCAATTAGTTTGTGTTTTTACTTATTTCTGTGCATGAGACTGTTTTAGAGGATGTTACGCCCTTCGTAGTGAGTTTTTCAGGTATTTAGGGCTAAAAGGAGGCAAAATGATGAAGAGCTGAGTTACACAGAGTTGCAGCTTTGATTGACGCACGTGAAGTCGACCAAGTTGGAAGATGAAGCCAAAAACCCGAAGCAGAGCCTCTGTGTCGATCGACGTGGTGCATGTCGATCGACATAGAGGTCGGACGTCAATTGTAAGCAAGGCAGAAGAGGAAGAGTTCGACACTGGCATTTTTGTCGATCGAGATGCTCCCTGTCGATCGACAGGGAGGACATGCAGGTGTGTCGATCGACACAGAGGTCAAGTTGGGGAATCGACACAACTCTAATCCTGGATTTTTATTTGAAGGTTGTGTCGATCGACAGCCCGCCTGCCGATCGACACAAAATTCCGAAAAGCAAGTTTCGGCCTATTTTGGCAAATTTTGTTATTTTAGCCTAATACCCAATTTAGGTTTTTTTCTCTCCTCTATAAATAGGACTTATTTATGCATGAATTTCAGACTTTAGACTTGGAATCCCTAAGTTTACACTGAGCTTTGGAGTTTTTAGAGACATTCAAGGTTCCTCTTGATTTGTAAGTTAATTAATAATATGTTTGCTTTTGTTTTAGTCATGTTTTGTGGCTAGAACCCTAACAGGTTCTAGGGTTATGATTATTCTTTTCTGATGCATGTTAATAGATACAACTCTTAAGCATGGTTTAATTCTCTGATTTAATTTAATAATCTAGATTAAAGTAAGGATCGAGAGGTGAATAGAGATCTAGGTTTAAAGTTATCAATTGAAGGACCGAGAGGTGAAAATTGTTAATAGGAAGAGAGAATTAAATGTGTTGATTTTCTGTCTAAAAAAGAAGAAACTTGCAGAAGAATTAATTATATAATTATTGAGATTAACTGAATAGGTGTTCTTGAGACCGAGAGGATAAAGTCACTGTTTAGTAATCTAGGATTTAAATTGTCGGACCAAGGAATTTAATCTATCAAAATCTATGTTTTCCCCATAGCTGAGTTGATTGATATTGCATGCTAAATATTAAATTATTTGCCCTATGATTTGTGCCCCCTTTAATTGTTTTCAAAACCCTTTAATTCTTGCATTGTTATATTTAAATTCCAAAACAAAAATCTCTTCTCTAAATTCCTCAAACATTTATGTTCTAAAAATCACGAATGGTACTTTGGATTTTTCGTTGCACAGTCCCTGTGGGATCGATCACCTTCGGGTGTAAAATTTATTTGCTCGCTATTTCTACAGTTTATCAGGGGGATGTGGACAAAAGAAGGAATATTCTATCTTTGCTTTCAGTATTTTAATTTTTGCATTTGCACGTGTTTAAGTTTTATTCTATTTTTTGGGAAATTTTTGAGCTTTGAATAACCTGAATGAGATTGTGAGATTAGTACTGATTGAGGGCGGAGTTTGAATTGATAGGGATTTTGATTAGATGCCTATGAATGTAGAATACCGCATGATAGAGTTAGTTTTAAACTTATACTTGCATGCTGAATTAGCTGATTTGAACTTAATTGTGGAAGAAATTTTTAAACCCTTGTGTGAGACTTGAGCCTAACTTCGTTTGATATGAGATTCTCAAGTGTGTTTTAATTTCTCTAGAACTTGCTTATTTTCTTTGTTAAGACTGCATTAGTGGGCACAAGTTTAGGAAATGATCTTTGGCCATCTTTGTTAGCCCAATTCCCTAAACACTGTCCCTTCATATAAATTTTTCCCTAGTTAGCCACTTTGAGCCTTTACAATTTTTCTTTCCTTGTCTATGAGATTAAGAAAAGTATTGTCTCACTCGTGTCTTGAGTTGTGGTATATAGGGTGAATAGGAAGTGATTTGAGATAAGAAATGAAAAATTAGTGGGGAAAAAGATGTGTGAAAAAGAGCTCAAATAATAATTAGAATTCTCATAAGCTCTATGAAAGAAAAATAAAAAAATAGTGTGAAAGAGCATAAGATATTCAAAACGAGCTAAAAAAGATTGTGTGTTGTTGATACATATGAGGAGATGAGGTGGATGAAGTTAGATGGTGGGTTGAGATTTATTGAGAGTAATTAACTCGGTTTATTTTTAGTCACTTGACCAAATTTTCCTACCCCTCAGAAAAAGCCTACTTTACAACCTATTGAAAGTCCTTTTTGATTCTAGACTTGTGTACAGATTCTTGCAGTAGAGATAGTAGAAAATTTGCAACCCTATGGTAGAAATTCATTCATACATGTGTTGAGTGCTTTCATCTTTACCTTAAACACTTGAGAGTTGAGCGATACACTTTCTGTGAGTTCTTCCACTGTTAATGGATTTTCTGTCTCTTTCAAACTGCTTGTGGATAGTGGATTTTTTACTCTTGACTGTGATGAATCTTGTGAGACATTGCACTCTAATTACCCGATCTTTTGATTCTTTCTTGCCTATTGATTGAGGAAAATCAAACGTTCAAGTTTGGGGGGTTTGATAAGTTCATTATTTCACTCACTTATCTATATTCTTTCCTACTATTTTATGTAGTTTTCTTAAATTTATATATATATATATTTCATGCATAGGTCTATTATATGTGGTGTTATGCTTGTCATGGTGTGTTTTGCAGTTTTTACGCTTACATCCACTAGAAAATCGTTCCGAAAGTAGTGACGTGCAAGAGTAGCAGTGAAGGGTTCTTCCACACAAAGAATTCAGGCTATTGGTGCAAGGAAATGGATAGATCTTCGAGTTAGCTTTCCAACGCAACTGGAATTGGGTCAATCAGAGTTTGGAAGTGAGACTTATGGCCAAAACCGTGAGACCACGCAGACGGGGCAAGGAGAAGATGGAACGAGTTCGACCAACGGGATGTCCACCTCGATCAATGCAAGAACACGTGCATCGATCGAAGCCCGTCCACGTCAATCGAAGTGCGCGTCAATCTGGCAAATTTTTAATTAAATCCAAATCAAATCATATCTCCAGCCCTAGACATGATGGGATACACATCCACTCCTATAAATAGTCCTGTATTTTCGAGTTTTAGACATCTTTCATCTTCAGCATTATAATTCTTGAGTCTTTTAGAGCTTTGAGAGTGGGGAACTCGAAATCCTTAATTTTTGTAAGTCATTTTTATGCACTTTAATAATATGTTTGTTTTTGGTTTTCTATCTGCGATGTGTGGCGAGAAACCCTAGCGGGTTCTAGGACAACGAATATCAATCAAATGCATATTTAATTGATTAACATTGAATTGCTTGGTTTTGAATTCCTGTTTTAATTATTAGGATTTAGAATTAATAAGATCGAAAGATAAGATTGATTCTTGGTTTATAGTTGTTAATTGAAGGACTGAAAAGAAAATTAATAACAGGAAAAGGAATTCGAATACAATTAACAATCTGTCCTAGGGGAAGATAGTAATTGTAGGGTTTAATCTGTGGAATTATGAAAGTTTGATTAATATTGTGTTATTGAGGCCGAGAAAGCATATACATTCACATGCTAGTAACCTAGGCTATAATTGTCTAACCAAGAAGCTATATTATATTATGATTTCCCACCAATGCAAGTTAATTAATTGATATGTATTTTGATTGATAGTTCGCCATAGAGTCTTTGTCCCTTTAATTTGATTTACTAAAACTCTTTAATTTTCAGTTCTGTTTTCTTTATTTTAAAAAACTCAAAACCCTGATTTTCTGTTTACTCAAACAATAGATTCTAGGATCATGTCTAGTACATGAAATAATTTCGTTACACAATTCCTCTGGGTTCGACAACCTTAGGGTATTCTTATACATTTATTTGCCACTGTTATGCATTTAATCTGTAGAATTTACAGTGATCAGTGCTTGAGTGTACTATAAAGGATATTATGCTTGCCTTGGTGAGTTTTTGCAGGTTTTTGGGCTAAAAAGTGGCCTAGTGAAGAAAAGAGCCGAGATGGAGAAGTTGTTGTTTTGGTCGATACACGGGATGTCGACCGACATGAAAGACAAAACCAAAAACCTGAGCACGACCTCCATGTTGACCGACATGGTGCATGTCGATCGATACGAAGAGTCGATGTCGACTAAGGTACGAAGGAAAAACAGCGATTGAAGACAAGGATCGATGTGGAATTTGACATGAAGTCCATGTTGATCGACACGAGAGCTCGAGATGGAAAGTTTTAGTCGATTTGGATATTTTCAATATTTTAGCCCAATACCTATGTGAGATACAATTCCTCCTCTATAAATACCTCATAGCTAAAAAATTAGAGACATTACCTTTTCTTGAAAATTAATTTAGCATTGGAGTTTTCCATGACTTTGATTTCCTCTTTAATTTTTGTAAGTTATTTTATGCACTTTCATAGAATGTTTACTTTTATTCTATCCATGATTTGTGGCTAGAAACCCTAGCAGATTCTAGGGCTTTGAGAAATTATCTTGATGCATGTTTAATTAATCAAGTCGATAGCATGGTTTAATTTCCTTGTTTTGATTAAATTAGATCTAGACTTAATGAAGGATCGAGAGATGAAATTGAATCTAGGTTTGTGGTTATCAATTAAAGGACTGAAAGGTGAAAATTTGTAATAGGAAAATGAGATTTAATGCAATTGAATTTTGTTTCAAAAAGAAAAATTAACTGTAAGATTAAATTTGATAATTATTGGGATTGATAAAAGTTGTGTTCTTAAGACCAAGAGGAGATAGACACACATTAGTAATCTAGGGTTTAATTGCCCAACAAGAAATTAAGTCCACTTGAATCTGATTTCATCACCATTGCCGAGTTGATGAATTATGCACGTAGATAGATTAATTATCTGCCCTGAAATTTGTATCTTTAATTACTATTTTTAACACCCTTTAAATTGCTATTTTAGTCATCTTCAATTATCAAAAACCAAAACCCGGATTTCATGAACTCAGACAAAAGAATTTGGAAACTGTAACTAGTACATCGGATAAATTTGATATACATTCCCTGTGGGTTCGACACACGAGTTAAAAATTTATTTGACCACTGTATTTGCGATTAATCTGTAGTATTTATAGTCGATCTAGGCCTGAGCCACATAAAATTTCTTTGTCAAAGGCTAGGAAGACTTATAATGGTGGGCCATAAACCAGATGAGTATTCCATATATCCGGAACCAGTTTTCTGAAGTCCTATCAGGAATTCTACTTCAAAGAGGACTACACTCACCTGCACAAATTTTCAATCAAATGTTATGCATTATTTGATAAGGAAGAGGAAGGTAGTAGCAAAAAGCACTGAGAAGCTGCCTATAGTGAGGGTAACTCAAGTTTGGATCCCCAATGGGTGGTTTCAGCACACTAACCCTGCAGGACCCGCATTTGATCGGGGACGTAAAACATAAATTTGTGCTTTGCAAGAACATGTAGATGTAGATCAATTTCATAGGACGAAGAGCGAGTGGATCCTAGACAGTGGATGCTCTGCACACATGACTGGAGAAAAAGATCATCTTTTAGTTCTTATAATGGTCAAAGGATCACCAGTCATGTTTGGTGACAACTCTAAACGAAGAGTAATTGGAAAGGGATATGTCATATAAGATGGAATCATCATAAAAATGTATCTCTTGTCACCAGTCTGAAGCATAACTTTCTAAGCATTAGTGAACTTAGTGAGAACGATTATGTGGTTTCCTTTGTGGAATTAGAATGTCAGATCTGAGTCAAAGCTTCAAATGAGGTTAAGCTCAGAGGCAAAAGGAAAGGAGGCCTGTATACACTAGATTGGCAGAGTGGAGAAGCGGACTCATGCTATATAACAACCAATTCCAGAGAAACAAACTAGCTATGGCATAAAAGGCTGAGTCACTTGAATTTCAAAATTATCAAGCACTTAGCCAATTACGAACTTGTTATAGGTCTATCCAAAGACAGCTTCAAGAAGGAAGGTATGTGTAGAGCATGCCAACTAGGAAAGAAAACTAAAGCTTCCTTCAAGAGCAAGAAATTTAGTGCTAGTACGGAACAAGTATTGGAATTACCACACATGGATCTGTTCGGACCAGTGACCCCACCCATAATTGGAGGAAAAAGATACTCTTTTGTAGTTGTGGATGACTACTCGAGATATACGTGGGTAAAGCTTATCAAGACCAAGAATGATGTGAAGTAAACACTCCCTGAGCTAGTTATGCTCGTCCAAAATGATAGAGGAGTCATAGTGAAGAGAATCCGATCAGACAATGGCACTGATTTCTGCAATGGACCTCTCAGGGATTTCTGTGTTGAAGCTGGAATAGGACATGAGGTATCATCCCTGAGGACTCTACAACAGAACAAATTGGTTGAAATAAGGAATCAAATGCTCGAAGTGGCAGTCAGAACCATGCTGGCAGAGACTAGTTTAGTTCATCTTCATGCTTTTTAGTTCACCATGTCATATTCACAACAATGGGAAGTCAAAATTAAATACCTTTTCTCCCAATGGTGATGAGGGTGTGTTATTAGGATATGGACATCCTTCTTACAAGGGATATAAGGTACTTAATAAGACTACCGGGCTTGTGGAAATAACATGTTATGTTATTTTTTATGAAGCTACTTTAGTGCATAGAACCATGAAAGAACTAGGTGAAGAGTTTCACGAGATCAACAATGTTAATGAACTATTGGGTATTAGAAAATCAAATCGTGAACCAATTGATCTGATTATATCTATGAATGAATTATCGTCACAACCGCTTTCCTCAGCTGGCGCTCAAATAGTTGAGAGGGTCAGTGATGCTAATGAACTTGCTGAGGGCTTGGATTTCATTTCCCTAAATGATAGCATAAATCAAAGGGGAACCTAAGCTGGAGTTATTTGACTCAAAGAAGAAGATCCTGAAGAAAAAGCTCCAGAGAAAGAGGAAGTGGCAGATCATGAAGATCTAACTGGCGAGTTAGGAACTGACAAAACTGGGACTAGAGTTTAACAAACTGATGACATCACCACACCCGTTTTTGAAGAGTCACAAGCAAGAGATGCGCAATCCACAGATGAATCAGTTTCAGAGAATCAGATCATGCCAGGAGACTTCCATCTCACAGACGTGCCAGTTGATGGAATGTCCTGTTCAGAACTGTTTGTACAACCAGAAGAAGTTAGTGAACTTCACAAACCGAAGTGGCTAAGACCTCATCTTGAGGATGCAGCGCTAGATGATGTTGCTAATCCAGTACGGATGAGGCATGGAAGTGCTTTATTAACATGCTATCTCTCCTAAACAGAACCAACTAAGATTGGAGAAGCTCTTAAGTTGATGACTGGATCAACGCGATGCAAGAAGAGCTTTCAGAATTCACCTGCAACAATGTGTGTTACTTGGTAGATAAACCTACTCACCAATCAGTGATAGACACCAAGTGGATCTTCAAGAACAAGCGGAATGAAACTGGCAACATAGTTATAAATAAGGCGAGACTAGATGCTAAAGGATGCGTGCAATGTGAAGGCATCAATTTCGACGAGACCTTTGCACTAATTTCCAGATTGAAAGCTATTAGGTTATTTTTAACTTATGTAGCATATCACATTTTCACAATCTATCAAATGGATGTAAAGAGTGCCTTTCTGAATGGAGAACTCAACGAGGAGGTATATGTTGAACAACTCCCTAGTTTTGAGCAAGGCACTAAGGTCTACAAGTTGCAGAAAACACTATATGGATTGAAGCAAGCACCACGAGATTGGTATGAGACCCTATCTGAATTCTTATTGAAGAATAGATTTAGGAAAGGGAAGATTGGAATAACTCTCTTTCTTATCAAAGATGTTGAGGATATACTCCTGGTTCAAATCTATAATGATGACATCGTCTTCGGATCCAGAATTTCATCTCTTTGCAAGAAGTTCTCCCATCTTATGCAAAGTAAGTCCAAATGAGCATGATGGGAAAGATGACATACTTCCTTTGTCTTCAAGTTCACCAATCTTTAGAAGGGATCTTCATACATCACAGGAAATATACAAAAGATCTCATCAAAAAGTTTTGTCCAGAAAAGACACAGACGCTCAGAATTCCAATGAGCGCAAGTTTTAGGATCACTTTAGATGAAGAAGGAGAACCGGTTGATCCTACTAAATTCAAAGGAATCATAGGATTCTTACTCTATCTGACAGCCAACAAGCCTGATATCTCTTACGTTGTTGGAGTATGCGCGATATTTCAAGCAAATCCAAAGAAATCACTAATCAATTTGCATGCTTTTCAGAAGATAGGGCTTACAGCCCAAAATCAATTGAAAATAGACATAAAATTGTCCCCACCTAAAAACCTTACAAATACTGTGCAAGTAAGTAAGTTTGTGATTGAAAGCTCTCCTATCACCTTGTGTTTCCTTCAATTGATAGCACAAGAGAATACAACAAATTAGGTGGAATATTTAGTGGTGATAAATCAGCGTCCCAGCTGATATTATCACATACTTCAGGTTCTAAGACGGAATGACTCAATGACACCCAACATGCACTATTTGTATATCAAATGTGCTTGGACTCTTTTAACAGTCAGCGACGCAGTTAAACAGTCAACAAATAAATATTTATTCAATTCGGAGTTCGTTTGCATAATAAACAATTCAACATGTAGCTTCATTTGCATGATTAAATATAATCATTCCTGGACATCTGAATTCAGTTTTAATCACGTATAAATGAGTACAATATGCTTCATATCCAATATAATCAACCGTGCATTGAAAATAAATTAAATTGGGTAAAAACGAGAAGAAAACATGTAAAATAGCTCGTAGCCATTCCGCGTCGACCGCCGCTGGCCACATCAACCGACGCCGGCAACGTTAGTCAATGATGGCAGCATTGATTGATAAGAAGTCGACAAAATCAGCTCACGTTTCTGCGCGAGGAAGATGATGACTGTTTTCGGTCAAACCAACCACTCCCGACTCATCCCCGACCTCCATACACTACCAGGAACATGATGGGATGCAAATATCATCGATCTAACTGACGAAAATGGAGAACTTGCTGGAGAAGAAAATGGAAGAAACCCTCACTTCCGTAAGCTTCTCCAGTGACGTTTCCGGCCAATGGGCGGTCGTGGCGATGATCCAAGACTACAAAAATGTTCCTAACAATATAAGGAACAAGAATATACAGGTTGAACAACAATACAACATCGTTTGATTGGAGTTTCAACGGAGGTTAAGGTGTCGACAAACATTACCGAAGGGCTCTGTAAATGGAAGTGTATCTCGCTTGTTTCTCGATGAAATCAAATTGTTCTGGTGGCTTTGGATAGCCTGAAGCACAATCTTGTTTCTCCTTTTAGAAACTGTTGGTTGATTCTTGCTAGATCGGTCAGAAAATTGTGAAGAATAGAGGCAGTAGGAAGCAGGAATGTTGCGGCTTTGCGGGAGAGAGTGGTTGAAATGAGCTGCTTGCTCTCTAATTCTTTCCTAGGCTCGATTTTCAGCGTTGCGCCACACTTCTCAGCCAACTAAATTATAGAGCAAGTAGGTTGAATGGATAAGGCACCACTTGGCGCGATCCTATTGGTCGTGGCTCTAGATTCGTTATTTCGTGTAATAAACCTCTATTAATCAATCTTCGTTGATTTTTAATTCGATATTTATTGTCCATTTTGAAAAAAAGACATCTATAGAAATGCTCTAAATTACGAATTCTACTCGTGGGTTTAATTTCATAAATTTTTTAATTTCTCCATTTTTACCCGAACTCAGTAGTTCGAAAAATCATTGAATAGTTCACGGGTCTCGAAATCTTATCCCGATTGTTTCTAAAATTCTCATATATTATTCTCAAGCATACCCTAGCTCAGTGAAAAAAGGAGCTTTCAAGTGCAAGTTGTTGATTTTAAAATACCCAAAATACATTAAAACCTCTGATTCATCGTGCATGAGTTTCCTTCATAAAATACGTTTGTAGGGTTGCCTAGGTTTTTTCAAAACATACCCATAGGCATTTTATTTGCATGAAATGGACATACATGTGACAACGGGTGTCGAAAACAAATTAGTGAGCAACTAAAGAGCTAAACTAATATAATCCCTTTATTTCATTAAGTAATTA
Source organism: Plectranthus barbatus (assembly GCA_026898455.1). NCBI lineage: Eukaryota > Viridiplantae > Streptophyta > Magnoliopsida > Lamiales > Lamiaceae > Plectranthus > Plectranthus barbatus. Next base: position 84,692 of record JAPKLW010000067.1, on the reverse strand, counting down.
AGCTAATTATAACTTAATTTAGACCTGGGATATTACATTCACCCCACCTTGCATGGTCGTAGTTTATCCCTTGCACCAAATCATATTATTTTGTTCGATGGTGAGACCTTCATGAAAACTCTTTCTTCAACAGATTGTAGTTCGACTCTCCTCAACATACAACTTTTTTTGTCTGTTGTGGGCCTCTTTAATTCTTTCTCGGATCTGTCAAACTATTTCAATCATTTTATTACTGACATCAGACTCAAGTATTCTCCTTTCTCTCACTTCATCCCAGTAAAGTGGAGATATTCACTTTCTCCCATACATGGCTTCATACAGAGCCATACCAATAAATGTCTGATAACTGTTAGTATAGGCAAACTCAAAAACTGGTAGAATCGGTTCCTCATATCTCCCTCGATCTAAGAAAATGGTTTGAAGCATGTCTTTGAGGGTTTGAATGGTTCCTTTAAATTGACCATCCATTTGTGGGTGAAATGTCGTACAAAAATTCAGACGCGTTCCCAACTCCTTCTGCAATTTCATCCAAAATCTGGATGTGGACCTTGAATCTCAATTTAATGTTTTAGCCACGGGTAGAACCATACTATCTTTCTCACATATAGTTGTGCCAACTTATATGAACCATAAGTTTTCCGAAATGGCAAGAAGTGAGCACATTTCGTTAGACGGTCCTCAATTATCTATATCATTGTATTTCCTCTTTGAGATTTTGGTAATCAGGGACAAAACCCATGGTGATATGTTCCCATTTCCATCAACGGTTGTAACTTTCGTATGGTTGCTAATGTAACACTTTTACCTGCTGACAAGCTAGGCATTTTACAACATACATTGCGATGTCTCTTTTCACACCGTCCCACAAGAAGTTAGTCTTTAGATCCTAGTACGTCTTCGCACTTCCACGATGGGTGGTATACGGTGT